>JAOQMS010000003.1:26317826-26346772 GCA_027563885.1 Erythroxylum longipes
AGTATCTGTTCTTATCAGTTTAATATCTGATACGTGGGCCATTGGCTCACATGATATTAAATTTATTTTTCTAGGGGGAGGACTCGTCTCAGTAGCTTGCTACTGGAGCCCTCGTGCGTCGTCCTTGCCTTACACTACTGCAAGGGCCTGGCGCGCCCCACCAATTCTTAGTTTTAAACAGCTTTGGCAGTTCTTGTACTTTGAACGGATGAAAGGTAAATTGTAACTCTTTACTCAGGGAATCAGAACTACATGAGGAAAGAATTTGCATACTCAGGTAATCATTATTTTTTATAACTTGCTCATTCTTAAATTTTTTCTCCTTTTTCTGGTGTTGGTTTCTCTAAGGTCTTAATCCTCTCCTAGCTCTAGTGGTCGTCTTGAAGCTATCCAAATTTTGAGACCCAAATATCTTAGTTCAGTGAGGTTAAGCTAGTATTTGATAGGAAAGCTAAGCCTCCTTATCATGTTTTTTAATGGTATAGAGTTTCTTTGTTACATAATCCCACGTATTGTTTACTATAAACTTTATTCACTACAACAAAGGAAGCATTTCCGGACCTTTTTATTTTTGGGATAAAACAATATTTGTTACAAAAAGACGACCTTTTGCCACGTTTAGAATCATTCGTCACTAAAACTTAACATTAGTGACGAAACCAAAAAACATCGCTAAAGGAAAAACTTTTAGCGATGTTCAAGTAAAATCGTTGCACAATCAAAGACCAATGAGTAACGATTGATAGCATTTGTCACCAAATAGTGCAATCGCGATGCAATCTATAAACGTCACCATAACTTTAAAAACATTTTGTGACGATCTTCGTAAATTGTCACTAAATGTTATGTATTTTGCGATGATATTACCAAACGTCACCAAAAGGTCAAAATATTTAGTGACGAAATTGATAATTCGTCGCGAAACATTATACATTCAACGACAACTGCTTTCAATCGTCACTAAATATCAAACATTTAGTGACGATATTTTAAAATCGTCACCAAATGTTTCACATTCAATGACGAATTTTTAGAAATCGTCACCAAATGTTAGAAATGATGATTTCTAAAAATCGTCACCAAATGATTGAAATTTTCATAAACTATTAAACTAACATTTTTATAATCTATCATAGTTAAGATATGTTTTATGGGAGATTTGTTTTGAATGTTTACGTGTTATTTGGAATAAAAAACTCTCAACATATTTTTAAGGATTAAAATAGTATTATTAATTAATCATTAGTGTTTACTAACATATTTAAAAATTTGTAATGAAAATTTTTAAAAATTTTATTAATATAATAATATGCTATATGGAGTAGTATGAACTTTGAATTAGAAGTTACCCAATTCATACACTCATAAAACTATAACAATAACAATCCATATTCAATAGTACGCAACTTGACCCCTAAGTGGTAGATATATTGTTTGGCAAATTGTTACAGATATAACAATAAATAAACTTTAAAGCTGAGTCCAGTTGATTGACTCGCTAACTGACAATGATATAATTATTTTTTTGGATTCCAAGTAACATGAGAGTCGGTAAAGGTAAATGAGTCCCCAATGTCTGGATTCTCCATAAGGATCATTGTATGTTCGAACGCACCAATTGAAACAATAACAGTTGTTCCTTTAACATTAGGGTTTTTTACACCCTCTTGCAACAGCTTTTCCGCTATAGCTAACTGACATAAGGATGGAGTGAATAAGTCACTAGATTTAGTACCTAAAACATAAACAATATAGAAGTTGAATATTGTCATATTAGTAAATCGTTAAATGAAATGAAATTGAAGTGACATTCATACGTGTATAAGCAGACGAAGTATTCGGAATTGACGAATTTTCCTTCCCAACCAATTTTCCTAATCCTTTATGGAGTGTTGTGACATCGCTTCCGCCTCTATGGGCATACATGTCACCTTCGAGACTGAAGGTAGCTTAAAGCAACATGTAGTATAAACCATCAAATTTGAATATATATAATAGCTTCATAGTAATAAGGAAAGTGATGTCGTTCGGATGATACTAAACACCTTGAAGCAGAAGATCTGCCATGGAAGGCAAACGATAATTAGTATATAAACTGAAGATTTCTTTTTCAATGTTGGTTTGCCCAGCAGGGACAATTTTGTCACATTCCTCCCAATGGTATGAATTAGGGCCATCCGAGACTAGTCTCCATGTCGACATTCCTTCCTGTAATTAAACGTTAAACGTTAATGGGAAGATAGACATAAAGAAATAACAAAGATAGACAGTAAATCATCTTCAAAACACAATCATAAACACAACTCGTAAATCAAATGCATAATTAAGAACTCACAATAAACACCTAAAGGGTTTTAATGAATAATAACAATAAGCATGAAGTCACATGAGGTATAAATACTAAACAATGCAACTTTTTCGATGATCAAGCTCCCTAAATCAGGACAGTAACATACAAAAGAGGCACAATCTACCTATTTTGAGTTGTTTAAGAAAATACCCTTATGCTTCACAAGACTAAAGGAAAGCCCAAACTCACAAATGGCAAGCAAGATGCATTTACATAAGTTCCTCAGTACGTAAAATCCAGAAACAAGTTGAGAAGATTCAGTAACAGTGAGGTCAATAAAATCGATTCGACTCCAAAAACTAACTTGGCATAATCTAAACTGTCCAACGACAATTTCCAAATAATTATACACAGAGAACTAACATGAAAATTAGAAAATATCATATACAAAAGACAAAGAAATCAACTTTAACACACACAAAAACGTGTGTACATATCTACAGAAAGAACTTCCGGATCTACCATAGAAGGATAAAAATCACAACTCTTCTATTTAACAATGGTAAAATAGTTGTTTTCTTTGAAAACATTATCTTAAGAGCCAAATGCAAACATCACAGATCTAGTACGTAAAAGTAGAATAAAACTTGTGACAAACCAAGATTGACAAACAAAGACCCGATCTCGTCAGTTAAAGATGTAGAAGAGCTTGATAACAGGACATTGAAAATACAACAGATAGTAAAAAAGAAGTGACAGGAATACAGACCGTGTTTTGACGAAGTCAATGACTTTGATATGTGAGTAAGGCGTCAGCGATCGCTTGTATGTAGGAGAGGTTTTTGGATTTCAAAAGACTGCTTGAACGAGAACATTAAGAAGGCTTTTATGTTATGTGAATTTGAAAGCCTAATACAAAATGACGTCCTTTATGTAGTTTAGGTAAACGATGTCGTTTATTGTTTGCTGTAGTTGTTTGGAAGTAGTCTTAATTAATTTGCTATGATTTGTTGTATTCAGTCGACAATTGTCAGATGGAGCGGCTAATACATGGTTCGTCGCTAAAGACTGCTGGTTCATAAATAATTTTTAATAAATTTATTTTCCTATTCTAAATAAAACATAATTTAAATTAAAAATTAAATGATTCATTTGAAAATTATTTGGAAATTAATAGGTTGACTGTTCAAATAAAATAACATTGTCTTAAAATTATACATTTTCATTAATATAATTTCAAAAAACTTATTTGAATAAAAAAACATTGTAACACTTATAATTAATATATGAACACATTGTAATATAATTATAAAACTATTTGTAATAAATTATATTTAAAGATTAGTCGTCACCAAAAATTAAGCAAATGAAGAACAATTGCATTTATAATTGAGAAGATTAATTTTTCTTTTTGTTATTGGTAATAGGAAAAACTAACATATGTTAATTAATTAAGAAGAAAAGGCTCGGGTATATTTTACGATGTTTACAATTATTCGTAGCGAAATTATTAAGATTAGGTGACGCTTTAAGAAATTAGTAGCCAAATGTTGTATATTTTACAATGCTATAGGTGTTTCGTAGCCAAAGCGTGTCATTTGGCGACGAATATTGGTATCGTCACAAAATGTGGCCTATCAGAATAATATAACTACATCGTTTTTTGCCTTTTGCCAAACCTATTGGCGACGATGATTATATAACGTAGCTAAAGGTTTTCATTTGATGACGATTCCTGGCTTCGTCGTTGAATGTTGCAATGTTAAAAACAATTTAAGTGGGACGATGTCGTTTATCAGACGACAAACGACGTTGTACCACTTCAATTTTTATCAGACCCGCCAGCCTTCCCCCTTCTTCTCCCTCACGTGTCTGTTTTCTTTGAAACAAATCGAAGCTTGCAGTCGTTTCTTCACTGCATCCCTCTCCTATTCTTGTCAATTTTCTGTCTCTATCTTCGGTTGTTTTCTGTTCTTCATCGCATGCGGTCAGTTTTCTTTCATTTTTTCTGGGTTTGGTTGTGAATGTGTTAATGTACCAAATAATGAATATGTGCTGTTGTCTTCGAATTTTTGAGTTCTTTCCATGAATTGAACACATATATTGTTGGGTTTGTGTTGGATTATGTTAGGGATGGTGAAGAAAGGGTTAAGAATGAATGAATGATTGAATTTGGGTGTGTTTTATGTTCTGCTCAGAAGGTGTTCGATAAAACTCCTCACCCAATGTTTTATGAAATGAATATTTCGAATGCTTCCTTTTCTGATTAGCTATGATTTGAATGGATTCCATTATTCTTCCTATTGTAGAGTTATTCATGAAAGAGCACAAGTTTATAATGCATTTGATGCAATGAATTAACCAAACACTTTGGCCTACACAGAAGTGATAATGTATAAATTAAAATTCTTCAGTTATGATTTCTGTTAGCACTTAAAGAGTAATTGGAGAGGATCAAGCCTCAAATTATAGGTGAACTCATTATAATTGCTTAATACTTGGTAATCATAAGTTCATTTTCCATAATGTAAGTTGACAATTCGAATTTAAATAACCAAAAAATAAAAGAAGGAAGCATAAGATAAGAGGATAATTTAATTTTGGGATAACAAAATTTAAAGTGTATAATATTTTAGGATTTTTTATTTAGTATCCAAACTTTTAAAATTTTTAATTATTAACATTTTATAATCTTTAGTAACTTAATTCAAAATATTATTTCTGTTAATATTTTACTGATTTGGCTAACAATTTTTTTAAATCCATGACATATATAAATATGTTGTAGCTTATTATATATTACCCTCAAGTTGTACTCAATTTACTTCATGTACTCAATTTACAAATTCTCATACAACCAATTTTTGCAGATTTTGTGTTACTTTCCTATTAATTATATTGATTATCATTCTAATTTAGCCTACTTGTGTATTCTTTTGGTCTTATGAGTATTAAATCCATTGTTAATGATTTCATTCAAATTACATGTGGTTTAGATTGACACTTAAGTTCTACTTCTATGTTCTTTGAAGTGAAAAAATTCATAGTTGAACCTTTAATTCATAGTTTAAAATTTATTAATATTAGATTTGGTTGTTCACTAACTCCATATCCATACTTTTTTTTCAAATTCTATATTCTTCTTTTTGCTTGGAGCCAAAATCTGTATAATTTGTGTGGCATCCTAAGGTAAAATTCTCCTTGCCTACCACATTTATTCCAAAATTAAGAAAATTGTTTTAGTTTTAATCGTTTTCTTTTTTCTATCTTTGTAAATAAGTATCAGAGTGTCCTATTCTATTCTAACAATATAAACAACTCAAGTCAACTGTATATAACTAAACATCTTCAGGTATGCGAATTAGTATTAACCTTTATTGTTTTATATATCGGTTGTCGTTTCATATAGCATGTATATTTTTGTACTTAATTGGTGCGTATTAATTGATAATCAAAATTGCCATTTGCATGTAATCTTAAACATCGGTGTTTTAAACCTAATATAAAACGGAAAATGCAGTTATAACTCTGTTATCTTTTTACTGGAATATATTAGTGACAAAGAATCTCCCAATAATGTACTTAATGATGATGATTTTCTTTATTTTGATCATGATGATTGAATGTAAGTTTCATTGTTTGTATTGTTTCAAATGTTAATAAGATAATTGCTTTATATTGTTGATGTTTTAGTTATGTTAATTAAGCATAGTTTTAATGTTTCACAAAATGTTAATTTTATTTTGCAATTACAATTCTACGTTATGTTCTTAATTCGTTTTACACAGGTTTATTATAATGGCACCTAGGCTAAATAAAAGAAAGAGGGTGGTCATGGCAGATGAAGTTTCTCCCACAGAACAACCAGCAATTCCATCATCAAATTTGGGAAGTCAGCAAGAACAACCTTTACCAACATTGTCTGGTAGTCACGAGGGATCTTCATGTATGTTTTTGATAACGAAACATATTTACATTTATGCTCTGATTACATGTTTAGTGTGTTTTTATCATTATGTAAATACTGGCCTCAGAAAATGAGGTAGAGGTAAGACAAAAAGAGTTTAGTTGCAACGAATGAATGTTGCAATGAATTCCAAGTTGTTAGTGACGATTGACCCAATACAAAGGCACCCAATGGATAAGATCCAAGCTGCAAAGTTGGCCAGTGAGTTGGGTGTCGTTGTTCAGAATGAGTTGCCTTGCCTTCAACATGTTAGGCAGTTGAAGGAAGACAACTTACTGCAAGATGCTTGGGATAAAGTTTCAGTAATATTTCTATTTATTTCATTATATGTATTGCAATTTTACTTAACTAAATTAATAACTTATCTAATACGTAGATGAAACTCAATATCATTAATATCGACACGCCTGAGGTTTCAAGCAATGTTAGTTCACTGTTGAAATAAAGGGTGAAAGATCATCGATATCGACTTTATAAATATTATCAATCTTTTCCTTTCGATGAAGATGCAATGAGACATGTGCTGGAGCGGGAGACTGAAGAAAATTGGAATAAATTGTGTGATTATTGGGCTTCAGCAAAAGTTCAGGTTTGTTTTTGTCCTCTTCATATTTCCTGCCATTAATTATGTTTATAGATCTCATAACTACTTCTCTTAATTTGGGAAGAGTGTTTTAAAGACAAGGCGAACAGAGCCTTAATGAAGACTCCTCGTAACATCGGCTCCAAATCATTTGTCATTGTCCGACAAGAATTAGTAAGTGTAATGTTTTCAATTTATTATTCTATTTTACAATAAATTCTAATTGGTTATAATTTTGTAAATCCATATTATAGAGTCAAACAAAACTTCAAAGGCAAGAGTGTGATAGGATCACACTGTACAAGCACACACACTATAAGGAAGGTCAAGACTGGAAGCCTGAAGAGGCACAAAGTAATTATGTAAGTATAAATAAATTTATATTACGATTTATTTTTCTATATAATATTAACTAATAATTTTTTAATCAACTCGATTTTCTACTTGACATTGTAGGACAAGATGCAGGAGTTGTTGTAGACATCGTTGGCTGAGGGAAATCAACCCAATGTCAATGACATTTGCAACAATGTCCTTGATACACGATCAAGCTATATCAAAGGTCTTGGATATGACCCTAAGCCTGTTGGTGCCTCTTCGTCACGACCAGTATATGTGACGGCGCTTCAAGAGGAGAACCAAGCATTGAAAACAAAATTACAATGTACAGAAGACAAGTTAAATCATGGACTAAAAGAAGTTAGCAAGTTTAAAAAATTGGTTAAACAAATGCTAAATTCTGCATATGTTAGTGATAATGACTCAGATGCGAATTCTTTGTTTGTAAATGATATGTAAATATTGTTTTATATACAATGCATTCCATTTTATATGTTTATTTTATTTCAATTTATTATTATTTACAAAATATATCACTAACATTAATTATAAAGAAATAATTTAAATATTTCAAAAAGTATTAGAATTTGAAATAAATTAAAATAAATTTGTTTTTAACAATTATAATAATTATTAATTTCAAAACTAAAATTTGTTACTAAATAATATTGGCTATCAAAAAAATTCGCCACAAAAAGTCTTAAAAATTGTAATAAATTAAAATAAATTTGTTTTTAACAATTATAATAATTATTAAATTAAAAGTTAAAATTTGTCACTAAGTACTAGTAGCTACCAAATACAATTCGTCACAAAAACTAATTAACTACGTATAAATAATGTCGGTAATAAGGTTTTGCTACAATCACGCTTTCGTAGCTAAAACTTTTTTGCTACCAAAACACAATCGTCATAAAATCCTATTAGCAACCAAAGTCTAATTCGTCACAAAAGGTTTTTACCTACGTTTATAGAAACGTCTCTAAAAATATTTCCCTACAACAAAAATTTAGTAGCTAAAAGGATTCTGTTATCAAAATGAAATCGTCACTAAACATAAATACCTACGAATACAATTTCGTGGGAAAAAACTTGTATCTATGAAATAGAAACGTCTCACAAAACCATATACGAAGTTTCTCCTTATCGTTGGTAATAATTTTTACCAACAAATTATTTTTGTCACAAACAAGTTTTGGTGACGACTTATGTAAAATGTCGCGGATGTTGTTTTACTACTGAGATTCAGCGATGATTTCAGCAGCGACTCTAAATCGTCACAATTAATATTTGCAATGATTTCTTTTTTTTTAGCGACATTTATTTTCATTGCGAAAGAACCTGTTTGTTGTAGCGATTATTGAAAGTGGTATAATTAATTTATTGTAATCTTATTACTTAAATTTGTGCAAATAAATTGTTGTCTAAAACAACCTTGGTGATCAATATTTTTTTAATTTAAAATTAATTTTATGTTTTGGAGTTCAACTTTGAGAAACAATGAGGATAAGAAAGATCCTATTGCATATCATCGATAAAAGGTACGTAGTTAAAACTCTATTAAAAAAGATAAAAACTTTCTATTATATGTTATAACTTTTTAATGGAGTATATTTCTCCTTTTTTAGTGTACCTGTTTGGACAATCTAGACAGAGATATTGACATTGAAAATAGACAACTAACGATTTCATCATTCTTGTATGTTCAGGTTCTTTATTATTACTTATCCTTTAGGAGAACCATTTAAACTAAGTAATATGGGCTTATGTTCAATAATTTTTAGCCTTGAAGACATGTTAGAGGATACTAAACTCGCCATAAATGTGATGATCAAACCATTTTAGGTTAGATCAAACAATCTCGTTCGATATATTAGACCTAATAATTCTAAGGCAATAATAAACGGATAGATAAGTAAAGTCTTACCTTTTTTCATTCTGAAATTTTATTTTTTACAGGATAATAATTTAAAGGATCTTCCTTAAAAAGTCAAACTGTTCTTTGCTTATGTTGTAGAAAATTGTGATTGGGTTCTATAAGAAAGTCAATGTTTATGTTAATATTGGTTATGTCTTATTGTGTATCTGTACATCCTAAGTTCAAGGCCTTTTCTGATTTGATATTCCATTGTGGCACCTATAACTTTACTTCTGTGTGTACTTTACATTTTATGTTTTCCATATTATGGTTATGTTTTTCTTTATCGATATTATGCTACATTAAGGCTCTTCTGATATAGAGGTAAAAATTAATTATGAAGTTGTATCACAAAATGAGTGTTTTAAGTATCTAGGATCTATTGTCCACAGCAATGGAAAGAACGATAAAGACACACTTCTGATCATATCAGGGTGACTTAAATGGAAAAATGCATAAGGAGTTTTATGTGAAAAGAAGATACTACTCAAAGACTAAAGGTAAATTTTCTCGTTTAGCGATTAGGTCGACTACACTCTATGAAGTGGAGTGTTAGCTCATCAAACAAATACATAGTCATAAGCTAATAATGATGAAGACGAGGATGCTTCGTTGGATGTGCAAACTTACCAAAAGAGATAAGATCAAGAATATAATGATAAGAAACAAATTAAATTTGACTAATATTATTGAAAAAGTAAGAGAGACAAGATTTAGGTAATTTGGACATATTAAGAAGAGACGCCTAGATGCTCCAACGAGAATGCGAGAAGATTATATTTAGAGCCTATAAGAGAAAAATGGGAAGTCTTAAGAAAAATTGAGAGGAGGTGATTAAGAATGATGTCACTATTAGAACTTATTGAGGGCATGACTTGCAATAGAAAACTTTAACGTACTAACATATAAATAAATGATCTCTCATATAGACATCCTTGTTGTTCTCTTAGGTCTTTTAGTACTTTTCTCATGTAATTAGCTTATATGAATGAATTTTTGCTATATTTTTATATATTATTTTATTTGAATTCGTTCATATTTTTTTTTGTGTTAAATTGCTCATTTTATATTCCTTTTGATTTTACATGTAAATTTAACACGGAATATAAGTAAAATATTAAGCATGAAAATACATGCAGCTGGTGGATAAGGCATAACATGGCATCACAAAACGCAGCGCATGAGGCAGTAGCAACCGTCTGCGAGACGCAGACAATGTCTGTGAAACGCAGAAGTTACTCGTGCGTTTTGCTAAAAATGTAAGGAAGAGAACTGCAATGTTAAGTGAAAAAATGAATGGTAAGGGTGGACCAAGAACCCTCACCTTAATTCGTCAAATCAAGTTACAGTGAAGAGGGAATAGCGAAGAGGCAGCAGTAACAAAAGAAGAGGCGAAACAGTGGCATGAAAGAGAGAAGAAGGTGAATAGGAGAGTTGACCAAAAACCACCGTCTTTAATTGTCCCATCGGTGAATAGTAGCTAGGATAGAAAACAGAAGAGTGAAGAACCGAAGAGGGGTTTCGGTGGGGTAATTTTCAAGGGATTGAAGCATTTTTCTCGTAAGAGACCTATGAAAAAGTAACATCTCAACACCAATTTGGAGGTGACATCGATGCCAACGACCTAGGCTAAACATTTTTTTATTATTTTTTGTTTCTTTTTTTCATTAGAAATTGAGTATATTATCTTGTGTGGATTGATTGAGTATTTAAATGATGATGATTTTAATACTCTATTAAATCGTTTTTCATGAAAACCTATTGCTAGAATCGAATATAATACGTAATCATTGTAATCCCGATTCATGTGTAGCAACTAATAGTTCGGGATCATTAGAGATAATATAACATAGGTTAAATAATCTGAGTTTTTGTGATTATCGCCTAGATTGGTCTATTTTTCTGATTCGTAATACGGTTGTCCGGATAAACTTAGAGAGCTTATTCTAGGTTTCCTCGATAACTAGTGTTAATTAAAGAGCGCTTCGAGATTAACTAGAATCTAAGGAAAAATTGGGGTTAACAAAACTTGTTGTTAATCTACAATTAATAATTGATAAAAGAGATAAAAGAATAATAATCGATAAATTATGCTTAATTAGGGTGTAGGCTGAGATCGAATCAAAGACAATATTTTATTTTAAAATAAAATTGGAGAAATTGTGTGAAATTCAATGACAATATTTTGCCAACTTATAAATTAAAATAAAAACTATTTTGAATGAACAAATAGAAATAAGAAAAAAAGGTTTTCGTTATAAGTTTTACAATTATAAGATAATTTTTTGTCTGAATTACAATTATAATAAATATATGAATAAAAAAGAGTTAGTTACATTGAACTCTTTTCACTTTTACTCTAATTTCTAAACATGATCACTTCTTCAAAGTTTTATTTTTGTTACAATCATATTTTATAAATATTAATTTTCGCTAAAAAAATCTTAACAAGAATTGGGATTCTGTAACATAATATTTTATCATAATTGTACCACATGGTATGTTCAATAAAATCGAAACCTGATCTATAACTTTTTTTTTATTGATTGGAATAAAAAATTTAGAATTATCATCATAAATGACGAAACTGTCTTTTTTCATATTCAAAACAAAATTCAGTGACTTGGAAGTTATTTTTTGACAAATAAACTTCTTTATTTTGAATTTGACAAATAGGGAATGTAAAATATTTAGATATTTTAATAGAAAATGTAGATAGATAAGTCTATCTAAAACTAGGTAGAAAGAACTAATCAACGCAAGCAAGGCAATTCTTTTATCAGATGATTTCGGCGAAACCCAAAAGAGCCCTTTCCACCTCATCCACGATATTGACAGCCAAAGTCGCAGAAATCATAAAATTGCAAGGAAGGTGGTTTTCCTCGCAACTCAAATGATAGTTTCAATTCCCTCACCCTATGATTTCATTTCCACTTAAGCTTTCTCGGTTTGTGGGATTAATTGATTGGATATCCGAGAACTATAATCTTTCCTAGAAACAACTTCTACGACGACAGATAAGGGTCAGCTTTGTCTGGCATCTATTCTCCCTACAAATAGTAGGTGAGCCTTTCCGTTCGTACAGTTCTCTGCCCTTACGGTGTAATCTCCGTACTAGCGATTAAACTATGGATACAATTTCTTAAAAAAGTGTCATTTTGTTTACCGTCGGGAATTTCCTCATTGACAAAAATCTTTTTAGCTTCCGAAAAAAGAAGTGGATCGATTAACATATGTAGAAGTATTAAGCATAAAAAGAGTATCTTTTATCAATTTCAAATTAAAATTAAAAGGAGTGAAATCAATCTTTTTTTCATATTCTGAAATGGCACCAAAGGATGGGGGTCCCAATTGTAACTATCGATTGGCGAGTTACTGGACATCCCGACTCTCCTGGTAGATATCAGAAGTCTTGAACACTTTTCACCACTGGATCCAATTGCCAAGCCAATTAGAGTGAATTCCATTTTGTTATTGGAGTAGCTGCTGCAGTAGCCGCTGGTTCTGGTGTAGGAGTCGGTCTTGCAGATCCGCGAACTCGCCATAGAAATCAAGCTTGCTTCCAAGTCGACAAAGCCCCTAACCAATTAAAATTATATCAAGTTCTAAATGAACAACCAGTATTCCCTAATAACGCTACAATGTATGTGATATGTGTCAAACCAATTGACAAAATGTACAACTCCCTATTCACAATAGTTACAATTTTATCTTTCATCCGCTCTAAATATACTAAAGCCCTTTACAACTAAGAACTGGTGGGGTGCGCCGGGCCCTTGCAGTAGTGCAACGCATGAGCGACACTTGAGAACACCAGTAGCAAGCTACTGAGACGAGTCCTCCCCCTAGAAAAATAAATTTAATATCATGTGAGCCAATAGCCCACGTATCAGATATTAAACTGATAAGAACAGATACTACACTTGATCTTAGCCAAAAGGCCGAGAAAGGTATGCTTTTAAACGTTGTCTTTGCTTTCTTCTTATACTTTGGTTTTGGCTATTGTGTTGTCTCTCTTACAATGTGGGATTTAATGTTAGAGGTACACCTAACCCATTGGACACCAAAATATAAAAAATCTGATGAACCAGCCAATGAACCTGGGCCGAGTTACTGACGGAAATATTTATCAAATATGTTCTTATTTAACCAAACACTATTTGATTTAAATAATAAAAGTATTGATGATAAAAAAACATGAATTTTCCAAGATAAAATGAAATTTGAATTTATGCAATAAGAGAACGTTTTGTATTCCTCAACCAAAAAGATATATATCTGATTTTGTTATTGAACATTTATAATTAACTGATATGTCAATAATTATGTTTAATTTCATTTTTCTTATTAATTTAGACTTTTAAATTTTATATTTCAAAATTTTAAATTTCATATAGTACTACTCTTATCATAATATCTTTTTTATGATATGTATACTTAATTAAAAGTGGTTTGTTACATTATATATGTGAGATTTGTAATAAAAAAACTAAAAACTAAAATTTTTAATTTTACCATCCTGTTTCTATTTTTCTAATTAACTATTAAAAATATTATGTTTTTAAATTAATTAATTCTCATTATAGCTAAAATTAAAATATATGCAAATTAATATAATTAAAAAAATTTACATGTTAATTGACTCTAGTTGTCTCATTATGTTCCATAATCATCAAAAAATTCACTACTTGGTCCTCCACAATCAAATGAATTGTTGCCTTTAAGCCTCTTAAACTCTTCAATTTATTACATTGTTGGTTTATGTCCTTCAGCCAATTTAATTTGATTGTAAATTTGTTTGTATGACAATATTTTATTCAATAAAAGACATTCTTTATTTTTGTGTATTGTTAATTATTTAACTATTAATCATAAAGATAAAATCCATGGAATAATTGCTATTCAATTAGAAATTATAATGTCATTATAATTATGAGATTTGAATTGCATTTTTATTATTATTCATAAAATGTTCCTAGTCATAGTTTCATCAAGACGGGTATTGATGAAATGGTTAAGCTAACACATGTTTGTTTCTTTCTTATGAAGAAAGTAATTGATCTCATAGATTAAAGTGTGGGGACACTTAAACAAATATACGGGTGCTTGTTAGAGAATAAGTTCATTGAATTGATCCGATTATGAGAATCTCGAATGGAACATTATGTGTATGTCTGTCGATTATCTCATTATGATGGTTGTATAATTGATCCTTACACTTGAGATTACCAAAGTTATCTCCTGTAGGAATTACTATGTTTTGATGCTACTTATGTTCTACTCTTGGAGTAGTTCTATTCAGTAGTTATTGAATATAGTATGAACTATATGGAGATAGTTTAGTAAATCAATAAAGAATTCGTTGTCCTAAAGTAATTAGGAAAATGTTATGTTATTCTTGATTAGTAATGATTTTAGGAGTCTCTGGCTAGAGTAAATTGAAATTTGGAAAAGTTGTTTCTAAATATCAATTATAAATCATTTACTAATTAGCAAGAACGAACATGATTGGATTATTTAGAGTAGACACGAATTCCATACTCTAATTCCAACTGGAACATTAGATGACGAAATGATTAATTTATATATCATAGTCATGCATAGACAAGTTAAGTCAAATCACTTTGACATTCCTAATATTTAGGTGGTCATGACATGTTGCTAGATGTCAATCATGATCTGTGATTATAAATTGTTTAATTAGGGAATTAAAAATAAATCAAAAGGAGTTTTAATTTATCCAATTCTAATTATGAATTATAATTATAATTTATAATCATAGCTATATTAGGAACCTAATGGGTTACGCATAAAAGGACTATAAGGAGAAAGTGAAATTTTAGTTAAATTGGACTTAATTAAAAAGTTTTAGAAACTTTAAAGATCAATATTTGATATTTGATCTTATAAGGACTAATTTGTAATTATGACTAAATATTGACTTTAGTTGTAATTTTAATAAAACCCAAGGATATAAAAAAATGATTTTTCATATAAAAGGAAAAATTAAAAAATTTAGAGCTAACACTTCTTACATTTTTCCTCCCAAATTAGATTTGAGTTTTCTCTGAATAGATCTGTGGATACTATTAGAGGCCGGACGATTGAACGGCTTGTGGATTGATGGATTCAAGGTGAAAGGAAAAATTACAAAAGGAAATCGAAACAGGTTAGTATAATTTTGTTAATTTCTTATTTTATGTTTCAAATTAAATTTTGTTAAAGTTGATTATGTGGAAAAATTTTAAATTCATTCTGCTGCGCTTAGATTCGATCTTGCGTTTATTTTCCAACATTGGTATTAGAGCCACCTTTAACAGGTTTAATTATGATTCATAAGCTTGTTTTATTTTTGATTTGATTTAAATATGTAAAAGTTGCATATTTATACATTAAAATTGTTTTGACAATTTGGTTGGTGATCTTAAAATCTGAATTTTGGACAGCTTTTTTGGTGTGTTATGAAATGGTTCTACATGTTTACTGCATGGATAAGTGTTTATGATATTTGCACTTAAGTATCGTTCATGCTCTAAGCGATTAAATAATTTTCTGCTTGTTATGGAAATGTTCTATAAATTTGTCTTCAGTTTGTTGTCTAAAAATGTTCTGGAATGCCTACGATTGGTCTTTGGAAATGAAACTGAAATATTTTATTTTTCTGGAAAATTATGTTCTTATTCTTGTTCATCCAGAAAGTGTGTCTGGATATAGAAGGACATGATTAATCTCTTAGTTGACTGCTGATTCATTTGTTTCTGGAAATGTGGAATACGATTCATGTGTTTCTGGAAATTATTGTATTTTGATCTTTGTTACGTTTGCTTTTCACTTGGGCGATGTTTCTTGAAAAACTGAAGATGAAGAGTTTCATTCTTTATAACGTTTCATATGTTTTTAAAGTCCAGTTTCTATTGATTTTCTGGTTTTCAATGCATAATGTATGCTTTGATCATGATTTTTGAACTGGAAACGGTTCCATTACTGGCAACATGTTCTGTCCATTAAATTCAAGCTTTAATTGGGTAAAGTTTGTGTTTGATTTTCTGTTGTTTGTACTACTGTTCATTCAATGTCATTTATCGAAACAGATGTTTTAATGAATGTTGATGTGTGTTTGGTTAATGGGATTAATTGGGCTTAAGGGTTGTCAGACAAGAGACCATCGACGGCAGGTGTAGCCGCCAGCGGTTGGAGAACCACCACCTTCAGTGGTGGTGGTTTCTCACTCTAGAGAGATTTCTCTCCCTAGAGTTTTATGCGTATAAAAATTTGTGTTGTGTATACCTTTGGAGACAGCGTAGAGAAAAAATTGGAGGCAAAGCAAGCACCAGGGAGACCAGACAAACCAGGAAGAAAGAGAAAAAAAAATTACAAAGTCGGGTGGAGAAGAAGGGGCGCATGTGCATAGGCCAAGAGGCAGCCCCTCCTGGTGTTGTGCTGGCAGTTCTCTGAAGCTTTTTGTATTTTTGTGTTATTTACCTTAATGAGCTTAAGGTTAATTTATTTATCAAAAAACATTTAATTTAATTTAATTTTCAAGAGTTGATTAATTAAATTAAATATTTTTCAATTCTATATTTAGAATATATTAATATAATGATATTATATTATTTAGAATGAGACCTAAAATTTTAAATCCCTCATAAAAATATTAAGTACATGTTTAGAACATGAATAATGCCTTCTATTGTTATGGGATTAACCAAAGTTTTGTTTATTGTTAGGCTTATTGAGTAAATTCAAGGCCGCTTTAACTCGAACATGTTTAGTTTTATAACGGTGGGTTTTACTTAACTAAATTTATATGATTTGCATGAGTGAACTTATGATCATATTAATTTAAAGGCAAAGTTAGGAATCGCGTATTAGATATGTTTTTGGCAAAAAGTTGTCCACTAACGGATCTAGGAATCATATAAGATGTGATTGATAAAATGTTATCTACCTAATTTTAATTTAGTTAGTTTGTTAAACAAACTTAAGATCAATTAAATTAAAATGGGATCCTAGCCCACTAGGAAATTATGTGATAATTTCTCGAATTAATAGTGAGGGCTATTAATTTGTTTAAAATAGTGGAGTAACCAAAATTTTAAAGTCCTTATTTATTTGGTTTTACAGAATAAACTAATTTTTTGTTTGTTGACAAAACAGTTTTTGAAAAATAAATACGAACTTGTCCCTGAGGAGCATAATGGAAACAAAAAAATTGATTGGACCAAAATTTTCAGACTAGTTGCATAACCTTAAAATTGTTCCTAGGCAAGAAAAGAAATTGTACGTTCTTGACAATGAGCTTCCACCTGAACCTGCGGAAAATGCTGCCAATGAGGATTGGGAATATTATCAAAGTCATATTGATGACAATGAGCAAGTTACATGTGTGATTTTAGCTAGCATATCTCCTGAACTTTAGAGGCAACATGAAAATATGAATGTAAGAGACTTATTCCTACACCTTCAAGAGTTGTTTGGTGCACAGAGTTGGGTGGAGAGGTTTGGGACTGTGAGAGCTCTGTTTCAATGTCGGATGGCTCATAGATCTTCATTGGAACTTCATGTTCTACAGATGATTGGCTACATTGAAAAATTAGGCCAATTGGGGTAAGAACTGAACCTCAAGTTGAGCATTGATTCAGTACTCCAGTCTCTTGCCTCGAGTTTTTCACAATTTATTATGAATTTTCACATGAACAAAAAGGAAGTGTCATTGGCTGAATTGCTCAATATGCTCCAGTTCTGTTCTTGTTATTGGCTCTTCTTCTTCCAAGAACCCTTAAGAAGAGGAACAAAAACAAGAACCAAAAGGCTTCTGTGAAAGTAGCAAAGCCAACAGGCGGTGTCAAAAAGAAGAATAACAAGGGCATCTATTTCCATTGTGGCGTAGCTGGACATTGGAAGAGGAACTGCAAAGCTTATCTTGCTAGCTTGAAGGAAAAGAAGTTAAGCGTAGCTTCAACTTCAGGTTTGTTTATAATTGAAATCAATTTTTTTTACTTCTGTTTCACAATATTTCGTATTAGATACCAGATGTGGCTCTCACATTTGTAACAATGTGCAAGTACTGACAATAGTAAAGCATTGAGAAAGGGCGAAGTGGACTTACGAGTCAGCAATGGAGCAAGAGTTGCTACATTAGCTATAAGAAATTGTAGTTTAACTTTTCCTTCTAGTCTTTTACTTGAACTAAATAATTGTTATTATGTTCCTATTATCACAAGAAACATTATTTCTATTCCATGTTTGAACATGAATGGATTTATCTTCATTATTAAGAATAACAGTTGTTCTTTTTATAAAGATGATGTTTATTATGGATCTGGTATGCTTACAAATGGTTTGTATGAATTAGATCTTGAAAGACCAATTCTAAACATAAATAGCAAAAAAAGGAGATTAAGTGACCAAAATCCATCTTATTTATGGCATTGTAGGTTAGGTCATGTTAATGAAACAAGAATCACTAAGTTACATAAAGAAGGATATTTAGATCATTTCAATTATGAATTATATGAAACTTGTGAATCTTGTTTAATAAGTAAGATTACCAAACTACCCTTCAGTGGAAAGGGACAACGTATTAATGAGTAAATAGAGCTTATATATTCAGATGTATATGGCCCTATATCTACTCAAGCTAGAGGTGGATTTTTCTTATTTCATAACATTTATAGATGACCATTCTAGATATAGCTATGTGTATTTAATGAAATACAAGTCTAAAGCATTTGAAAAATTCAAAGAATTTAGACTTGAAGTAGAGAAACAAACTGGTAAAAGTATTAAGACACTTAGATTTGATAAAGGTGGCGAGTACTTGGACTATGAGTTTCTTGATTACTTGAAAGAGAATGAGATTCTTTCACAATAGACTCCGCCTGGAACTCCACAACATAATAGGCTTTTTAAAAGGAGATACCGTACTTTATTAAATATGGTACGTTCCATGATGAGTCATGCATTTCTTCCAATTTCATTTTGGGAATATGCTTTTAAAACTGTTGCTTACTTATTAAACAAAGTTCTGTCCAAATCAGTTGACAAGACTCCATATGAGATATGGACTGGTAAAAGACCAAGGTTATCACACTTGAAGATTTGGGGATGTGATGCTTATGTGAAGCGTGCAATGTCTGATAAACTTGAAGCTAAATCAGATAAATGCATATTTGTGGGGTATCCAAAAAAAGTTTTGGATATCAATTTTATCATCCTCTCGAGCAAAAGGTGTTTGTCTCAAGACATGCTACATTCTTAGAAAGAGAATTTATTTTTAAAGAAAGTAGTGGGAGTGATGTGGAACTTAGAGAAGTTCTAGAACCACAAACACACATTTAAGTGGAATAAGAACGACAAGTTGATACATTAGATGTACAACCAATGGTTCAAGAAACACATAGTTCGCAACACTATGGAAGGGTACGTCATCCTCCTATTAGATTAGATCCTATGTTGAAAAAGGAAATGATGATACTTCACTTATGAATGATGAACCTACTGATTTTAAGGAAGCAATATCAAACATCGATTCTTTAAAAAGGCAAGAAGCTATAAAATCCAAAATAAAATCCATATACACTAACCAAGTATGGACTTTGGTGGATGCATCTGAAGGTATAGTACCTATTTGGTGCAAGTGAGTTTTTAAGAGAAAAACTGACATGGATGGAAATATACATACGTACAAAGCAAGGCTAGTGGAAAAAGGTTACAAACAAAAACAAGGAGTTGATTTTGATGAAACTTTTTTGCCAGTAGCAATGCTTAAGTCCATAAGGATTTTATTGGCTATAGTTGCATACCATGATTATGAAATTTAGCAAATGGATATCAAAGCAACATTTCTCAATGGGAATTTGCTAGAGGATGTGTATATGACACAACCTGAAGGTTTTGAATCCAAAGAATTTCCTGATCAAGTATGTAAGTTGCAAAGGTCCATTTATGAACTAAAATAAGCATCGCGGAGTTGGAACATCTATTTTGATGAAACAATCAAAGAGTTTGATTTTATAAAAAATGTGGATGAACCTTTTGTTTACAAGAAGGTAAGTGAGAGTGCAATCGTTTTGTTAGTGCTTTATGTGGATGACATATTGCTTATTGAAATGACATTTCAATGCTCCAGTCTTTAAGATATGGTTATCCAAGAATTTTTCCATGAAGGATATGGGAGAAGCAGCTTATATACTAGGTATAAAGATTTATAGAGATAGACCAAAAAGGTTTCTTAGTTTGTCCCAATCCACGTACATAGACGAAGTGTTAAAGATGTTTAGTATGGAGAATTCCAAGAGGGGATTTTTACCCACATAGCATGGAATTTATCTGTCCAAGAGCATGGGTGACTAAGTATACAAGATCAATTATTGCAATCAACCAACATGATTCACCTTAAAACTCACTTAGCCCAATTTAATTTCATGCATTGTCCTCAATCTCATCCAAACTAGTATGACAAAGCTTTATGGCTTAACATGCATAACCATATGAAAAAATCAATAAAACTCACACAAAAATTGGAAATATTCACACACCAAAACTCTAATGTGTTTGTTAGTACTGCTGTCGCCTGCAACCAAATTCAAAAGAAATCACTTTCGTTAATACAATTTAATGTAGTAGTGGTACGTGAATATCGTTCTCACGAGGAATCTTAACGGTGAAGGAGTTACGAATTCAAAACAAAACAAAGTAACGAAATGGGGGGGTTTTAATTTAAATTGCGAGTTAAACAGAATTTAGATGGAATACGAAATTGAAAAATAACAAATAACAAATAGCAAAACAATGATAATTTAACAATCAATAAAAATGAATCTTGGCTTTCGGTCTCCTTCATTATTGAACTTGCGTTGATTATCGACAATAAAAATAACCAATTTATCAGTTAAGCATTCGTCATGGTAAATTTTTTTACCTATTTTCTCTTATGTTTAGTTAACCAAAACATGTATTTGAATTAACCTTTATTAATCAATAACTTGGATACGATCTCAGATTTAATTAATTAATAGCTTTACGAATCAAGAAAATCGACGAACTAAACAAAATACATATGATGTATATTTAGCCTAGACAATTATTTTTCCTAGAATCATGTCCTTAACGTAGTAGACACAAATCCTAGCCGCTACTGTTAATTAAAAGAATTGAACGTCAATCTATTTAATCTAGCAATTGATTGAATAAAATCACAAACTAGTTGCTCACCTAGCTGTTAAATCAAACAATCAAATAATGACCCAGAAAAATAATTAATACTTGACTAATAAATCAATTGAAACAAAGAACAAGAGTCTCACAACATTCAGAGTTCAATAACTAAGATTCCGTACACCAAGATAAAAGATTTAGCTACTCATAGTGGAATTGAAAATAAAAGAAATAACAAAACACATTGTCTCCATCCCAAGTCTTTATAGAACTTCTGAAAATATGTAGCAAATTACTGCAGAAAATTGAAAGACAATAGCTGTCGAAAGAAAGAAGAAAAGTTGCAGAATAATTGTCGAAAACTACTCCTAAGATTACTGGCGAAAACAAGAAGAAAATGCAGAAAAGCGTCACACTATTCCTAATGAAAAGCCCTACAGAAATTCTAAAGCTATCCTAATAATAAAGACTACCGAAAACAAGAAGGAAACTGCAGAAAAATAAACGACTCCTAACTATTGTTGCGTGAACAGTACCTACGTGTATTGTTCACGTTTTCTCCCTTTAAATGCCTCCTGATCCCTTCCTTTTCCATCCTATCTTGCAGATCACATCTCTCACATGTTTAAATTGTGAATCTCCATCAATCTTATCTTAAAAGATTATGAATATCTCAAAAGAATCAGATTTGGATTTTGAAAGTAGATATGGAAATTAATTTCATCCTTGCACGTGGCCACGTCTAGTGACTGAATTGCTGCCAGATTTGGATTTTCGGATTTTCTTCATTTCTTTTTCATCTTTTTGATTCAATTTCATTGCTAAGGTGTTAAAAATCATCTGCAAACAATTATAAGACAATTCCATTAATTTTGAGCAATAATTTCGACACATTAAAGAGAATTAAATACAAAATAAGCGCAAATTGATAACTTAACAATGTGTCCTAAGACACAAGAAGAAAGAAATAGAACGAACGTGTTCCATATGCTTCAGCTATTGGATCGATGATGTATACGATGCTATGTACGAGACCAGATGTTGCTTATGCTTTGAGCATAACAAGTAGATATCAAGCTAATCCCGATGAGGATCACTGGACGGCTGTGAAAAACATCTTGAAGTACTTGAGAAGGACTAATGATATTTTTCTAGTCTATAGAGGAACTGAGTTGAGAGTTCAGGGTTATTCTGATGTCAGTTTCTAGTCTGATCAAGATGATAGGAGATCATAGTCAAAGTATATTTTTACGCTTTGTGGTGGTGCGGTTAGTTGGAAGAGCTCCAAACAACCAACCATCACAGATTCAATAATTGAAGTTGAGTATATTACAATTTTCGAGGCAGCGAAGGAAGCAGTTTGGATCAAGAAGTTCATCAATGAACTTAGAGTGGTTCTTAGCATTGTTGATCTGATAGTATTGTACTACAACAACAATGGCACTATTGTATAAGTGAAAGAACCAAGGTCTCATCAGCGATTCAAGCATGTACTCAAAAAGTTTCACTTGATCCGAGAGATAGTGGAACGGAAGGCCATCCTGACAGAGCGAGTTTCCACTGAAGAGAATCTTGCATATCCTCTCACTAAGCCTTTATCTCAAAAGAGACATGATAGACAAATGGATGGCTATGGTATTCGATACATTGGTGATTGGCTTTAGTGCAAGTGGGAGATTTTTGGTTTATGCCCTTGCAACCAATTTATTTTGGTTGTAAATTTATTTGTATGACAATATTTAGTTTAATAAAAGATATTCTTTATCTTTGTGTATTTGTTAATTATTTAATTATTAATCATAAAGATAAAATCCATGGAATAATTGTTATGCAATTAGAAATTATAATGCGATTATAATTATGAGATTTGAATTGTATTTTTTATTATTATTCCTAAAATGTTCCTAGTCATAGTTTCATCAAGACAGGGTATTCATGAAATGGTTAAACTATCATATATTTGTTTCTTTCTTATGAAGAAAGTAATTGATCTCATAGATTAAAGTATGGAGACACTTAAACAAACATATGGGTGCTTATTAGAGAATAAGTTAATTGAACTGACCCGATTATGAGAATCCTGAATGGAACATTATGTGTGTTTCTATGGATTATCTCATTATGATGGTTGTATAATTGATCCTTAGACTTAAGATTACCAAAGTTATCTCATGTAGGAATTACTATGTTTTGATGCTACTTATGTTCTACTCTTGGAGTAGTTCAATTCGGTAGTTATTGGATATAGTATGAACTATATGGAGATAGTTGAGTAAATCAATAAAGAATTCGTTGTCCTAAAGTAATTAGGAAGAATGTTCTGCTGTTCTTGATTAGTAATGATTTTGGGAATCTCTGGCCAGAGTAAATTGAAATTTGGAAAAGTTATTTCTAAATATCAATTATAAATCATTCACTAATTAGCAAAAACGAACATGATTGAATTATTTAGAGTAGACACGAATTCTATACTCTAAGTCCAATTGGAATGTTAGATGACGAAATGATTAATTTATACTTCATACCCATGCATAGACAGGTTAAGTCAAACCACTTTGACATTCCTAACATTTAGATGGTCATGACATGTTGCTAGACGTCAATCATGATCTGTAATTTAAAATTGTTTAATTAAGGAATTAAAGATAAATTAAAAGGAGTTTTAATTTATTTAATTCTAATTATGAATTATAATTATAATTTATAATCATGACTAACATATTAGGAAACTAATGGGTCACATATAAAAGGTCTATAAAGGAGAAATTAAAATTTGAATTAAGTTGGACTTAATTGAGAAGTTTTATAAACTTTAATGATCAATATGTGATATTTGCTCCTATAAGGACTAATTTGTAATTATGACTAAAGTTTAACTTTAGTTATAATTTTGATAAAATCCAAGGACATGAAAAATATGATTTTTCATATAAAAGGAAAAATTAGAAAATTTAGAGCTATCACTTCTTACATATTTCCTCTCAAATTAGATTTAAGTTTTCTCTGAAAAGATTTGTGGATACCATTAGAGGCCGGATGATTGAACAACTTGTGAATTGACGAATTCACGGTGAAAGAAAAAATTACAACAGGAAATCAAAACAGGTTTGTATAACTATGTTAATTTCTTGTCTTATATTTCCGATCAAAGTTTATTAAAGTTGATTATGTGGAAAAAATTTTAATGTATTTTGCGGCGCTTATATTCTATCTTACGTTTAATTTTCCAACAGAAGAATGCTCGCCTGCCAAATTTGTCAGCTAAAGACATCCATATCAGTACATCTATGACAAGTGCACGTGTGGGTAGAGTCCAAATCCACTATGCCTAATTTTGTCAAGGATAAAAAACGTTATCGTTCTAGTTACAAAAATTCACAACTCTGTTAGTCTTCCAATTTTGATGGCTTATGAGCCAAGCCAACGGTAAGATTTGAAGACCAATAATAATAATAAAATAAATCAATTTTTAAATTTAATTTAATATTTTCTATAATTTATAAATTAATTAAACAATTTTGATAAACTAATCAAAATTTAAATTTAAATTTTTATCTTAAAAATTAAAATTAAAATTAAAATAATAAAAAACAAAATCAAAATATGTGTGTAACACAAATGAAAGCAATTTTTAAAATTAAAATTTTATCTTAAAAATAAACATTTTGTTAATTTTAATTTTTTTCTTTAAAATATTATTTAAAAAATTAAAATTAAAAAGTGTCAAGCCCGTGATACTTTTTATTTTATTTTTTATTTTTATTTTTAATTTGATAATATATTATTTTAAAATTAAGATAAAAATAAAAATAAAATTTGACATGAACGTGGCAAATTATCAAAAAATAAAAAATAAAAAATAAAAATAATATGTGGCACGAGCGTGACACTTAAGTCACACCCGTAACATATTTTATTTTATTTTTTCATTAATTTAATTTAAAATTTTTAATAATATTTTATTTAATAAATTAAAATTGAAAAATAAAAATATAATGCGGCACAGGCGTGACATTTTTAATTTTAATTTTTAAATAATATTTTTAAGATAAAAATTAAAATTAAAATAATTAAAAACAAATTGTTTCATATTTTAAATAAAATTTTTAAGGTAGAAAATTTAAAATTAAAATTTGATTTCGTTTGTGTCACAGTCATATTTTGATTTTTTTTTAATTTTAATTTTAAATTTTAAGATAAAAAACAAAATTTAAAATTTGATTACTTTATCAAAATTGTTTAATTAATTTATAAATTATAGAAAAATATTAAATTAAATTTAAAATTTGATTAATTTTATTATTATTATTGTATTAAACTGTGTTGGAAGTAGCAAAAGAAAATAAGTCTTTAAATCTTACTAACAGAATTGTGAATTTTTGTAAGTAGAATGACGATGCTTTTTTACCCTCGACAGAGTTATAGAGAGTAGAAATGGATAGAAGATCCGGACTGTCGTAATGGCCAAGCATGTTGTGAGTTGAAGCAATTGGCTAACTGCTCCTTGGACATTAGGCGGAGGCATCCGAGAGGTACAATGAAATTCCCTACAAGAATGTTGTCGTAAATGGTGTTAAATAGATAATACAATAGGTTAAAAGAAGTAAAAGAAATTTAAAGGTTTAACCATTGGACTAACTGGATTACTAATCAAGCATTAGCCAATAATTAACGTAAGCATTGACAATAACTCCTACAAAGAAACTGGTTGCACCAATCATAATGTAACTCTCCTCCCACCAACTCTAGTTGCATAGGAGGCTTTAAATGTGGAAGCAAGCAAGAACCACACAAGTACAGTGATGACGTGAACAATGTGGGGTTCTGATCATCGGTAGATTAGGATTTTGATTTATCATATTAGGACCAAGATCAATTAGATTAATTTAGCCTAATTAATCTAATTTAGGGTTAATTGAAATTAATAAAATTTGTTAAAATAAATTAAATTTAATGGAACTTTTAAAGTTCATACGATTACTTGATTATGTGAGATTTAAAAATTAGCAGAAGTATGACTCCATCGGTTTTTTTGTCTATAAATGGCTAAATTTAACCGTTTTACAAATCTTAAGGATTATTATAAACATTAGGCAATGTTAAGGTTATGATAAAAATATTAAAGTTAAATTTGTCATTTTGCCTAATGGATATCTTGAAACTATCTCCCCACACATACCATAGTCAAAGCTACTACTGTTTAAATATCACCTTTCCAACCCAACTTCAATATAGTAATTAAAGGGAAACTAGAAACCTTACACATTATGTTTTCTTAATCTTCAGTCTCTCAACTATGTCGTATGAAAGGGCCTATGCCCCAAGTTTAAGACATATCTTGTTTCGTGGACTTAGTTGATTAAAAGCTTTGTATGGGCAGCATGAATAATTTAGTTCATTAATTAGTTCCATGATTTCAATTGTCTTTCTTAAAAAAACCTGTTACCTAACTAATTTGCCAATATGACTATACAGAAAGTTTGTGAACAGAAGTATGTAACTAATTATATACCTCATATTAGCACAAAACTATTAGCAATTGATAAGTGCTTAATTATTTGTATTTTAAAGTTTATATTTAGTGCATTTTTGCTTATATATTTGAGTGTTTTTATTGTTTCATTACTTAATTCATTCATATTTTATTTTCAGACCATAATTCACTTATTTAGAACAAAAGAAACAAATTCTTCAAACACGACCATATAACATAGGCGTGTACCTCTTAAACACAAGTATGTAACACATCAACATGTTTCAAACTCTTCAAACATGACTATATGCACTTTAAATTCATAAATAATAAAGAAAATGGGAAAGTACATGGTCATGTACCAAGACGCGTTCTTTTCTTATAGCCTGAACTTATTTTATCATGTTTCTTTTTGTTTTCTATTTTTCCTTTAGTTTTGATGTTATGTCTTCCACGATTATGAAATAAATTTTTATGGTATATGGATATGATGAAAATTTGGATAGATTTTATAGTGATTTCATTTTAATTTAATTTATTTTTCAGTTTTATTGAGATTCTATTATATGTTCTTTATTTTTTTTGAATTGATTTTTGTTGTTCTATTGATTCATGTTTAATTTTATGCATTTATCCAAAAGAGTTGTATAAAATCCTAGATATAATTTAATATAAATCCTTAGAATTAAGGTTAAACCTAACAGAGAAATTCATAAATTGGACAATACAATTTTAGATGGTTTAATTGGAAAGAGATTTCAATTGATCAACCTATAATTAATTGTTAATAATCATGAGAAAGATATTAACAAAGGTGACAAATTTTCATGATCTAAAGAACTTTAGGTTAAATTAATATGTTCCTAAGGAGATTCATTACTCAGATACTATTATTTTTATTAATTATTTCTTGATTTAATCTTTGTTTAGTTAGTTAATTGTGTTAATTTGTTTTAGTTTATTGCTTTAATTTTGATTTTAATTGATCACCATCATCATAATTTATCAGTTAGATAATAGAAAAAATGTTAATACTAGTACTCGTAATCTATGTGGGATCAGTACTTGGTATTATATAACCTATACTATAAAAGCGATATATGCTCTTGCCTAGAAATACCTATAATATAAAGGTGGGATATCAAACACTTCAAATTTTTTGCACCGTTATTGGGAGCTAGGATAATAGGAACATTTAATTTCTATTAGTCTAGCCATTATTTTTCTTTCACATTTATTTTCTTTTTTGTTTATTTATTTATTCTTAGAGCTCCTTTCTTGATCTTATGTTTGTAACTTACTTTTAGGATTTGAGTATTCATTGTTATAACTACCATACACAATAAAGTATAAGGGAATAATATTCTCTAAGAGATTTTAGTATGATATTACTTATGGTGATGTTGGAAGCTTGGAACGAATGACACAGTAACATATATGTGGAAGCTCAATTGGTATCAATGATGTATTGTGATATTTTTCGTGGTGGCCATGACGAACACACTAAATTAAAACTTAATTCTACATAAATAAATTTATGGTAGTGGTAAGAAAGGATCATATTCACAGAGAGTACGTTATTAAATTTTGTATTGAATTAATCAATGTAATCAGATGGGGGGTTTTGGATGAATTTGCAAATTGTTCACACATAAATAATAAACTCAGAACATAACATAACATGATCAATTCCAAAAAAGATATAGGAATAATGTTATTGGAAATGATCAATGTATAAACATGTTTCTAGGCCTCAATATCCCTTTTGAACAGGAAAGAAGAGAATTAGTTGCTCATAGTTCTTCAAAGCATAAGTCCAAAAAGAATAATATGCATCTTCTAGTGTTTTTCAGTATATCTCCTTTAATTGGCCTCTCAATTTCCTTTGGTACTTTATAATTAAGGTTTTTGAAGTGTATACGGTATGCCATACAACCATGTGGGTAACTGTGTACCTTAACCTTGTATTAATTGTCGGCCCCATGACAGATTTTTCATTAACTTAAGCATGACAGATTTTCGGTATATGACAGAAATGACAAGGGTAAAGTGGACTTTTGGGACAGGTATGGTGAACAAGTCCTTATGGCAGAAGGCAGCATGAATGAAGAAGCAAAAGAATAGAACCAAGGAAGCATTCGGATGAGAGTGGAAAGGAAGAAAGTGAAAAATAAGTTGAGATCTCTGTAAAGCTTAAGAGTGAATCCGAGTGTATTC
>JAOQMS010000003.1:26363046-26375187 GCA_027563885.1 Erythroxylum longipes
TGGTAGTGGCAGTGGAAGAGGTTCAGGGTACACCCAGCCTCCAGTTTGTGAGCATTGTGAGAAGAGGCACAGTGGGGTGTTACACTGATTGTAGGAATGCAATTGTTGCTTCAGAATGATGAGAGATCTATCGCCTTTTTAAGGCGTTAGTCTAGTTGTTATTTTATCTCTTATACTAAAAAAAAATTATCACGTGGCAACAAAGTTCACTTTCTGACTAATTAAAAATTAATTACCTAGTAATAAAACTCATTTTTATTTAAAAATAAAAATTAATGTCACATTAATATTGACATAACATTTAATTAACAAAAAATTAACTTTGTCAAAATTTTCATTCACTTAAGGTATATTCTAAATGTTTTAAAAATATTAAGGTTTAATTTAAACATTTAAAAATATTAAAGATCAAGTTGTATTTTGTCGTAAATGTTAAGGTTTAAAATATACTTGTGGTTATAATCCTGATGACATGTTCAACAATTTTTAGACACAGAATTTATGTTTTTCTAAAAAACAAGGTTAAAATAAAATTAAAGTCATGCAACTTTTGGTCAGCCTCTAAAATTTATCAAACTCATAATAATCAAGATCTTCAAAATAATCAACTAAAGGAGACTTTAATACCACTGATAGAAAATTAATCGTGATTAAATTATGGACTCAACGAAAAAATAATTTTTATAATTTTCTGATTTCATTTCTTTAATTGAATAACTTGAAAAAAATGATAAATAAAAAGGCTAAAACATACCTACTTTAAAATCATATAGAACTTTCTTCTTATCAAGGCATTTTTATATCTCTTTGTCTTAATAAATAAGCCACAAATTAGTCGAACCATATAAATTCTAGGAACTGAACGTGACGAATATATATATATATATATATACACAGAGAGAGAGAGAGAGTCTTTATTTTATTTTATTGGTATTTTTATTACGTTAAATTCTTCATTTCAATTTTTCTTTATCTCTGCTTATGCCAGCTCACATATTTACACCTTCAGGTATATATATATTTTCAGTTTCATGTGCATTCTATTGGTTATAGTCCCCATGCATATACATATATTGTTATCCTTATACAGTGATGTACTTACATTGGTCTGCTCTGTTTGTTTTTTTGTTTGTTGGGTTTGTTCTTGTGTTTGTTTGTTGCTTGTGTGTGTTTGTTTGTGTGTGTTTGTTTGTTGTTATTTGTTTTTGCTCTTACCTTAGCCGGGGGTCTATTGGGAAACAGTCTCTGTACCTCCATCGGAGATGTGGGCATGACTTCGTACATCTTACCTTCCCCATACCCTATTTCGGCAGGAATTTAGGTATGTTTGGTTTGGTTTTGGTTTAGAGAGAGAGAGAGAGAGAGCATTTATCCAAACTACCAAAATTTTTGTTGTCAAAAGACCTCTAAGATGCACTGAAGTTGCCAATGTACCTCACGTTTATATTGGTTGCATGAGATTATTATTTAAACGATTGAGTTTTATTTTCATTATATAAATATAATATGAAAATAAGGGATGGGTAAAAGAATTTGATGCCATATATGTGTGTGTACTATTCTTTTGCAATCTACTCTACCTCGTTAGTAAAATTTGTAACCGTTGGTTGCTTGAAACTTTTCCAACTTATCGCACCGCTATTCCGAGTGAAGATGTACTTTGATTGTAATCTATGTCATCTGAATCTGACTGAAAACTAATATATGAATATTCCTAAACTCTTATTTCAGCTCTTTCTTTAGTTCTTCTTAAGATGAGTTTTGGAAAACATAAATGCATGCCCAAGCTTTAAGGTTTCTAAAAAAAATTTCTTAGTGTTTGTGTTGTTTCTGAAAATCAATTACATGTTCCATTAGTTTGATTTTGCCTCTCGTGTTTTTGAGCTCTGAAAACACGATCTATATTCCGATTTTAGTTTCTACAAATTGCCTTCCTCTTCTTGGTTTTGGAAATTTTGAAGTTCTACATTGTATGTTGAGTTTTGGTTTATTGTGTTGCGTTGGGTCTTCACCAGCGGTAATGTCTTCACCAGCGGTAATGTTAGCCGCCGCTGGTGAATCATCCTCCTTTGCGGCAAAGGCAATGGAGCTAGTGGTGATAAGGGCGATGAAGAGATGAATGGCAAGACCAGTAACGCAAATGCAGCAAGAAAATGTGAGATGATGAACACACCAAGCAATTCAACATTGTACACCATATATTCTTTACATTATCATCTCAATTAATTATACATAATAAAACCAACTATTACTCAATTAACCCTATATAGTCATCAATTGCACAAAATTCTATTTGTTATCACCTTCTTAACTATTTCTCACAATTGTGGGATAAAGGACCCGAAATCTCCAAACAGCTATTTTCACAGGACAGATTTTGGGTCAGTTTCGTTTGATCATTTTGATATAGAAACTGAGATTTTTGGGCAATACTTTCTTCTAAACAATTGTTCCTCTATGTCTTAAGTTTTTATAGAACTAATAATCAGACCATTTGGAAATCTAAATCATGAGATAAAAACAAAATACCACAAGATACTCCAAAACGGGGGCAGCATCATATCACCTTTTTCAATCTCATTTTCCAAAGTCATAGAGCTAGAATTAAGTTAAAGTATCTTCTAGAGATATTTAGCACTATGTCTTAGGTTTCATATGCAACAAAAATCACACAATTTGGAGGTCTTTAGACTGAGTTATGGCTCAAACAATATGACTGACTCAAACAAATCCTAGACAAAATCACACTAAACATTATTCCTTGTCATCTTCAACCAATTCTATCCAAGATAACACCAAAATAACAAGAAGGCAACTTCCCAGAAACAATTTCACATTCAAATGAATCTTTATATCCATTCAATCATACACAAAACAGAAACCATCTAAATGAAATTCCAAACCTTAAAATTGACACAGTAGTTCTTCTAATACTTTTCCTTCCCTTTCTCTTTAGTTTTGCTTGAATCACCAAGTAAAAAATGATGGGATGAATAAGGTGAAATGGAGAGGAGAAAAGATGAAGTTAAACTCTCAAATTTTCGTACATCTCTCCTCTCCATATGCCTTTTCAAAAATGTTCTAATCTTAGACACGTGTTTCAATCTCATTGACCCATATGTCACAATCCTATGGAACCATGTGTTACAATCTCGTTGGACCACATGTTACAATTTTATTGGACCATGTGTTGCATATGCACACCATTAGAAGGCACTTCCAATACAATCACAACTATCAAACTCTTCGGACAACTAATGGTCCGGTATTATCACAATATTATCACAGAATTCTATGCTTGGATATGAAAATAATTGAGGTTAAGGTAGATATGAAAATAATTGAGGTTAAGGTAACATCCGCGTAAGATATTAATTGGTGGCCTTATGAAAATAAATCTCTAGGTAAGATGCAATGAAAGTAAAAATTAAATTTACATAAAATAATTATTAATTCACTTGCTTATTTGTGACAAGGAAGTCACAAATTCAATCACGGAAACAATTTCTTTTATTTTCTTTATAAAAATATAAAAGTAAAGTTACATGCATCAATAACTTTCCTTGGACCCTTGCAAAACAAGAAGCCTGCACAATGGGTCCGTCGACGTTCACAATTATTAATGCACTTAAATAAAATTAGATAACTTGTTTGGCACAGTTGTGGTTATTATTAATATGAAGGGTCACAATAATATATTATCCATGGGACTTATACTGCTCTTTAGACCTTACCATCGAAGAGGAGCGGTCCATCCTCAAATTCATTTCGATTTTGGAATTGAAGGCTCGTATAACAATCCACTTAATGACACTATTTATAATTTGATAAAAATACTTGTTAGTTTTTTGTTTATATTTGTCAATAACAAAGTTCAATGTCAATAAAATTTAATATAAACATTGCATGAGATTTCAAAAGCAATGGTGTCTATTGTAGTTCCAAACTCAGAGACCTGAATTCACCTTAAGTCAACACTCCGAAAATTCCAGCAAAGTCTCCTTCAGCATAACATTGATCAAGAGGAGTGCTCTTCAAAAGCCATAGAACTTCAAAAATGCATATGCTTCATGGAGCCGTGATGATGCATTGATTAAAGATAACATTGATGCCAATCTTGCAAACTTACTTCACAGCTTGTAAAATTAACAGTAAGCTTATACCATCCTTCTGGAGTAATACTCTCCTATAATTTATGAGAGGAGAGTGATGCCAGTCCTGTCCCATCTGGAGGTTGACTAACAAGTATTCCTCCAGCTAAAAGGCCAATCTGCATCTGATTTTTTTTTTCTTATTTGGTAGCTCAAGACTTTTTGAAGTAAAATGGGCAGCCAGGTTGTGAATAAAGAATGAGCGCTGATGCTCATCATCCACTTTGTTTCAAGTGAAACAAATTTCGTTGTTGACGCATTTTATTGTTAAAGATGTAAATACATAAAATGGCGTCAACTAAAAGGAAATTTGAGACTAGTAGTAGTCCAAGCAACGCATATAATTTGAAACAGTACAAGCAGGCAAATGATTCTAACTCATCACCAGAACTTGATACCTAAATCGAAATGAAAAGTCCATCCATCCTTTGGCAAAACTATTTCAAGCTAAGTTGACTTGACGATTGGTTTTCCATATCCAAGGCTAGTCCCATGTTCTCCTCTTCTAGCCTTCTATGTCGCCTTGTCCTTTCCACAGCACCTTAATCATCACAGAAATGATAACACCAAGTCAAATTCAAAAGAAAGAAAACTAAAATTCAAACTGAGATAAAGGTTCTTGGTTACATCCTTATGTAGGTCAAAGGATCATACAAGTCAATGATTATTTCCCTCGGTTAATCTTATCAACTATGTCTACCTCTGACATTCAATTGCTGAAATCTTGGTACTATGTAAGGCAGACTTAGCATATCGAACCATCTACATCTAATTAATCCATGCAAGAGAGAAAATGGACCAGAAGATTAGGAGCCACCTAATTCTATACGCCTAAAACATCTCGTACATAAAATAACAGATGAGACAACATTGTTAAATGCAAATATATGACCAAAAAAACCTTTTATATCTCTTCTTTGAACCGCAGGGACATGGTGCATTTCTGCTCATTTGTCCACTCTTAGCCAAGTTTGACCTTGCAAGATCCAAAGGTGTTGACCCCATCAGCTTTTGGACCTAGAAAATGAAAGGCGCATAAAAGAGTTCATGTTCCTCACAACTCACCTTGAATAAAAGGTTTTAAAAAGTAGTAGTATTTTGTATAGATGTAATGTAATTTCTAGAGTGAAAAAGGAATCAAGTAATCAGTTATAAAATTATTGACATTAGTGTGCATAAAGAGAAGAAATAATAAAATAGATAGGATTAAATTATTTGGATCAAGAAGACCTAAGCTATTCCAGATTGCCACAGTCATACTATTTACGCACGTATAAAATGCCAAGGATAATACAAGTACCTCAGCTATGCTCTTTGGCATTGGTTTCCCCTCTTCTTTTAATTGCTGTAGCTTCTTTTGTGCTTCTTTAGCCCAGGTAAACTTTGAAAGAGCATTTTCAACATCCGCTATTGTGCAATTACAGTGTTGTGCTGCTTCTTGTTTTTGGCTGGTTTGGAGATTCTACAAACCAACAAATCTATAATCTCAATCAGTGACACTTGATGCAAATCAAAATTTAGCAACCAAAACATGGCATACAAATGCTAGAGTGATTTTTCTTTGACTCTAATGTGTTATTGATGATCACCAATGCTTAAACCACTGTCAGTTTACAGAACAACGCACACTAGAATATTAAGAATTTTCAATAAAAGTAACATTTGAGGATTTCTTCGTTTACATATTACTCCATAAACTACCATTAATATTCAAGCAAACAATCAGAAACACTTGAGCCTAGAATATCATTTAGACGCCTATGCATCCAGTTAACAGGTCCTAAGTGTTGAATATAAACAAAATCCAAAACATACTAACGGACTAACCTACCTCTCCAGCAGGATCCAATTTGCTAAGATAGAGAATTATTGATTCCATCTTCCCAAAAGCATCTGCAAACGTTGCTTCACTGCTTCGACCAACAATGTAATTCTTGAATGTCCCGACTTTCCTAGCCTTCTTCAACTCATCAGCAAAATCTGGAACAAAATGTAGCAATCACAACAATATTTCCCACATTAACACGCATCCAAGTTCCAAAAACAAGAAAATTTGTCTATCAAATTCCAACTTCCAATTTAAGCCTATAGCTCATTTCCCACCCACATAAACATTAAAGAATCAGCCTTTTAAACCCAAAATTGAAAGCACCATATCATAAAAGCCACCAAGTAATGAGCTTTACGTAACACTTACGAAGAAGTGTGAACGATTCAGAACCGGCTTTCAAGTCCTCCTTTTTCTTGCCGGTAAAAACTCCTTTGATGGAGTCCATCCATGAGCCTAACGACGTCGTAGAAGAGATCAACCGGTGCTGATATACAGATTGGCGTATGCTGGAATACTGATATTGAGAAGAATGGAACACGAATGAGGTGAAGGGTTTAAGTTTTCCCTTCTTGGCGATGGAGACTAGGGTTTTAGGAGAGAGCATTTGTTTTGGAATCCACGATTTATTCTTATCCCACAGTACAGCGCTTAATGTAGGCTTTAGTAGCAGGGGGGCCAGTGAAGATGGTTGACACTCATCGCCGACGTCGTTTCTCAAGCTTTTTGGAAATTCGTGAAATTTCGACTATATTTAAAATCCCAAAATTCTAATTTTGTAATAGTAACTATAATTATTAAAAATATTTATTAAATACTTAAATTTTTAATGTATTTAATAAAATAGCTCATGTCAACCAAACATAAATATAAATATTAAAAAACTTAATCAAATATAATTTCTATTAATTATTCCAAATTCTCTCCTAATTATATAAAATATACCTCCACTCCCAAGTTTAGTGAAAGTTTTGGCCAATTGATGCATTGTATTAATAAACTTTAATTTAATATTCCTATTTTGCACGTGATCTTTTAATTACTGTATTTTTAATTCTAGAGTATTGAATGTGGTTATTAGGGATGTCAATTTTGGTCCGGTCCTGTCCGATCGGACCCGCTTTTGGCCCGAGTTTGGCCGGGCCTGCGACCCAACAAAAAGGCGTCGTTTTGTCCAAAACGAGACCGTTTTGTATTTTTTATATTAAAAAAATATAGATGGGTTGGGTTTGGCCCGGCCTGCCCTTGGCCCGCCGGGCCACAGGCCGACCGCTGGTTGGGCTATCCCAGCCCGCCATTGACATCCTTAGTGGTTATTAGGGACACAAGTGGAACTAATATTATTGTACTTAAATTGATTGATAAAAATACATTTCTTAATTTGCTTAATTTGGAGTCTGAAAAAAGGTTGAGTTCTTCCATCATACTTATCTCAAATTTCCTACTCATACACATTTAAAAAAATTCTTTAAAGAAGATTTTATTAGTTATACCAAAAATAATATCACTAACATAAATTTATACGTTTAGAATGTCTTGCTTATGTTTTTTAATGAAAAGTTATGTCAACCTTGTCTTTAGTAAAATCATTTTTTTAAAACAATGTACTAAGCTTATCATACTAAACTCTAGGACCTTATTTCAAATTATAGAATCTTTAGAGAGCTTATAAACACGGTTAGATGCATCATGAATTCTAATATTAGGAGGATGATTAACATAAATTTCTTTTTGGATAAAATTATTTTAAAACACACTTTTAGCACCCAGTTGAAATATTTTAAAAGTGATGTAAGATTTAAATATAAGTAATAATCTAATAGCTTCTAATCTAGCCTCAAGTGTAAATGTATACCCTCATTTTGGTTATACCATTAACTATCAATTTAGCTTTGTTTCTCACAATGGTATTTGATTCATCTACTTTATTTTACCCATTTAATACATATGATTTGGTGGTCTCTAGATCTAAGTAATAAAATCCAAATCTTATTTGTCTCAAATTGTTTCAATTATTCATATCAATAACCCAACTTTTATCATTAAAGGCTTCTTTTATAGTCTTAGGATTAATTTGAGAAACAAAAGTAAGATGAGATAAGTCTCTAAGATATGATCTAGTGATGGCCCTTTGAACATTATGTATAACTTGATATGGAGGATGATTCTTTTTGAATTTCCAATCTCTTAGAAACTCTTTATCCTTCTTATTGCCCTCATTTGGTTCAACAATATTTTCACTCAGCTCATATATAGTATCTTGATGATCAATCTTGTTTTCTTTAAGGGCTAATTTGTCTAAATATTTGGATAAACCTACGTCATTATCTTAAGACTTTTCTTGCATATAAGAGGGTTAGATTCCTAAAAAATGCATGCATAGACTCTTCAATAATAAACTTTGTCCTATTAAACATTATATATGTATTTTTACTTAACAAATAACCGAGGAAAATGCTTTCATCCACTTTGGAATCTAACTTTATTATCTTTAGTGCTCAAAATATATCACTTATAACGAAAAACTTTAAAGTAACTAATTTTTGACTTTTTCCTGTGCCAAAGCTTATAAGGTTTTTTATCCAAAGTTAGTCTTATGTAGACTATATTAGAAATGTGACATGCAGTTGCAATGTCCTATTTTTTTTCTCAACAACTCCATTTGTTAAGGATCCTTAGAGTAGAAATTGTGAAAGATACCATTATCTTTACAAAAAGCTTCAAACATTTCATTCTCAAACTCCGTACCATAATCACCCCTAATTGATACAATAAAGAGTTCCTTTCATGTTGCACTTTATTTACAAAATTGAAAAATTTTCCAAGGCATTCATCTTTGTTAGCTAATAGTAAAACTAATGTAAACCAACCAAAAGCATCTACTATGATAAAAGTTTAAAATTTGTGACCTAGACTAGAAACGCTGGTTGAGCTAAACAAAAACATAAGTAATTGTAAAATTAGAGTAGAAATTACTGACTTTTTACTCATGAATGAGCTATTACATTATTTTTTCATTTGACCAGCTCTATAAACCTTATCTTTTCTCAAATTTGACCATTAAAAGTCCATTGACAAGTTACCTGGAATTGAGGTTAGAAATGAGATCCATACTTACATAAATAAGCTTCCCATGTTGAATCCATGCATCTTCACTAATTGACAATAAGCAATTCATACTTTGGTTAGAAAAATCATGAAAATCAATTGTATAGATTATCATCAAAATCAATTGTATAGATATTACCTTCTTTCTTATATAAGAATGTAATGTTTCTGTTAACTACTTGATATAATACATGCTTTTCCCTTAAAACATATTTTGTAGTCTTTTTTATATATTCGGTTCATACCTAACAAGTTATACTTTAATCCATTAACTGATTATCAATAATAGGTTGATTTTCCTTACCAATTTCGCTAATGTCAATTATCTTATCTTTAATATTAAGTCTAACTATGACAAATCCTCTATCTTTGTCTCTAAGAGTTATAAATTAGGATGAATCACTGATCATATGTTTTAAGCAGCTGCTATCCACATATTATTTGTTCTTATTTTTCTTAGAGACATATAAAATAATGCAATTAATGTGTTTTAGGTACCTAAATGAACTTAGATCCTTGATTTTTAGTTTTTAATATCTTTTTAATCTACTTCCTTAAGAGTTTACTCATAAGTTTTGTTTTATAAAATAAAATTTATTAATGTGTCCATATTTATCATAAAACAACAACGACGATGATGACAACACTTACTAGAAATTCCGCTGACACGCGATGTCTGGGAAGGTACAGTAGTACACTGTCTTACCCCTAAATAATAGAGAGGTTGTTTCCAAATAACTCACATGAATGAATAAAAATAAAAATAAAAATAAAAATAAAAATAAAAATAAAAATAGAAAAAGAAAATAAATATTTAAATAAGTAAATAAAAGAAAAATAAATAAAAGAAAAATTAAAAAGATATTAAAATTAACAAACATAAACATAAACACAATAATAATAATAATAATAATAATAATAATAATAATAGTAATCATCATAATGATGATGATGATGATACGTAATTACACCGAGGCTAAATACAATATACAAGAGTTAAAAGATATAAAAGAACTACCAGGATCTCTTAACGAGAAATCCTTTACTTGAATCTTAACATGCCAAAGTTTTCTATTGTTGGTCATATTTTCGGTAAATTCTAACATTGTCATATCTTTCTTTATCTTCTCCCTCAATTCTTCTTAGGTCTCCTTATTTTTCTCTTAAATCTTTAAGTACGATCCTCTCGCATCTTCTTATTAGAGAGTCCGAGTGTTTCGTTTTAACATGTCCAAACCACTTAAGCCTTGTCTCTCTTAATTTGTCTATAATATTCGCTACCTTTAATTTTCTCCTTAACATTACATTCCTTATCTTCTCTTTTTTATTAAGATTGCACATCCAACGGAGCATTCTCATCTCCGTTACAATTAGCTTATGACTATAAACTCGTTTGATGAGCCAACATTCCACCCCATAGAGTACGCCCGACCTTATCGCTAAACAATATAATTTGCCTTTAAATTTGAGTCGTATCTTCTTGTCACCCAAAACTCTTGAAGCATCTCTCCATTTTAGTCACCCTACTCTGGTTCGGCGAACTATGTCTTTATCACATATTTGTCATAAAAGTGAGATATTATGTTATATGAGTAATATGAATTGGTTCTATGATAATGAAATTATGATTTTAATGCATAAGTGCATTTCTTAGTCTTCTATGTGTATAAATGATGGTCATCCCTTATTTAGATATTAAAGAAAATGAATGCTCTTTTTAGGTAGTGAAATGACTTGGCATAATTGTATGTATGGGGCATGTTTCTTTGATTACATTGATACTTATAAGGGATGTAAACTATGTGTCATGACATTATGCTTAGTACAAGGCCTTTTTCACATAGAAGCTTGATGCTTAATTTTAAGTTGATGTTAAGGCGTAAAAGAGTGTGAGTGAGATTGCTTAATATCGTGTGTCTTTACACAGAAATAATGCATATTCTTTCTTTGAAAATGTTGAGTTCTAAGTTTAAATGGAGAGTCATATATGAAAGCATAAGGCATGCTTTTACAGTAGTCCTAATGGATGTGGTATGTGCATCTGATTTATGCGTATACTTAAATATGGATTCTCCATGCTCATTTTCCATCTTAAGCAAGGGTTCTTCACGAATAGGGAAAACCATTTCTGCAATCAAGAATAGATAAATACAATGTTCTTCTTAATTATTCAGTTGCCTTACGAATTCTTTCGCATAGGAGATAGGAAATGTGGATTATGAAACTTTTTGATCATAATTAAAATTTATTTTCAAGTATAGGTACTTCCAACCGTAATTAAAATAAAATTTAATTAATTGTATTCCTAAAAGTTAAAAATATTAAAATTATAATTAATAATGATTATAATAGATAAGATAATTTAATAACTAATTAAATTACAATTAAGTAGTAAATTTTATCTTAAATGTAAAATTATTGTAGATAAATATTATAGTTAAAATAAAACTAAATATCTAATTATATCTTATATTTTTAATGCTTAAAGATTAAAATTTAGAAATTTCAATAATATGTCAAAGGTTAATTAATTAGTAATCTTTAATTAATTAATGATGATTTAATTAATAGTTATATAGAATCCTGACCAGCTTCAATGTTTTTTATATTTAATTTCAAATTGTTGATCTGTCATATTGACTAATACTAATCAGTAATTAATTATGTAATTATTAATACTCACTTTTAATTCTTTTTGAAAATAATCCAATTTAAAAGTCTAAAAAATGAAAGACTTCATTGAGGCTTAGTTTGGGAGAGCGGTGACAGTTGATAACCTACTGAAATCAACCTGCTGAAATGATAAGTACTTATGTGTTTGGGATTGCTGTTTTAGTAACCGCTAAAACGTGAAAATATGTGTTTGGCAAGTGCGGTTGCGGTTGCTGAAAAGAGATAAAATGACTAAAAAGTTCATTAATTTAATAAACTATTAATTATTGTATAAATAATTAAAAATATATTATTAATCATATATAATTAAAATTATAAATAAAAAATATTAAATTAAAATAAGAAAATATAAATAAAATAAACTTAGTAAATAAATATTTC
>JAOQMS010000003.1:26380933-26397622 GCA_027563885.1 Erythroxylum longipes
GTCTCCGTCTCCGTTTTCTTGTCCTCTGGTTTTGGAAGGAACAAAAATTTTATGTCTCTGTCTCCGGAGTCGGGACAAAAATTGATGGGGACAGCAAACAAACAGGTTGGGGACAGAATTTTTCTGTCCCTGTCTTCTGTCCTCACCCGTGAGGACAGCAACCAAACGTAGGGTGTATGGTCTACCAACCTGGAGATACCTTATTGGCTGTGGAGCTTCTGCTTCTCGTAGTACTCGAAAGGGACCTTAACTTCTTAGATTGAGATGATTCCTAAATTTTTAACTAATTTGGGGCAGATTATATTTATTTGCAAACGTTTGAAAAGATTTTACAGTTTGAATTGAAGGAATATAATAACATGATAATCTTTGCCATTTGGTATTTATTACAAATGTATAAACGAGACATTAGTTGGTTACTTAATACGATGCGTACGCTAATGTAGGATTGTGTGTGATTGATTTGTGGACTCAACTATGAGTTATTCACTTTTTATTGGATTTTAGGAAAGTAAATTTAATTTAATTTAAAGTGAATCAATTTAATTTATCTTAATTAAAATTTAATATAAATCAAAAATCAATTAAGCGAAGTTAAATAATATTATTTTATTAAAAAAAGACTAGACTCAAGGATGACCCAAGTAATTGCCATCCATATTATACTCTACCAACAATTTGATTCTAGAAGCACCGCCCCTTGTAGGTCTTGAACATAGTTAGTTAGTCAATCCTTTCTATTAATTCAATCATATAGACCAGAAAATTTTGATTTGTCTATCCTTTCTATTAATTCAATCATATAGACCAGAAAATTTTGATTTGGCCCGACCCAAAATTAATAGTTTAGATTTAATTTAATTGAGCCTCGAATTAGACTTGATCCTAATTTTTTTAAAAGATAAGCTTCAAGTCAAATTTGTATTTACGTTTATGCTACTCAAGCTCGACTTAATCCAATACTAGATAGTTACAAAAAAAAAGATATTATTTTATAAAAATGATATTATTTTTTATTTTTTATTTAAAATAAAAAATAGTTTAAGTCAAAATGAGTTGAGCTTGAATTACTTAGATCGATCTGAGTTCAAAATTGAACTAGCCGACTATGGACATGATCGAGTCTTACACCATACCCAAACTAAACCATACGCAACTTATTACCACCCTAAGAATCATATGCTCATGTCGTGCCTTGAAATGGTCCGAAATGAGCAAGGTAGTCAGCTTACGATTGCAGTATGAAGTAAATTCAAAACCATATTTCAAACCAAACTATCAGGATTTAGAAATTGATAGCCCAAAAAGACTAGTAGTTAAACATGTGGGCCACTTTCTAAAATATTCTGTTCAATTCAATTAATATGCCACAGATGAATAGCACATTTTATATATTTTCAAAAATTAAACTTGTATATTTAATCTCGACTTTTAAAACTTTTAAATTAAATTATAATATTTTCAAAACATTCTAAGTGACAAAAAATTTGATGATATTAACTCTTAATCAATTAAATATTAGGCCAATATTATCGTGATATTATTTTTATTTTTAAATAAAAATAAATTTCAGTGTAGTAGAAGATCCTAGCCGTTATTAAGTAATAATAGGATTCATTTTATGTAACAAATAAAAAGATAACATTACATTAATACTTTTGTGATATTTAATTAAAAGTGAATTAATTCTTATTAAACTTTTTTATCTATTTATAATTTGTTTTAAATGTTTTAAAAATATTACATTTGAATTTGAACAATTCAAATATTATAATATATTTTATATTATATTAGAAACATTAAAGTTCAAAATGCTAATGTTTGGTAGCATACTTTTCAACTTAAACCTAACATTATTATATTAGAAAAAAAGAAGAGGAAGAGTATCTTCTTAAACGATGTCGTGCGCGTAGATGACATGATAAGCATAGGCAATTTCTCCATTAAGCTTTTGACTTTCACTTTCCTTCGTCACTTCCTATTCTGTTTCCAAACAATACAAATCAAATATCTTGGTTCCATACATACGCACACTCTCTTCATAATTTATATGAAAGCAGAAGAAAGCTACATATCAATCTTAGCGGTCCTACTACGCCTTGGAAATTGGAATTCCATTTCTCTGCTTTGTAAGTTTTCTTTTTTCCTTTTGGCTCTCCGTCATTTCCAGTTCTTAATCTGTTTCTCCATTTTTTTTTTTTCATTTGGGTTAAAAGTTCTTGTTTCTTAGGGTTTGGATCGCATTTTTCGTCTTCAATTTTGGTACTCTCGATCATAATCTTGACCAAAATTGAACCAGAAAATTACGATGATTTTTCTTTTCCTTTTTTGTTGAAATGTGATGATTAAGGGTGGTTGAGTTCTGTCAGATTGCTCGGATTTGTTGATTGGGTGAGTGATAGGAAGTGAGAATTTCATAAGGTGTAGGGATTTTTTTTGTCTGTCTATCGTTTTCAGAATGACACTTCCCATTTTTTTTATATAATATTTGTTCTTGTATACCGCCAGAGCCTTCTACTCGAAAAAGGTGCCTCTTTCGCTTACGAATTCTTTAGAAAAGGACTGATTGGCGAACACTAAGTCATTGTTGTTGATTGTTCTCAATTTAATTAAAAATGCTTGGATTGATACTTCGATGGGTATAATTATGGCTAATTTGATGAATTTAGTAGGTATGGCTTCATGCAGATAAGCTTAGGTACTAACTCAGTCCATTCACTTTTGTCTTAAGGTTTATAGCAATGCACCGTGTGGGCAGTGCAGGAAACACGTCCAATTCTGTTCGCCAGCGTAAGGAAAAGAGACTTACATATGTATTGACAGATGCAGATGATAAAAAAGTGAGGCGCTCTTCATCTTTTTGTAATTTTTTATTCGACTGTCCGTTAATTATCATCGAGTATGAAGTGAATATGCTTACTTTTTTTTGTCCTCCAATTTCATCATATGGAGGAATTTATATGTTAATCACGGAACCTATATAGATTGGGTGGAATTTATTTATTTTTCTTAAATTGATATTTGTGTTCTTATTTATTTTGTCTTTGGTGAGCCCAATATGTCTAAGCTACTCCATTGAATGTTTTTCTATCGCAATGTTAATCTAAGAGGTTCTACATGTCTATTTATGGTCAAACATTTTGAGCTCATTATAAATTATGTGCATCGCAAATTTATATTTAATGTAACTTCTATGATGCAGCATTGTGCAGGCGTCAATTGTCTGGCTGTATTAAAGTCATCTACATCTGATGGGTGTGATTTCATGTTCACTGGGAGTCGTGACGGTACCTTGAAGAGATGGGAATTTTATGGAGCTTCTGTTGCTTATTCCACTACATTTGAGTCACATGTTGATTGGGTAAATTTTTATTCTTTTACAAACCTTTCGTTATTTTGTAGTGTGCAGTATGACCCTATTTTTGATACTCTGAACGTTTAACTTTTTGTCTTGGTTATTGAATAATATAGCTTAGGTGATTGTTGTGGAATGTTACTTGGTTGGTATAGTGAGGGTAGGATCTAGTTGATATCAACATTGAACGGAATGTACTCTATAGTTTAATATTAAATTTTAATTTCCCAGGTTCACCTTTTGCACCTCCCTTTCCCACAATTGTTGTGGTGCGAAAACCTTTGTGTTTTTTATTGGACAAGCTTCTGAAATGATGCTCTCAAGCTTCCTAAACTTTTTAAAAATTATTTGTGGAGCATATGGTGAATGTTTGAAATGTAGATGAATAGATGAATATAGGGTAACTTTTACGGTTATGCAGGTAAATGATGCTGTACTTACTGGTAATAGCACGCTCATCTCCTGTTCTTCGGACACTACGCTCAAGGTTTTCGATCTTTCATATTATCATTGGTTTTGGAGTCCCGGCTATTGGTGTTCCTCTTACAACTTTTTGGTTATTATTTACTCATTTTGGGGTTCTGTGATAAACCAGATGTGGGATTGCTTTTCTGATGGACGTTGTATTAGGACTCTCCGTCAACATTCTGACTATGTTACTTGTCTGGCTGCCGCAGAAAAAAATGTAATTCTATGTCAAACTTTTTGTGGATCTTATTAACTACTTGGATGGAAGTTTCTTTCCTTCCATTTGATCCTGCTAAATTTCAGTACTCTTTTGATAGATTCAATCGCACTGTGTGGTTTGGTATGATCTGATTTATTATTGATGCCATTTTCTGATCCTCTTTTAGTGTCATCCATTATAGAACAATATGATTGCCTCTGGTGGTCTTGGTGGGGAGGTTTTCATATGGGACATTGAAGCTACACTTGCTCCGGTCTCAAAGTCAAGTGATGCGGGTGAAGATGAATGTTCTATTGGTGTCAATGGTTCTAATAGTGCGTTGCCTGTTACAAGTTTACATACCATCAGTTCAAGCAACAACATCTCAATGCACACGACTCAGTCCCATGGATATGTCCCAATGACTGCCAAGGGTCACAAAGAATCTGTTTATGCGTTGGCAATGAATAACAGTGGAACAATACTTGTTTCTGGTGGAACCGAGAAAGTAATTCTGATTATAAGCTCAAAGTATCTGTATCGTCTGTTATTGTAGAATAGAACAATGCAAGTTCATGAAAAGATGTTCATATATGTTCTACACCTAGCAGATTTAATGATTAGGGAAAAAATACAAAAGAAAGAAGCTGAGGCTTGATTTACGTCTCTTGTCTGATTCCTTTAGGTTGTGCGTGTATGGGACCCAAGAAGCGGTATAAAGACCATGAAACTAAGAGGGCATAGTGATAACATTAGAGCTCTGCTTCTGGACCCTACTGGCAGGTTTGATAAATGTATTCTTCATCTATGTCAAATCAGTTTTGTATTTATTTAATAGTTTCATGCTGATGGCAACTTGTAACATTGATGGTACTAACACCAATATAGCTAGCTGAAATAGATAGTTGAACATATATAAGTCTGCAAAAGAGAATGTACTCATTGTTATTGATTAAACTTAGCTACATCACTCTTAAAGTACAGGAAAATTTAGTGTTTGTTTTTTGCATCTATGCATATAATTTGTTGTTTGCACATCCATGTCTTATTTAATCTTCTTATGGTTTAAAATGCTAAATGAGATACTATATGCATTATTATTTCACTGCAAAATTCTTTTATCTGAAAACATAAGTAAAAGGTATTTAGTAGCAGATTCTAGAGTCCTTTGAAGATCTCCTGGGCTCGTTAGGATAATCAATTTTGTTGGTTTCTTATGTTTCATATGTCTCATCAGTTTCTGTCATTCAAGCTAAAAATGGCTTCTTAAATAACCTTTTGCAGGTTCTGCTTGTCCGGATCCTCTGATTCAATGATCAGGTGGATATTTTAGAACTGTCCTCTCACTGTAATGTATCTATCCCTCATTTCAACCATATAAAAGGAAAAAGGAAAACCTCCCATAACATTTGATAACTCATGTTTTAGATTATGGGATCTCGGTCAGCAACGATGTGTGCATTCATATGCAGTGCATACAGATTCTGTTTGGGCACTTGCCAGCACACCCACGTTTGGTCATGTTTATAGTGGTGGGAGGGACCTCTCTGTAAGTACTTTTTTTTCAAACTTAATAAATACGGAAATCTTTTTACATCATGTTATTCTGTCTCTTACAGTGTAGCTTCACTGGTCAAGTTTTTGATGCCCATTCTGTTTATTCCATCAGTTATACTTGACAGACTTGGCAACAAGGGAAAGTGTTTTACTTTGCACGAAAGAACATCCTATTCTTCAGTTGGCACTACATGATGACAATTTATGGGTTGCAACAACAGATTCTTCAGTGGACAGATGGCCTGCTGAAGTGCAGAGTCCACAGAAGCTCTTTCAAAAAGGTGGTTCTTTCTTAGCTGGAAACCTCTCTTTCTCAAGGGCAAGAGTTTCTTTGGAAGGATCTACACCAGTAAGTAATGATAGTAGTATCCTGATTTAAAAATGATGCTATTGTGTACCATCCACCATTTTTGGCTTTTCATCAATAAATTGAAAATCAGCGTGTGGTATACTCCATTCATAGATTTGGTATTTCTGTTCCAATTGTCAATAGATGGTACATTTTCACTAAATACTTGACTCTTTAAAGTATATTCACTTGTAATCTATCCCAGCCTGCAACTTGAAGACACACATTAAAGTTTATTTTGATTATAAAATCTAATGAGAGTGCATTGTTGCATTCCTCTAGCTGATCTTTCTCAAATAGTTTTTATCATTCTTGATGTTCATCAAGAAAAAATATTTTAGCTGTGACACTCTCTCTCATATTTATTGGTTGACATACCTCATTGCCATTTTTACAGGTCCCTGTCTATAAAGAACCAACGTTAACCATTGAAGGAACTCCAACAATAGTGCAGCATGATATTTTAAATAATAGAAGGCATGTCTTGACAAAGGTAAAAATGACTCTTTTCCCTTTCATGCATGAGTTTAGATCCCAACTGATATTATGGGGCTGAAGAACAATAGGTGTTTGGGGCTGAAGGACAACAGTTAACTTACTTTTCATGCCTATGCGACAGGATACTGATGGTTCAGTGAAGCTATGGGAGATTACAAGGGGCATTGTAGTTGAGGATTATGGAAAAGTTAGAATCTAAATTCTTCTCTTTTTCCTTTCGATGACAGTGTAATTACTATGTCCATGGATTTGTAGTAACACAGGATTTCTGGATGTGGATGTTCTTTTAGACTAATGTCACTCGTGCTAAGTTCAGACTTTGCGTAATGATGTGACTGTTTGTGCTTATAATATATTTATGTGTTCTTTCAGGTATCATTCGAGGAAAAAAAGGAGCAATTGTTTGAAATGGTATATGCCCGATCACTTTCAATATTTTATTAAGGAAGTTCTGGTTAGAAACTACTGATTCACTTAACGGTTTAGGTGAGTATTCCTGCATGGTTCTCAGTGGATACCAGGCTTGGGAGCTTGTCTGTTCATTTGGATACACCACAATGTTTTTCAGCAGAGATGTATTCGGCAGACCTCATCATTGCTGGGAAACCTGAGGATGATAAGGTAGATCAATTGTTTGCCCCAGCTCTAAGATTGACCAAAATTTAGTGGATAGTCTCAAGGGCCTAAAGACCTTTTCTTAATTTTTCATAAGATGCTTGTTCTTTCTCAGCAAGAAATATAGTAGGTTTAATTGTGGAATTCTGAAAGATCTTCTGGGTGCCCTTTGCTTTTTCACTTTTTAGGTGTTTACCCTTCAAGAAAAAATAGAAATGCAACAAATTGCCTGATCTGATAGTTATGATGTCTTTTAACTGCTGCCTCTAAAGAGCATAGTGCATGAAGCTCAGGTTTTCTCGGCTAGGTTCAATCATGTTAAGACATGGATAATCACATTGATATGTATGCCTGTGTATTTATGCTGCATGCATGGTCCATGGAACTTGAAGTGCTTTTTGATGATCTTTCAGTAATTATCAGAATTTTGTGTCTTCAGTTTTATTTGAGTTAGTTACTGTGTTTACTCATGGTTTATAGGTGTTTTATTTGAGTTAGTTACTGTGTTTACTCATGGTTTATAGGTGAATCTAGCCCGTGAAACCCTTAAAGGTTTATTGGCACATTGGTTAGTCAAAAGAAAGCAAAGACTTGGATCACAAGCTTCTGCTAATGGAGGTGTATTAGTTGGAAAGGACACTCCTGCTAGAAGTTTTAATCATACAAGAATTGAAGTAGATGGTGTTGCTGATAACGATCCCATGGTCTATCCTCCATTTGAATTTTCAACAGCTTGCGCCCCTTCTGTTGTTACTGAAGGCTCTCAAGGTGGCCCTTGGAGAAAGAAAATTACTGATTTAGATGGTACTGAAGATGAGAAGGACTTTCCATGGTGGTGTCTAGATTGTGTGTTGAACAATCGCCTACCTTCAAGAGAAAATACCAAGTAGTTTTTCAATACCTTCATCTTTTTCTTTGTTAGTGTTAAAGTAAAGTGATGTGCTAGCTAACATACACGGAAGCATGCATTTCTTCCATGCAGTTTTTCTTCAAATTCATTGCTTCATCCTGCTGGAAGAGATTTTTATTGAATCATTTGTGCTTTTGGTGACTGAGTGTTGTTTACAATATGTGCTTGTTTTTGTATCTATAGTGGCAGAGTTAGATTGATGTTATACTTGAATTTCTGCAGGTGCAGTTTCTATCTGCATCCATGTGAAGGTTCTGCTGTCCAGATTCTCACACAAGGCAAACTAAGTGCACCTCGCATACTGAGAATACATAAAGTAAGTTTGCTTTAGTCAAGAAAAATTCTATTCTGTATTTACCTCAAAGAGATATTCACAATTAGGAATTGTTTTGGATGTGTTTGTTTTCTGCATATATACATATACGCCATTTACACTTAGTATATTATACTGGGCTTGGTTAGGTGTATTGTCTAATTTAAAAGTTAAGGAGTTTGATGCAATAATTACTCAAGTGCTGCAGGCTTTAACAAATGTAAAAGCTCCCTGTTGAGATTTTAATGAAGTTTACAGTTTGATTCACTGGATTCTACCATTATGTTTAGGTTGTTAACTATGTCGTAGAAAAGATGGTCCTTGACAAACCATTGGAAAGTGTTTCTCATGATGGACCATTTGTACCTGGACATAGTGGGGGACAATCACAACATTCTACTGTTGGAGAAGTATCTTTCCGATCTGGAGTGAAGCCTTGGCAAAAGCTTAAGCCTAATATTGAGATTTTGTGCAATAACCAGGTGAGTGGACATGTGTGGTCAATGTCAGAATGCTTTTAGATGCAGCTATCTTGGCGTTGAATCAGGGTACTTAGTTTAGTAAAGAAATGATATTTAACAAACCATTTGTGGTGTTTGGTTTTTGTAAACTAATAATTTTTCACAATGCATAATTTCAATGTTTAAGTAGGGAGTAGGCAAAGATATCATAATTATTATATTTCAATAACCAGAATTTTTGTTCTTAAAGAATGGAAGTTGGGCCTTGGGAATGAGTGAGGTTTGAGTTGAACCCTATGCGTTTGCTTGACGGAGACTCAACACTGAGTTAATCCAATATTTTTTTAACCTTGAAACATGAACCTATTTCTATATTTGTCTTTCTAAACTGTATTGGAATTGTCTGTCATATCTTTTCCCTGTTCTACTTACACAATTAAGCACTCCTGAAGGTCAGTCTTGTGTCTTCCCAGGTTTTGTCCCCTGACATGAGCTTGGCAACCGTGCGAGCTTATGTGTGGAAGAAACCTGAGGATCTGATACTTAACTACAGAGTGGTCCAAGGAAGGTGACTGCTTAAGGCGTCTTCGATCAGGTAAATCCCGAGATATTTGCCTGATGTATATCAAGATTGAGTCTCCTATTCATAGTTAGTCGACCAATCTTTCCTAATTCACTTTTTTGTTGAAAGAATTTATTTTGTAATTCCTCACATAAGGATTCAGAAAATACTGGATCCCCCCTACACAAGTAAATTGTTGATAAAACTCCAAAATGGGAAGACTCATTTGTAGATTGGTTCTTTTTCTCCCCAGATCTTACAGACAAAGAAGAATAATTTTTGCATTCTTCAACGGAATATATGTTTAATTTCTTTTTATTCTTATCCTTTCCAAAGAGGCACTAATTGCATCTGATAGATAGATGCACTAAATTTTGCATATTACGTTTCTGACTCCTCCAAAGAACATTTCATTTTGCCACACTAAGGGTGGCTAATTTGAACATGCTAAGTTATTGTGCTCTGTTTGATATGTTTGGAGAGTTAACAGGTAGTTATTTTCCAGATTGCTGTTATTTTCTACTTAACGACAGGACCCAGTTTACGGCAAGCTAAACCTTGTGCTTGTAAAGTACTGGGGAAATACAGTTATTGCTAAATGGCTTGCTTTGATAAGGCTTATCCATTGGATAATTGTGAATTTGGAAAGCAATTTGGTTGCTGAGTCAGTGGCCATTGTCTTTGCTGCGAAGACTCAATTTGAAATTTTTGTTGGATAGGTGGTACATAAGTTTTGCACATTGTCTAGCCATCATGCATACTCTTCTACCTCTGGAGGGGAAAGTTCGTAAATACAACTTTATGGCGTCTGGATTGGCGAAGTATTATAGGACATGATGGTGCCAATTTTAGAGGTTTGATGTTGAAAGCTTTCTACGAGTTATGTTGTTGGTACCCATATGATAGGAACATTGTCGTGAAGGTGGATTGTAGTTTCCCTTCCCTCTGGAAATAATACAATTGCCATTTATTCAAAATTAATGAGTTATTGTGTAACTGGCTTGTTCTCCTGACCTGTGTGCCATGTATTCATAAGGCGTCATTTAGAGAACAGGAAACTGTTTCACGACTCAATGACACCATTTAGTGCGATCCTGGGGCCGCTTTATTCAGATGACCTCCAACATGGAGTCTGTATTTTCTTCATCCGTTGCAACTGTGATTATGCACTTGGTAGGTGAAATGGTATTTCTATTTCAGTCTGCAAGAAAACAAATTTTACTGAACTTCATTTACCACAAAAAATGCATCTTCCATTTGCTCAAATGTTGGTGTATATTGCCGGATTCTAAGTTTTAAGTGTCTTCTTGCGGTTGACTGTTGCTTTATGGATTTTCTTCATTACTTCTCTTCCGTTTGCCGTGCTATCAACGACCGGTTATCACCTTTGCACTTCCATTTGTAGCTTGCCTAAAGAAGCACCTATTTGTAGACGACGGCAACGATAACGCGGGTTCGCATCCTTACGTTTTAATTAGTAGAGGGCCTTACTTTTAATTTACCCACATGTCTAATTTTTAAAACGTAAGAAATTTTGATTGATTGAATGAATGAAATCTTAAGGGAAGTTGTGGTAGAAACGGGGAAAAGTATAGAGCCGTATTGATGAAAGGCAGCCTTTATATTTTAGAAGTATTTAATTTTTGGAGAATTTTGTAATTTAGTGTTAATATTTTATTTAAGTGGCTAATTTTTAAAATTTTTAATAATTTAATTTAAAAATTAATTTTGTTAATATTTTGTTGATTTAGTTCATGGAACTACTTCTAGTTATAATATGTAAATATTTACGTAAAAAATTGATGACTATGTAAGTATTTATGTGAACTAATAGGTTATGACACCCTATAGCCTACCTCTAGACTGGGGATTAGATTTTATCGGCTAGGATATATATTGATGGCATTAAAGAAGGCTGAGTATCTTCTATTATTAGGGAAGTACTAATTATTCTTGCCTTCTTTCTAGTATTTTATGTGTTTTTCATTGTTCTTTTATATTTTATACATTGCAGATGATGTTTAACTTAAGTGCAAGGGAGAGACTTAATAGTTATGCTATCAATTTTGTTAAAATTAGCTTAACAGGAACAATTTTAAGAAAATTTTAAACTTTGAAAAAATATTGATCAGGATTATTCATTATAAGTTTGGTTGATATTGTGATTTTATTTATTTAAACAAATAACTATGAGCTTTGATGATTAATTTGCTTTAATAATTCCGAGAATGGATACTTAATCTATAATATGATAATTTGTACACACAATTGAATTGATGTGAATTATTTTTAAGCACTTTCTTAATAACACACAAAAAAAGAAAAAAAAGCATGTGAATAAATGGACATAAAATAAATTGACTCTGATAGCTTCAAAACAAGTAAATAGGTTGAAGTTAAAAAATGATAGACAATAGCCATTTGAAATAGGGATCTAATAGTACATAACAATAAGTATTCATTAAAAAGTGTTTACTCTTGCGTCAAAAGTACATGGTGACTTTCCAAATAAGCTTCCAAGTACTCTTGTTCTATTTAAAATTTAGTATTTTGTTTTTCTTTAAATAAGGGGCATGAAAATATTTGAAAGTTTCAGTCTCTCATATATGCTCATCTTATCCATTAGTGTAAATTTTGTGGATTAAGTTAAAGTTTAAATGATCATGGAATGAATTGAATTGATTTATAACTTAATGTAAGTAGCTAAATACCTAACAATTTAATTATCGTTGTAATTAAATGAACAATGGAAAATCTTGATTATTGTAATCGATTTGTTAAATACTTTCTCAGAATTGCCTCCTATTTAATTTATAGGTAATGATATTGATTTGATTGAAGACAAGTAATTGTTTAAGTGTAAGGGAATTAAGAGACTTAATAGTTATAATACCAACTTTGTTATAATTAGCTTAAAAAGGAACAATATGGAAAAACTTTTAACTTCGAGGTAACATTGACCAAGATGATTTTTTATAAGTTTTATTTTTTATTGTAATTTAATTTGTTTAGGCAAATAATTATGAATTTTGATAATTAATATGACTTCGATTTGCTTCCTTATTTTTAAGAATTGAGACTAGATTTGCACTATGATACTTGAAGTGAATTCTTTTCAAGTATTTTAATAATTAAAAAATGAATAAGTGAGTATAGAATAAATTAATACCGCTAGCTTCAAATCAAGTAAAAATGTTGAAATTAAATAGTGACAGTAGTAAACTGTTTGAAATAGTAACCTAATAGAGTATTGAGAATATTTATGATAAGGTGTTTATTCTCATGTCAAAAGGTTAGATGAATTTTCAAAAATCCAAATGCTCTTGTCTTATTTACAATTTAGTGCTTAGTTTCTAATTGATTTATGACTTGACACAAGGAATTAAATGCCTAACAATTTGATGAGTTTTGCAATTGAACAAATAAAGGAGAATCATGATTAATTTGTAAATGCTTGCCCATAATTGTCTCATATTTAAGTTATAGGTAATGAAATTGATTTGTTGGAGGACAAACAAATTCTTTAGGTGTGGAAGAGTTTAATAAGTACTAATTACTCAATGTTTTTACCATGATTTTAAAGGTATGTAGTTAATGTTTCAGTGACTTCTATAGGTACTTAATATAGCTTCCTTTTTGTTTACATGCCTTGTTCTAACTCTACAATAAAGAAGGGAATCAATTCAAGTAATTTTAAGTTGGAGTGATTTTGGCATGATTTTGAAGGAAGGACTTAGAACATGAGGGCAACAGGAACCTATATTCAGCAATTTTGGGCAACTGGGACCGTATCCAAAAACACAGGTCAAACAAGGAATTGTGTTCAACCTGTATGCCATGTTCGTTTATTCTGTTTCTTCTTTTTTTCTGGTCAGAAGAAATACAAAACTAACTCGGGATCGTGCTAGACCTATTTTATCAATAATTATTATGGAAAAGAAATTAAGTGAGGAATAAAGCAATACTGGAAGTTACACAGTCCCGTGTTTAACCCATATTTTATAAAAATTTTAGGATTTATGATAAAAAATTAAGAAGGAGAAAAAAAAAGAGAGACATATGTGAGAACCAAAAATTAGTCATAAGGCTGGAGGAGATTCAAGAACATATCAAAAAGGAAACACATTTAGTTTATCGAAAGATTCTAATTTTTTTGAGAATTGTCCCTACTTGTTTATTGTGTTAAATTAAAGTAATTGAGAATAGTTTTTAGTCTGTTTAATTATTCTATCAAAAATAATCTCTCTACAAAGTAGAGAAAAGATTATGTATTACCGAACTTTCTCAAAACTCGCATTTTAACAAAACTTTTATTGAGTACTATTATTGTCGATGAGTCTACTAAAAATTCAGTGCAGAAGAAAAGGGTTTAAAAAATTCACCCTTCATACATTCATTCATTACTTTTATTACTTAATTAAAAATCTATATAGAAGCAAAAGCAAGTAAAGGAAATTCTTTTATCATTCAAAATTATATAATTTTATATTTCATAAAATTTTCAAATGATTGGTGTAAAAATAGGTATAGGACTATGCAATTTCAAGCAATAAATTTAGTAAAAATATAAAATTAATCGCATATGTTAAATTTTATTTTGATTTTTGGTTTGTGGAACAAAAGTTAGACTTTTCACTCCTTTTTTATTACAAATAACTCTTATTCATCATAATAAATAATATTTTATTTTTTTCAATGGTTGCTCTAGTAAGAGAATAATATAATTATGATATAAGAAACTAAAACTTGATATTTTAAAATGATTTGTGTTATTGTAATAGAACTTACTAATGCTATACAATGTTGGTACCGTTAATATCAGATAGTATTTCAGATATTTTTTAAATTACAAAATCCCCTTAATTTGTATATAACTAAGATTTAGTCGCTATTATAATTAATGAGAAATAGATTAAAAGTTAATTACTCTTAACTTGGGATGACAATGAGTTATAGCCTACTTAAAGCCTATTGTCTATAACCTAAATCCCACAAACTGAGTTTGCTGGAGTTCTGATCAACTTAAAACTTCGATTCATTAACTTCGGTTCGAAATGGGGGGAGTTGGATGAAAGTTTTTAGATTAATTTATATATTTATTATCTTTTTCTAAAATTTGATACCTAATAAAAATTTAAAATTAAAAGATTTATAATTTAAAAATTTTAAATTTAAATTAGAAAAGAATTACTTGATTATTTTGATATTAGTTTTATTTTATTTAATAATAAATAGGTAAGTTGAATTTATATTCTTAATTTCTTAATTTTTTTACTTTTCTTTTTAACCTCTCTATTCCTTTTTTAATTCACCGGCCTTGAAGTAACCAGTGAGGTTATTCCTTTGTGACCAAATTGTCACGATTTCAAGACACGAAAATAATTTCTTTGTGAAATCTAAAAGGAATATTGCATACGGTTGATCTCTTAATCCTAACTTTCGAAAAGCGGGAAGTTTTATGTATTGAGATTGTTGTTATTATTATAACCCACGTGACGTGAAACATAAAAACATAATTTATCTCTAGATAATTACAAATTGTATACATCATATTAGGAAAGTAATTTGTTTTTGTTAAGAAATAAGGCAATTTAAATTCAGTGTGCCTCGGTATATAATACAATTGACATGTCACCTTAACAATCTTGACAAACAAAGCAAGACAAATTATATGATCAGTTCCTTTTAATTTTCTACTTCTTTATCTATTGTCCTCTGTCGTTTGTATAATGATTGCGTGATTATCGAAACAATTATATTAATTATTAAAAAATAAATCAATATAACAAAGTTCCATTAATGCAGATGATGTTGCTTTTGCAGTTGCGCACTCCATCGGTAAAACAAAAGTGACGTAAATGAATCTTAAAACTGGGAAAATGGGTCCCATGTTTTTAACGCATTTGTTGGAACCGTCGTGATCTGTAAAACCTTCTATATGATAAAATGGCACCAACAAGGACAGAAGCTCATGTGTGGTCAGAAGCATTAACCAATTAAGAACACGATCACGTTCTGTCCAGACTACAGCCACAAGAATGGTCCTTCATAACACCTGTACTCTACCCCCTCAATATTTTATGGCTTAACGTGCTTAGTTGGTGTGAGCGTGTATACTTGGTTTTTGTTTTCTGGGTTGGAGCAAGATTTTCTTTTTGTTCTCATTTTCTGTCTGTTCTCTGTTCTCGTGGATTTCTGGGCATAGAAGGTGCGACCTTTTCAGTTGAAGAGATATTTTTGGATTGTCGAGAGTGTTATATCAGTTTTCTTTAGCTTCTTGGAGTGAAGGGTCTCAAATTTTGTCGTTGCTGTGTGAAACTTGTGAGGTTTTGATACATCAGTTCCGGAGTTTTTAGGAAGGTTTTCGAGACCACATGTAAGGGGGCGTTTGTTGGTTCCATTTTGTGTTCTTTACGGACCTCCTGACGACGTGCTTTTATCATGGCCAAATTAAAAGAGGTCCTACGTGATCCTTATGTATAAAATGTTTGGTTGCTTAACGTTGCAACATAACTTGAGTTCAAGTACTGGATGGAGCTCCTAAGTTTCTAGATATATAGTTGAAATCATTGATGCTTCGAAGTGCTAGATTGTGAACTTGTATGGAGGTCTAGTCTGTCTGTCTTCATTCCAATTGTGAACTTGTAAGGAGGTCTAGTCTGTCTGTCTTCATTCCAAATGTTCATGGCGTCATTTGTTTCCTTCCAAACGTCACCTTGTTATGTCATAAATTCGGATACTAAGAGTCGGTTTCGAGTTAGAGTTCAAAGTTCAGATGGTGACGATTCAATGACATTGTCATCTGCTTCTGTTGCGGTGAATGGAAACATTTTCACTGAAGGGAAAGAACAGATCGGAGCAGTACTTACTAGTGGAGGTACTGAGGGGAAAAGCAAGAACAGAAATTTGTATGATGGCAGGAATAAGTCTACAGTGAAGACAAAGTTGACAAAAGATGTAGCTTCAGATGAATTGGAGTTGCTGTGGGATGATGGGTATGGAACAAAGTCAGTAAGAGATTATCTTGATGGTGCCATGAAGATAATCAAGCCTGATGGAGGATCACCACGGTGGTTTTGCCCAGTTGAGTGCGGACAACCTTTAAGAGATGCTCCATTGCTTCTGTTTTTACCTGGTAATTTATAGCCAAATGATGCATACAAAACCTAGGAATACACATCAGGAAATTAGTCATGAATGGGATTTCTAAACCTCACCTGTAATTATTTGCTATATATTTTCTTACTTAATGTTCTTGGTCTGTACTTTTAACATTGTGAGTCTGTGAAGTGTTGGAATTGTAGAATCATATTCTTTAGTATTGATGAATGCAGGGCTTGATGGCGTTGGTCTGGGTCTAACTTTGCACCATAAAGCTCTAGGGAAGTAAGTTCAATTACTT
>JAOQMS010000003.1:26397722-26408285 GCA_027563885.1 Erythroxylum longipes
GCTCCCTTGTCATAGGATATGTATCGGAATGACCTACGGGCGTCCCGGTGCGTACCCTATGGTAATGGGGTGTTACAATTTGCATCTTCTTTCAATCTTTGTTATTATGGTTTAGGTTGGAGTGGTAATTTTGTCTCCAAAAGAAGGCATCATCTGATTATATAACCACACACCAACTGGAGCAAGCGATTGGAACATGATGCTTTTGATCTACAGACTCGTTTCTTGCATGGATTAGTTCACTGTAATGGTTTTGGATTGAAATGTTGATTCTTGATGTCAAATTTGTATAGAGTTCATATTCTATGTTATTCAAGGTTAACAGATAAGGAGTAGTATTGATCATTTTGTTTTCTATAACAATTAGAAATACATTGACAGTTGGTTTAAGTTTTTTGTAATATTTAGAACTCTATTTCATATCAATTTCTAATTTTGATAGTTGGGTTATCTATATACTGATTTATAACTCTATTTGTTGATGTGAACACCAAAATTGAAAACTACCAAAATTTTAGTTAGGTTATTTGAAGTGGAGCAATTGCTGAAGTAAAGCTTAAAAAGTGGGTGTATTTGGTCTTCCATCTTAGTCATCAGTTAGCTCTTAATTTGTTTCAACTCTTGGTTTGTTTCTAGTATGGTCACCATTCCGCTATTGGTTTCTGTGTATATGTATGGTTTGTGATGGTTTCAACTTGACTTTTTCTTTTTTGAAATTGGTTCTTGCTTAAAAATTGCATCATCTTAGTCACCAGTCAGTTCTTGATTTGTTTCAGCTCTTGGTTTTTTCTAGTATGGTCACCATTCTGCTATTGGTTTCTGTGTATATGTATGGTTTGTGATGGTTTCAACTTGACTTTTTCTTTTTTCAAATTGATTGGGTGATAAGGATGTTGTTTTGCAATGTAAAAGAGCATGGGCTATATGGTTCTATAATTCATGTATTCTTTTAAATGCTTTAAATTCACAATATTTTCAAGAAGCAATTGATGCAACAACAACAATAGGTCAAAGATTTAAGTTACCATCTTATTATAAGTTGCATGTGCCTTTGCTTCAAGATTTAAAAAAAGGAATGTCAATTAATTGTGGATACATATAAATCTAGTTGGGAATTAACAAGATGCAAATTATGGCAAATGGGTGGACTGATCAAAGACAAAGAATCTTGATTAATTTCTTGGTTTATTGTAATATTGGAACAATTTTTATCAAGTCTGTTGATGCTTCTGACATGGTAAAAAGTGTTAATTCTTTATCTGAATTATTCTCTGAAATTGTCGAGTGGGTTGGACCAAAGAATGTTGGCATTTTGTTACAGATAATGCAGCTAATTATGTATCAGCTGGGTACTTATTACAATAAAAGTACGGGCATATTTATTAGTATCCATGTGCTTCTCATTGTATAAATCTTATTTTAAAAGAAATTAGTGGTATGGATCATATTTCTAGTCTTGCTTCACACGTATCTAAGATCACAATTTTTGTGTATAATCATGTCACATTTTTTTCTTGGTTAAGAAAGCAAGAAGATTAGGTTGAGATCACGCACCCCCGCTGCCACCAGGTTTGCAACTACATTTATTACTTTGAAAAGTGTTTATGAACATAAGCAACTACTTCAAAATTTTGTGACAAGTAAACACTTTTCAAGTCATAAATTATCAAAGAGTTAAAAAGGAAAAGAAATTTGTGCTATTATTCTGGATAATAAATTTTAGGATGCTTGCTTGATCGTTGTGAAGATTGTAGCTCCACTTATAAGGCTGTTGAGGATTATTGACTTAGATGAGAAGCCATCTTTGGGGTATATATATGATGGTATGTATAGAGCTCACAAAACAATTATAAATCTTTTTAAAGGGAAGGAGAAATTGTACAAGCCTTATATAGATATGATTGATCGACGATGGGATAAGCATCTTACTCAAAGGATTCACTTAGTAGCTTATTTTCTCAATCCTTATTGCTTATATAGTGGAGAAGCATATACAATTAATATTATGGGCAGTTTGTTTAATGTGATTGAATGCAAAGGTATTTTATCTATTAAAAAGCAATCATAAGCGATAAATGAAATTAAATTGTATCGTGAAGGTTTAGAGAGTTTTGCTAGATCATCAGTAAAGAGAGAACTTATGATGAAAAAAATGCAGCCAGGTAAGTTTTATAATTTTAATTCATTATTTACTTATTACTAATATATATTTTATCATAACTATTAATTTAAAATAAGATGAGTGGTGGAGATTATCAACATTGAGAAAACTCGCTATTAGGTTACTCAGTCAAACAACTTCTGCATTAGGTTGTGAACGTAATTGAAGTGTTTTTGAACGTATTCATACAAAGAAATAAAATAAAATCATTTGGAACATTAAGGACTTAATGACCTTGTTTACGTTACTTATAATCTGGTAATAAAGAACAAGTATTTTATAGTTTTTTAATTTCAATAATTTTATTTTTGTTATTGACTTTATAATTTCTCTATTATGTGTTTAGAGCAATTAGTAAGAAGAGAATATATGATCCAGTTGATATTAATTGTATCGAACATACTGATTTTTGGATTGAAGAAGAAGAACCATTGCCTGATCTTTATTATAATAAACTTAAAAAGGCGATTTATGAAAAAATGCATTTGTCACAACGAATGAATTAAGAACATCTACTAATGGTTAATTTATATCTTATTTTGATCATATTTAAGTTAAAAATATACTATATTATAAGTTTACAATTGAGAATAGTTTCATACATTACTAATTTGCATTTTATTTTAATGTAGTAGAAGAAGTTGATGTAAATACTTTAGATGAAAACATAGTTTACGAATCTTTAAATAGCGTTGGAGAATTTGGAGCTTTTGACGATGATGAGACGTAACCTCCTTCAGAAATACAATTTTGATTTTTATTGTTATTTTAAGTTTTATATTAAACTCATATTTATTTATTACTAATTCATTATATAATAATAGACATTGGTGTATTTTTTTTTCAATAAAATATTTTATTTTTACTTATTCTTATAAGTTTTAATTTTTATTTATTATATACCAGTTTTATAACGGTTCACTACCGGTTGAACCTCTAAACTTTAAATATTTCTTTCAACTGGTTTGATGCCGAGTCCAATTTTTAAAACATTGTTAATTATAACATAATGATGTCATTTTAATGCTATTTAATTAGGCTTAAACTGAGCTCAACTATGCAACTTAGGCCTGACCAAGCCTCAAATCAAGCTCGGGCTAGTGCAAAAAGATAACAATGGGTTTTAAGCTAGGCCCGAGGACAATTTCCATCCTTAAATGCAACTAAATCTCAGCAAGTACAACTATCATTTTGTAGTAGCATAGTGGCGAGTAGAGTATTGTCATCACAAGATTTTAGTAAGTACTATGTCTAATTCTGGTACTATTATTTAATTAATAATGAAGATTGAAGCTAATTTAACCTAACCTTAAATTTATCCTAAAGAAATCAAGGTTCTACTAGAAACAAAAAAAATTAATTAAATAAAAAATATAAAGTAAGGTATCTAGATAAGTAATTAAATAAAAAAAGAGAAAATAAAGTATCTAGATAAGAACTGCTGATAGCACTATTGTTGTTTTCATGATTTAATTATTATTAGAGAATATATGACTTTGACTGACACAATTTCCTAAGTTAACGAATTGTACTTTTTCAACATATAACCACCCATCTGTAAATTAGTTAAACAATATTTCTATCAAATTAAAACATCCAAGGACGTATAAAACTCTCTTCAAATTTCATAAAGGTTCTAAGCTTAATACAGGAAGAATCATGTACGTTTATTTCGAACACATCATTAAGCTTCCAATATCAATGCCTAGTTCGATCTAGAAATAGATTCTCTCAAACGTTTGCATGCAAATTAATTAATCACTATGTTTTATCAAATCAGTATTAAGTATTAACATCAACTCAAATATTTCATAAGTGTATAACTATTTTATAAAATAATTGAAAATAATCTATATAAAAAAAATAACATTAGGGCTTCTATTATGTATATATCAAAATACCTTAACCACTTATTATCCTAAAAACAACGAACATAAATAAAAGAATTTAAGAAATCATAACAGAAGGGTTTTCTAATTTAATGTCAGTCTTTCATTGTTCTCTACTTTATTGGATGATTTCACGTCTCTTTTCTTATAGAAGATGATTACAAGGTCTCTCTTGCGTCTCTCTCTCTCTCGTTACTAAAACCTATTTTGAAACTTAAGTCTTTTAACTCTTTTGCTAGCACTTTTACTACTTTTAAAATAGGCTAGTCCATCATAGACATAGTATGAGACACGATCACGTCTCATCCTAGAACTCCAACTTTCCATCCAAAAATGAACATGAACATTAGCACGCTCATATAGGAAGTCATGCCCTTATTATAACTTGTTCGCTATGCAACATAGGAGTTGACCTATCCATTAGTATAACCATGTCTTAATACCGCTTCTAGTAGGGAACACGACTTGGCATACAGTTGCATGTAAGGCTTTGTGTGACTTACTATTGGCATACAGTTGCATGTAAGGCTTTGTGTGACTTACTATTCAATTTCTTCTCTTTAGAGAGGGATTCGAGCTATAATATGCTTGTATTTACGATTGTGTTCAACTACAAATATGTCTTCCTCTGGTTTTGATTTGTAAAACTTTTTAACTCTTGGCCAAAATCATTAAAAAGGCAACTTATCTCTAAAATAACCTAAAAAACAAAACTATTTGCAATATCAAATTAAGGTAATTTTACGTAAAAGTAAAACAAAATACCGAGTAAAACATATTTAGATTTTTTGTTTATCCTCAAACAAATCAATAGCAAAAGCTATCAATATAAGTGATTTTCAATTCCAAGAATATTAAAAAATCTAATCAAAATAGCTAAGGATAATCATTAGTCACACCATTCGTCAACTACTTAGGTTTTTAGATACTTACACTAACTTTTAACTTAAAACTTAAATTATCTTAAGAATCTTTCAAATATTAACTCACATTAAACAATTATAACTTATAAATAAAGTGACCAAAATATAAGTAGATAATATATAAAAAAAACTAATTAGCAAATCATATTGAAACAAACTGATGCAAAATGTTTTGAACTTTTTATTAAAGCATGAAGAGCTTGTTTGAAATGTCATCCAAATTTTTGGTGCTATGGAAAATACTTGGTTATAAATACACTAGTTAGTCAATTAAGTAATAGTTTAAAATGGCAACTATTACTACTCATAACTTTCCTACGCGGATTGTTGACCAAACAAACATTGTTCTCGAGTGTCACATAACTTTCATACTCAAGTAAAAATAATACAAAAGTATTAAATAATCATAAGTATCAATGAACACACAAAAGCTACGGTAAAAATTAACTTTTATTACTTTCCTAAAAATATACAGAGAAATACTCTCTCATAATGTGTTCCTTTACCTATATCTCTGTTATGGGGCAAGACTCAAATAAGCTATTTATAGGCACTCTTGACTTCACAATTTAAAATCCTAATTAAACTGAATTAATTAAATCATCTATATCCTTATCAAATTTCATCACACTAACTAATTAGATAACACTCTCATTCAAATAGGACTCTGTCTAATAAAATTTAGTCACATCACAACTAATAAAAAAAGATATTACATTTAATTAGGAAAGATGTTTTCGTATCCATGAAGAACTATATTATCTTTAAATGATCCTAGGATAGCTTTTATTTTTTAGAGTTGGTTTATATCTACTGTGATCTTATTTGTCACATCATCCAAGATCTCCTTTCGATCTTTATCCATTAATGATGAGTCAATTAAACCCAAAGTCTTTTATAACATATTAGTTTAGTATGATGCTTACCCATATCAAGTCCATTAGTTATGGTACATCTATTTGAACACACATTAAATCCTCAGAACTCTCACATGTCTCCCTTATCATGTGATCCAGCTAACTTTCAATCCAAAACCCCATCTTAAACTATCTTTTAGTCTTACGTCAATTTTGCCTCTCGTGAAGATTTTTGCCAAAGGTGCACCGATGTATGCTAACTCATTGATAATGCTCACTTTCCTTGCCTACACAAAAGTTTTTGTCTTGTTTCAGGTCTATCACTTAATTAGACACGTATAACGCACTCGTCCCTGTGCCTAACCAAATGCTTAGGCACCTTATAACTTGATGGTGTATGTATGTCAAGCACCTGAGACATGTCCAGATATGTGTGTAGCATAAGGATATCACACGTCGTCTGATCACGAGGCACGCAATTGCCTCTGGCAAATGTGAATTACACGTACCTAAAAGTCAAAGGCACAATCATGTAAGTTTGCCTATGTTCTTCTTAGTTTTTAGTGGGTGTTCAATGGATTTTGACAATTTCTTATTGGAGATCCACTGAAAAAAAACTTATTGATCCTTTTCACTTGTAATTTTTGGGCATAACATAATTCAAGCTTAAATACTCTATGTATTCAAGTAAAAATAAAATTCCTGGTTTCTTTAAAAAAAAATATTTGTTTCAATCATACATTCATAAAATTACTTCAATACTTAATATTCAATTTAGCACAGACTTTATCGGTAGATTAAAAATTAGTTGTGAATTTGTGTAAATAAAGATAATGAAAAAAAATGTTATTTTTATTTTCTATTTCTACTTGAATACATAGCTAGACATTTAAATAAACTCGTTGACTTTTAAATAAACTCTTAAAAATTTCAATCGACCTATACAATTGTTGTTAGAAACAAAACAAATAATATTTTCTATACCTTTCTTAACACACATAACCTCTGTGAAAAACTTAAACAAATGCAAATATAAATTATTTATGATAATTTTATTGAGCCTCTTTATCATACTTCTAATAAATAAATAACTGATATTGATAACGTATTATTTTCATTACTGGACTTCCTCCCACTTAATTTATAATTATTGGGTTATTTTATTATTTTTATATATGATCAAATTTAAAATTTTAGCATTAATTTTACAAAATGGACAATCAATAAATAAGAAAAATTTCAACATGCTAATCAAATGACCTAAAGATCTTTGGAGTCACAAGAAAAAGGAAATTATGGACAAATACCTTGTGAATCACATCTTCTTTAAAAGAATTTTAAAAGCTAGTCCAATTACAAGGTATAAGTATTAGTGATATGAATTGGTATAAGCATTGATGACGTATACAAAAAATGAAAATATTTTCTTAAGTATTTTGCTTAATTTTGATAATAAATTACTTTATTTTACTAATTTTATTTATTTTCAAATGATTATGATAAATTCACAAATGGACTACATTATTCAAGAATCAAAGGCTATATCAAGTAAAAACATGAAGAAAACCACAATTCTTAGAGAAATATAATCTAGCCTACACCCATTTGCTAGCATGTGTCCTATATAGAATAAGTGTAATAAAAGACTCGGCTTAGAACATTACCTAAAAAGCGAATTCGAGGCGATGAAGAATGTTTATAGAGTAACACAATTTAAGCTATGGTCATACAAGAAACTATGCTTTAATTTTAAGAAAAACAACATGAACTACGATTTAGGGGTATGGGCATAGTAGAGTTCGTACACTAGTTTTTACAGAAATACGGAGATCCATAGTTGGGAGACATAGTCATATCAAAAACCATGCACTAACTTGAGAGGAGTAAAAAAATCCATGGTCTAGACCATAATTATGGCTCCTTACCATGTCCAAGGGTATGACATATTATATAAAGCACGAAAATTATAGTTTTTGAAAGACGTTTAAAAACTTTACATTTTAGACCCATCTTTTTCTCTCTAAAGATTAGGTTAACCGTAAGAGGTCTAACAGCCCTTAGAAGACCAATTCTAAAGTTGTTTTCATTAAATAATTAAGATCTATGCATCATCTTAATATATTGGCATAATTAAGATTTACATCTAGTTATATTTTACTACAAGAAAATAAGACAATTCGCGACGTTATATTAATAAAAAATAGCGGATTGTTAAGATTTTTTGCGACGTTTTTTAAACGTCGTGAAAGATTCGAACTTTTTGCAACTTTTTATAAAAACGTCTCATATTTGTAATACTTTTTGCGACGTTTTATCAACAAAACGTCGCGAAATAAAAACCGCAACATTATGTTGAATAAAACGTCGCAAAACACATTTGCCTTTTGTTTAATTAAACATTTTGCATGTTTCTTCTCTGCTTCTTCCCACCCAAAATTGGTTTCTTCTCTCTGCACTTTTGTTTAATTATTTCTTTGTTTCGTATCTTATCTTTCTACTTGTGCTTGCGATTTCTTATCTCAGAATGATTATGTAAATGAGGGATTCATATCAATCTGTTTGGTTTTAAAATTAGGGATTACGATTTTGAGGAGGGAAAGAAATTTAGGGTTTCGAAATCTGATTCGCTTGTTTGGAGGAGACATTCATCATGTCTAACAATAGAAAACAAGAATTTATTAACGACGGTGACGACGAAATTAACGAAGAATTCGAGGATTCATCGTCGATATCTAATTGTTTTGACTCCTCAACCGTCAGAGCGACGCAAGAGAGGTATGAGATTGGGCTAATGGAGAGACTAACGGACATACTTTTTGAGCAAGGAGACAGAGATTTGCTGCTTCAAAGGATCGATCGAGAAGATAGGCTTTTGCAGTGGCTTCAAGCGCTGGAGATGCAAGTCATGGGCACGTGTAGAGCCGACGAGAGGCTAAGACCTTTGCTGAAAGCTAATGCTTCTAGTGGCTTGGCCGAAGATCGGTTGCTAGCGTATTTAAACTAGGTTTGAACAAATATTTAAACCAGGTTTGAGTTCAGGTACTGAATGGAGCTCCTAAGTTTCTAGATATATAGTTGAAATCATTGATAATTCGAAGTGCTAGATTGTGAACTTGCATGAAGGTCTAGTCTGTCTGTCTTCATTCCAAAAGTTCATGGCGTCATTTGTTTCCTTCCAAAGGTTACCTTGCTATATCATAAATTCAGATATTAAGAGTCGGTTTCGAGTTAGAGTTCAAAGTTCAGATGGTGGCGATTCAATGACATTGTCATCTGCTTCTGTTGCGGTGAATGGAAACATTTTCACTGAAGGGAAAGAACAAATCGGAGCAGAACTTACTAATGGAGGTACTGAGGGAAAAAGCACGAACAAAAATTTGTATGATGGCGGGAATAGCAAGTTTAAGTCTACAGTGAAGACAAAGTTGACAAAAAATGTAGCTTCAGATGAATTGGAGTTGCTGTGGGATGATGGGTATGGAACAAAGTCAGTAAGAGATTATCTTGATGATGCCATGAAGATAATCAAGCCTAATGGAGGACCACCACGGTGGTTTTGCCCAGTTTAGTGTGGACAACCTTTAAGAGATGCTCCATTGCTTCTGTTTTTACCTGGTAATTTATAACCAAATGATGCTTACAAAACCTAGGAATACACATCAGGATATTAGTCATGAATGAGGTTTCTAAACCTCACCTGTAATTATTTGCTATATGGGATTTGTAAACCTCACCTGTAATTATTTGCTATATAATTTCTTAATTAATGTTCTTGGTCTGTTTTTTTTAACATTATGAGTTTGTGAAACGTTGGAATTGTAGAATCATATTCTTTAGTATTGGTAAATGCAGGGCTTGATGGCATTGGTCTGGGTCTAACTTTGCACCATAAAGCTCTAGGGAAGTAAGTTCAATTACTTTAACCTTCGTTGCAAGCTAGCGGTTAGTTCTGTATAATTAGCTTTCAAACATTTTCAATTCGTCGCATCAAAAGATTGCTAAAAAACCATTATAAAGGAAGATGAAATAGGTGACCTTCAACTCCAAGAGTTTTTATATGCTTTCGGATGGTGGTTGAAACACCCTCCACTGCTAATGTGTAAAAGAGAAAAATAATAAGTCATTATTATGAAGGTACCAATCTAGACTTCAACTTGTTACAAACAGTTTTAGTAGCTCATATAAAGATAGAATTGAATTAATCTTCAAACTTCTTTTAGGCTCCCCTTCAATTTTTCTCAGTTAAAACTCTTCACTGTTCTTTCGCAAAATACAAGGCTTTTGAAGTTTGGTGCTTTCATATTCCGATGTTTGATCGAAATCCATTTAAAGGTATTGTATTACGTTAGCCTTTATATATTATGGAATGTATATTCCCGTTCAACTGTATTCTGGCAACCTGTAAATACAGCACATTGCAAGTAAGATTTTTGTTGTACTGATAAAGCATGGGAACTTCTTCTTGCATAAAGGACTAGTGAAATTTGTGGAAGAAACTCTTAGGCTTACGCATGCCTCATCTCCAAATAAACCAATTTATGTAGTTGAAGACTCCTTTGGAGGACGCCTAGCACTTGCTGTTGCCGCTCGCAATCCTAAGATAGATCTCATGTTGATACTAGCCAATCCAGGTTTGTTTGAACAAATGCAGTCATTTGTTCATGAAGAATGCACACAGAAACACTTTAAACTTGATCACCCTCGGATTGTTCTTGGGGCTTTGGTGAACCACC
>JAOQMS010000003.1:26443721-26460635 GCA_027563885.1 Erythroxylum longipes
TTTTTCAATTTATTTAATTATATGAATTTTTAACATATTTAAAGACTAATTTTACTTTTACTTGTTCACAAATGAAGTTCGATATTGTCGATATCGAGAATCCTAAAGTTTTAAGCTGTGTAAGTTCACTGTTAAAACAAAGGGCTAAGGATTATCGTTATCAATTACATAAATACTACAAATCTTTTCCTTCAAATGAGGAGGCAAGGAGACATGTTCCTAAACGGGTGACTCTAAAAAATTGGAGCCAAATGTATGATTATTAGGCCTCTGCCAATGTTAAAGTTTGTCTTCTTTCTGTTCACATTTGTTTCAATCAATCTCAATTTAATGACTATTTCTTTTCTTTATTTAGAAAAGGTGTGAGAAAGTCAAGGTTAATATAGGAGAAATGAAAGCTCCTCACAACCAAGACTCTAAATTATTTGTTGTCGTACGAAATAAATTTGTAAGTTCTTTGTTTAAAAGTTATAATTATGTAAATAAATAAAATATTATTTATTATGTTTCAATTCTTTTTTTTTCATAAAACAGAGTCGGAAGGAACGACATGGAGAAGAATGTGATAGGATCACACTCTACAAACTGACACACTATAAGGAAGGTGAAGATTAGACATTTGAAGAAGCACAGAATAATTATGTAAATATAAAATTTTGTTTAATTTTTAAGTTTATTTATGTATGTAGTACTAACTAATAATATTTGAATTAAATATTGATTTTGTTTTTTAAATTTTAGAATAAGATGTAGGAATTATTGCAAAAATCATTGTGTGATAGAAATGAGCCAAATGTAGATGAGATTTGTAACAATGTCCTTGGTACAAGATCATGGTACATTAAAGGTCTTGGGTATAGCTCTAAGCCAATTTGTTCATCCTCATCACAACCAGCTTATATAACGACGTTTCAAGAGGAGAACCAGTCGCTTAAGTCTCAGATACAATGCAATGAAGAAAAGTTAGAACGTAATGAACAAAAGTTAGACCGTACTGAGCGAAAGTTCGTCAAACTTGAAAAGATGGTCAAACAAATACTTGACTTAAATTATGTAAGTAGTAGTAATGATGAAAACGAGTCTTAGTTTGTATATAAGCTTTTTTGTTAACATTTGTAATTAACAATTTAACATTTAATGACATTTTATTTTTATATAAAATGCTTATAATTTTTAACTAATTTTTTGTTTAATTAATTTCAAATAAAAAATATAAATATTACAAACAATAAGATGGAATAATACCTTTTAATTTAGTATCTCAATATCTTACAATAGAATAACCTATGAAAAGTTAATTAATTATATAAAAAAATAAAAGTCTAAAACAATGTCAAGACAAAAAATGGATAAAAATTAAAATTTAAATATTTATGACTAAAAAGGAATCATGATTTTTCTGTCAATAATTTGATACTTTATTTAAATAAAGATTAAACATGTAAGGAAGAACTTAATAAAACCTCTTTAAAATATAACAGTAAATGTAAGAATAAAATCCCTAAATGTTCTATTTGATTCATTCAAGGGGTAAAGGTTGTGATAAGTATTGTTTATATTTATCTTATTGTTTGAAATAGCAATCCAAGTTATATAAAAAGTACCCATATTTTTATTAGCTGTCTAAGAACTTTCCGCTTCCATTATTGGCTAACATCATATATTTTTAAGAACTTTCTATTAATTAGTGGTAAAATAACCCATTATAGAATCTTTTTCAGTGAGATTTTCAATGAACTGTTGTTCTTTAGGTATTTTATAACTTTAGGCAAAATTATAAAATGGCTGCTTCCCTTCAATTCTTCTGGTCTTTGGAGACATAGATGCAAACGAAGCAGTTTAATTAGTAGTCAATACATATAAACGTTACATGTATGTTCCCGTCTATATATGTACCTGCTACACTTTTTTTTTTGTAAAGTTTTTAAAATTGATAAAAGATTATTATGTTGTATTAACAAGTAATTATGATTTAAATTATCAATACCAGATATTCGTTAAATATCTTAAATACAATATTTTCCTAATGATCTTCTATTTTATATGATAACTTTCTTCATATCCCATTCATTAATCTAAATCGAAAAATTAAAGATTATATTATAAATTACATATAGTTGATAATAATTAATTTTAACGTACTAAAGAGACAATATATATTTATAATTACTAAATTTTATTTTAGTATAAAATAAATATAAATACATTTAAAATTTTTAAATCTTTATAATTAAAATTTTAAGTATAACACAAAATTAAGAAAAAAGTTTGAGAATCGATATTTAAATAACTTTTATAATTGGAGTAATTAATAATTACTCATTTACAATTATTTCCGATATATGTATGTATATATATCTGTGTGTGTATGTGGTTATAACTAAAATTTGAATATTTGGTCGATTTAATTATGAAAATTTTAAATCGGTTAATTTTTTAGCTTGATTTTTAACTTTTTAATTCAATTTATTTTAATAGCTTTTATTATTAAAAATTAATTAGTTTATTAATTAATTTGTAGCTTTTTGTAAAGTAATCAAAATTTATAAACTAAAATAAATAAATAAATATATATTTAAAAGCCTTATTTTTAATTAAAATTTAAATTCTTCAATAAGTAAGAACGATCTTCTTTAATTTTATTTTAAATTATTTAATTTTATTCAATCTTTAACTAATTTTATGATGCTCTATTTAATATTAAAACTCTTTTTTTGTGGTTTATTTACTGTAAAAATTTTAAAACTCTTATTTTGTGGTTTAATTTACTGTAAAAATTTTAAAATATTGCTGCAAACTAACGCCAGTATCATCTTCTATCAGGCTTTATCGAACTTATTGGCGGACGCAGCGGCGTCAACTAAAAACTTGGTCGGTCTAATGATCTTCCTGGCCAAATAGTTTACTTTCCCGTCTCCAGAGAAATGCATGAGAAGTAGAAAAATGGTAAGAGATACTTCACCGCAAAGAAACCATAATCCTGAGGATGTCGTTACGGTGATGATCAGAAACACACCAAGCTGATATATCACCCAGCTCCCTCCATGGACCTTTTGCTTTTTGTTCTTTCCAACTTCCATTTTCCGTAGATAGCATGTTACTGATGTTGGCAATTGTAAAGACCCAAATCTGGGATTGTTATTCTTTTTTTTTGTTAGAGTCTATAAGGGTATTCAACACTTTTTGAGGCAGAGAGAGAGAGAAGAATAACCATCAATTTTTTTTGTATTATATACTCTTTTGATTTTCTTACGTGACAACTGATTACAACTCTTTTGTAAGCCTGAATATTGTATGAAAACTCTAGAAAATCGTACAATACTTAATAAATAAATGAGCATAATTAATTTTGAACATCATTTACTAAAACAGTTATAACTTTTTATAGAGAAATTCAAATGACTTTAAACTTTCACTAACTAAAACTAAACTTAAAGAGCTTTAAATCGATAGGATATACAACCAAAATGACCAACGTCTGTCTTTTCAAATTCTCTCTTAAATTAGCCTTAAATGTTGTCCACTTTAAACACTTTAACTATTTGACCATATTAAGTTTAGATTTTCAACATCCCCCTTAAACTTAATTATTTTCTTTCTTGTATCCTAAGCAATTTCTTGAGTTTTTTGAAGAGTTCAATCGGCAGTGATTTTGTGAATATATTTGCTACTTGATCATGACTCGCCACGTGAGTCATCTCCACGTCACCATCTTTCACACGCTCCTGTTTGAAGTAAAAATGCACATCAATATGCTTGCTCCTTTCATAATGCACCGGGTTCTTTACCAATTCAATCGCCGACTTGTTATCGACTCAAATTTCTGTTGGCTTCTCTTGAGCAAAGTTCATCTCCTTTAGTAACTTACGCAGCCACAAGGAGTGACATACACATGAAGATGCGGCAACATATTCTGCTTCACAAGTTGACAAAGTAACTATACGTTGTTTCTTCAAAATCCATGTAAATGTCATGCTTCTCATGAAAAATACAAAACTCATAGTGCTCTTTCTGTCATCCATATTTTTACTCCAATCACTATCGGAATATCCGACAAGATCAAACTCATTAGTGTGAGAGTAAAATAAGCCATGAGATAATGTACCTCTAATATAACAAAGAATTCGTTTTATGACTTTCCAATGCGTCATTTTTGGCTCCTAAGTGTATCGTCTTACCAAGCTAACTTCATATGCAATATTCGGCCTTGTGCATGTAAGATAATGCAAACTTCCAACAAAACTTCTATATAATGTTGCGTCAACTACGTTGCCTTCATCATGTTGAGACAATTTCGTACCAGTCTCAATAGAGGTGCTTATGTGATTACAATCTTCCATTTTAAACTTCTTTCAAATCTCCTTTGCATGAAAATGCTTCCTGATACATGAAAATTCCAAATTTATCTTGTCTTACTTCTAATTCAAGAAAATAAGACATGAAACCTAAATTGGTCATCTCAAAATCCTTTGTTATTTCCAACTTAAACCTCTCAATTATTTCCTTATTATTTTCCGCAAAAATTAAGTCATCCATATACAAGGCTACCCATAAGATGTCATCTTTTCGTACCTTCACATATAACATATGTTCATACGGACATTGCACAAACCCATGCCCCCTAAAATATGCATCTATTCGAGTATTCCATGCTCTTGGCGCTTGCTTCAACCCGTACAATGCCTTCTTTAACTTCAACACCTTGTTCCGATTATTACATATCCAGAGGGTTGTTCGATGTAGTCCTCTTCTTCAATCACTCCATGTAGAAATGCCGACTTTACATCCATTTGAAAAATGTTCCACTTGTTTTGATCCACCAACGAAATTAGTAGCCAAATTGTCTCCATTCTTGCAACTAGGCAAACACCTTTTCATAATCAATCCTGGCTTTTTACTTGTATCCCTTTGCCACTAGTCTCACCTTGTATCTCTCAATTTCACCTTGCGCATTCATCTTCTTCTTGACCCACTTTAGACCAATAGGCTTATGCGTCTCGGGTAATTTCGCCAATTCCCAAGTGTCATTTTTCTCAATTGCTTTCATCTCCTATTGCATTGCAGCTTGCTATTTCCCATCTTTTATGGCTTGCTCAAATGTGATGTCTTCTGCATCCATTAAAAGATACACCAAGTGTAATTCATTTGTTACCTCGTATAGGTCTCGCAAGCTTCTTATTTTTGGTGTTCTTGGCTCATCTTCATCATTGGATAAATTCGAAGACGATCCAGCTTATGTTGTTGTCGATGTAATTGTGTTTGTTAATGTGAAAATTGTTGTTGATGTTACTTCTTTCACTTCTTCATTAGTCATATACTCCATGGAACACCAATTCCGCATGCTTTCTTCATTGACCTGCACATCACAACTTATAATTATTTTTTTTGTAAAGGGATCATAAAGATTATACGCCTTAAACCTTTCATCATATCCGATAAAAATCAACTTCTTACTTTGTCATCAAACTTTGTGTGCCTTTGATATGAAATGTGAGCATAAGCCACACTTCCGAACACCTTCAAATGTGCCACCGATTGTTTGACACCACACTATGCTTCTTCTAGGATAACATTCTCCAAACTTGCCATTGGATAATGATTCTGCAAATACACCACACTTCTCACCACTTCAACCCAAAATTCCTTCGACATATTTTTACTCTTTAGCATGCTTCGAACCATGTCGAGTATGGTTTAATTCTTTTTCTTTGCTACTCTATTTTGTTTAGGTGAATAAGGAGCTGTTAAGAATCTTCTAATGCCATTCTCTTCACAAAAATTTGCAAACTCTTTTTATGTAAATTCACTACCTCTATCGGACGTCAAAGCCTTTATGCGCTCATCACTCAAGTTTTTGACAAGCATCTGAGATTTCTTAAAAACAGAAAATGCTTCCAATTTTTCTTTAAAAAAATAAACCCAAGTTCTCTGAGGAATAATTATCAATAAAAATAATAAAGTGACGGTGCTTACCAAGAGAATTAGAAGTTATTGGACCATAAATATTGATATGAATTAATTCAAGCACCTTCTTAGCACGATATCTTGCTTCTTTTGGAAAAGAATTACTTGGAAGTTTTCCTAACACAAAAACTTCACAAAATTTATCGCAATGGTTTATGTTTGGTATACCATTCACCATTTCTTATTTGCCAATTGTTTCAAACCACCAAAATTAAGATGTTCAAACTGTAAATGTCACAACCAAGTTTTATCCTCTACACAAGCCTTTAAACATCTTGCTTGTACATTCACCAAATTCAACTTAAACATGTGATTTTTGGTTATTTCTACTTGGCCTGACAACCGGTTATTTCGGTCCCTCAAATAAAGCATTTGGTCTTTTATAAAAATTGTGTAACCTCATTATAAAAACAATTGACCTAAACTCAAAATATTGCTCCTCATATCTGGGACATAATAAACATTAGGGATAAATCTCTCATTTCCATCTTTACATTGAATAACAATTTTACCTTACCATTTGACTTTCATTTTTGAGGCATCTCTAAATGATATACGACCATCCACAATCTCTTATATTTCGATAAACATATGCTTGTAGCCACACATATGGTTGCTCGCACTGGTGTCCAAGTACTATACTGAATCATCGTTGGGGTTAGCCTCCTTTCTTGCTAGCAACACTACACCATCACCTCCTGTCTCTTCCTTTTTCTCATTCTCATTTTCTTCTCAATGTAATAACATTTCGCTGCATAATGGCCATAATTTTTATAATTATAACATTGAACATTATACTTATTTGATCTTCCTCTTCCTTGACCTCAGCCTCCGCTGTACAAGTTTTGTTGATTCTTATCTTCCTTATTCTCTACCACAACCTCTTCTGCAACCTCGACCTCAGCCTCTATAGCCACCACGACTTCTACCACGACCACTTTCGCCACTATCTGACTTCTCTTCTTTTAATGTTGCCTTGGCTTAAAGTGCTTCCTCCAACACCTGTTGTTTCTTTTTCATCTTTCTTTGTTCATGAGCCTCCAAGGAACTTGTGAGCTTATCTATGGTCATCTCTGCCAAGTTTTTAGACTCTTTTATTGCACACACCACATCCTCAAAATCATTAATTAAAGACCTTAGTATTTTCTCTACTACTCAACCATCACTCATCGCCTCACCATTTATTTTGAGTTGATTCACCACTATTTGTACCCTAGTAATATAATTGGACAACATTCTGACTCTTTCATTTTTAAAACTTCAAACTCATCTCTAAGTCTTTGTAGGTGAACTTGTTTCACTCGTCTGCACCTTTGTATGCTTTTTCAAGAATCTCTCATGCCTCCTTTGATGTTGTTGCGTCGGTGATTTTCTTAAAATCAGATTCATCAACTACTTGAAAAAGGAGGTTAAGTGCAATTTTATCTTTCATACGGGTCTCTTTCAATGTCTTTATCTGATTCACCGATATATTCCCCGTTGCTATTGGTTCATTGTAGCCATTCTTGACTACATCCCACACATCTTGTGCACCGAGCAATGCCTTTATTTATATACTACAATAGACATAGTTATTCTTCGTAAGGCGTGATAATGGAACTTATCCGAGTGGCATCATGCCAGAGGTTGTCATGGCTCTGATACTAATTTGTTAGAATCTAATGATCTATTCAACACTTTTTGAGGTAGAGAGAAGAGAAGAATAACAAGCAAATTTCTTTGTATTATAAACTTTTTTTATTCTCTTAGTTGTTACAACTCTTTTATAAGCCTAAACATCATATGAAAATTTTAGAAATTCGTACAATAATAAAAAAATATAATTCTAAACAGTACGGTTAGTTCTAACCATTCTTTACTCAAATATCTATAACTTTTTATAAAGAAGTCCAAATGACTTAAACTTTGAAAGTATACTAAAAGAACTTTAAATCTATAGGTTGCATTGGGTGTGGAAGGGTTTGACCCTATCATATCATGCTTACCAACCACTGGAGCCAAAAGAATTGTGTAAAATAAGTGAATTTATCTGGTTGAGGCACATCACCAAAGAGTGGGGAGAAAAAGGGGGGCCCATAGCAGCCGGCAATGGAATTGGTCCTGGACTATCTTTTTTAACTGTTGGAAGTGCATTAAAATTTGGGATGGACACCAAAATGAATTCTCTCACATGTTCTACTATTGAATACTCTCCAAGTTGAAGAATGTAAGGAGGACAATTCCAAGTGAAAAGGAAACTAGAGTTGAGAAGATGTAGAGACTCCTGTAGGATGTGGAGAATGATCTTTTCCTTGATATTGGTGTCAAAGTTGTAACCAAAAGTCTATGGACATCTTTGAAAGTATATAACCAACTTATCTCTTGAATTCGGTTGCAGGACAAGTAGCAATGGTCCGGTAAAGAAAAAAAGATTTTGCAGACAAATGTACAAACGAGAGTTTGTACGACAAATAGGTAGGGGTATGGAGTTGATCAAAGTTTTGTTGGATCTGGAGAGCCCACTTAAATGGGATATCTTCAATATGGGCCTAGTGAGGGAACATACTCGTAAGCTTTGACACCACACTTCAATCCAAAACCTTAAAGCATTAGGTTTATGGGTCATTTCCACTTATATATCCTTCACTAGTTCCATCTCTTTCACGAGTGAGATTTCTACTCACACTTGACATCACAACAATCTTCCCCTCAGGAGTGAACTTCCACATTGGACTTGAACTCCCCCTTAAGCAAAAGCTTTTTTTTTTTCTTAATAGCTCGAGTATATAGCATCACTAATAGCCCTTTTACTCTACTGGTTTGGGCACACCAGGAATCTCCTTGCTCTTCTTCATGGGGAAGCAACCACGGGATCCGACTAATATCTCCATACTCGTCCCTTGCCGAACCATCAGCTCTGATACCACTTGTTGGATCTGGAGAGCCCACTTACAAGGGAGATATTCAATATGAGCACATACTCGTGGACTTTGACACCATATTTCAACCCATAAACCTTAAGTTTATGGGTCCTTTTCACTTATATATCCGTCACTAATTCCATTTCTTTCAAATGTAAGATTCCCGCTGACACTTGACATCCAACAAATTTCAACCGGAAATCTTATCTTCAAGTGAGTTTGGGTTTATCTTATGGAGTTATTGCTTTCTGGCTTTAGGTTCTACTCTTAGCCAACTTTTGTCTGTCTGCTATAACCAAGTGTAGGCGTCCATATCATAAAGTTCGAACAATCTACAATAAAATCGGTGTTTCAGATAGTTAAAAATGATTTTTACGTACGCTGAACTTTTTCTCTCCATCTCACGTAGTGGAAACCACATTTTCTTGCGAAGATGACAACTTCCTCTACTGGCAAACCGTGTTTGCCTACCCAGTAGATGGTATCTGATTTGACAATTCAAGGGGGCATAGAATATGATTCCGGGACAAGTCTTCTGGCTGTAAAAAGATGCTGAGGAAAAGGTGGTACGATCACTTAGAGTGCAGTAGTTGGAGAATATCGGTTTGTCTATATAACTTGGAGGTCTAACATGTTTCACAATACAAAAAAGGGTGCAAGAGTACTTCCTTAGAGGAGGAGAATTTACGAACTGAAGCTTTAGTGATGAGTAGGCGTGAAAACAGGTATAGAGGCAACTCCACCTGCAGCACACCACGAAGTCATGGATGGAGCCAGTCAAGGCACGACTCAGACGATATGTTCCGGTCCTTAATTTCCGATGCTGAAGTGAGGCAAAGGCCAACCGTTTCTTTCAATCCTGTAGGCAATGTAGAGACCTATATGACAAGAACTGAGGTAGTTGTTCATACACTGGAAAGTTTTGCTGATGAAGACAAGCTGCGGAGTCCTTTGAGCTCAGTTCGTGATCATGAATACCTCGCCAAAGTGCATGCCGAGTCCAGAAAACCCAAGTTTGGCCCTTTGAATGCTGCAAAGTGGAGCCAAGCCAATAAATACGCAGACCATTATGGCAGTGCTAGTGGCCGCAAGGATTATAATGACTGGGACAACAAGGAACGGCAAAAGCATAAGGCTTATGCATCTCAAAATGATAGCAGGTCGGAGCCAGCCATGATCACCACCGGTGGATGGGCAAGGCCAAGCCATGCTACATGGGCTACCCCTCCTGATGGCTACCTCTCTCACCCAACAAAATGAAACAGCCACGAGATACTTGAAAGATGCTGCAAAACCTTCTGCTACTCCCTACACTAAGAGGCAAGGACATGTGGCAAGTTGAACCTTTTCTCCAGGCCATACACTACTGATGATGACTATTCAACCATTAACAGCAGGGACGCTGCAAGGAGGTTTCATAACACGAAAGTGTGAAATGAACATTCAGTCAGATTCTGTAGCTGTGTTCATAAGCTTCCACTGTTGATGAATAAGGCTCGTAAGCTACTTTATTAAGGCCTTGTTAATATATTGTCCACTGTTTCGGATTTACTTAATCTAGCTTTTTGCAGCCAACAGAAGTAAATTATAATATCTGTAAAAACAAAATAGAGAGCTAAAAATAAAGAGTTCTACTAAATTAAATTGGTTGTAAGCACAAAATATTAATTTAGAAAGATGTATTTATTAAATTTAAGATCACCTTTAAATGCACCACAAATAATAATTATGTGCTTAAATTTTAAGTTCTATAAAAAACAGTTATCATAGATATCTCTTACAAATTAGAAATATAATCTTTATTATTATTTAATACTGGAAATTATAAAAATTAACTACTCACTCATTAAAAACAATAGTAGTTGAACAATAAATTAGAATAAATAAAATTTTGTTAATTTATAAATTAATTTATTACTCATTCTGAATTTAGAAATTTAAATGTAACTTCTAATATATATATTTTTCAAGAAGTCAAACTTTATTACAAAAACTGTCTTTGTAAATAAATCCACGAGTTGTTCATTAGTGTTGCATTAGTCTATCTTTGTACCTTTTCGCTCACTTGTTCTTCATAATGTTAAGTTTCAATATGTCTTGACGTTCTGTTTCAATCATCAAGTGAACATGCTCAATCGTTATAAGAAAAAACAAATAATGCTCTTTCAATCATGAAGTGAACATAACCAATCACTGAAAAAAAACGAATAACTTAAGATTGTTAATATTAGACAAATTTTGGTTTGTCTTAACTTTATTAGAGTTCAATATTGTTGAAATGCTCTTCAATTTTGAGTGTCAAACTTTTGGTGGTTGCTTAATGCCATATAATGCCCTCTTGATTCAATAAACTTCTATTTTTATCCCTCTAATTTCATAACCTATTAGTTGTTCCCCAAACACTTTCTCATGTAAAATACCACTTAAAAATATAGATTTGATATCAAATTGATAGACATGCCCCTTATAATGTGCAACAATAGCCAACATTATTCTCATCATATCAAATTTAGCTACAAGTATAAAAGTTTCTTTGAAATCAAGAACCATCATATATGAATTTAATCTTGTAAACCCACTTTAAACCAATTTTTTTTTAATCATTTGGTAAGTCAACAAGATCTAATGTATCATGATTCTTTAGGGCCTTGATTCATTCATCTGTTGATTCATACCACTTCTTCTTTTATATAGGATCTTTAAAATAACTTGGTTATTGAGCTGTAATAAATTGACGTCGTTCCATCTACTTATGAATCTCATTTAAAGACTGCCATTTTCTTGGTCGAGTTGATGAAGTCCCTGAAGCATAGATTGAAACTGAAGTTGTAGAGTTACTAGAATTTTTTGAAGTTGTTGCAAAAGATAAACTAGATGGAGTTGAAGTTGGTGAAGTAGAACCATGATCATCATTAGTTTCATCAATCAGAAATAAAGCATTATTTTCTTAGCTAATAATTTAACAGACCTACGCATTATTCTATTTACATGCACCTTTCTCATCAAAGGTAACATTATGCCTATTAATAAGTTTATTAGTCGAAGGATCATAAAAGTGATACCCTTCGGTGTCAAAACTATAACCAAAAATATACATTTTACACTTTCATCACCAAGTTTTTGCGTCTTTGAGAAGGTATATGAGTATATAAAATGCAACCAAAGACTATAAAATGTGATACCTATGATTTCTACCCATCCCAAGATTTAAATGGTGTTTAATGATGTAGTGTTGTTATCAAGCTTCGATTGAGAATATACTATTATGCAAACTGCTTCTCTCCAAAAATATTTAGGCAAAGCTTTTGCTTTGATCATACTCTTAACCATTTTCATAAGACTTTAATTTTTTCTCTCTACTACACCATTTTATTAATGTTTGTAACTAGCTATTAATTACCTAAGAACTCCAAATTTTGCATAAAAATATCAAATTCCTGGAAAATCAATTTACCATTTTTTTTATGTCTTTAAATTTTTTCAAGGAATGCCCACTTTGCATTTCAAAACACCTTCTGAGTTTCTTAAAGATAGGCAAGGCTTTTGATTTTTCTTTGGTTAAATCAACCTATATAAACTTCCTATAATCATCAAAAAACATTAAAAGAAAGTATGTTTGATTGTTTAAAGAAAATATTCTCATTGATTCAAAAACATTTATATGTCTTAGCCTAATATGCTTAGTTGCTTTTTAGCTTGTCTCTTAAGAAAAGCCTTTTGATGTTTTTTTTTCTATAAATGCAGCTTTCCTATATTTCTTCAATACCATGAATTTAAGGCATTCCATCTAATAATTTTTGAAAAGATAAATCATTCGAAATTTGAAATTTAATTCTCATACCTATAATGCACTACAACATACAGTACATTTAGCAACGCATTTAAACGTCACAAAAGAATAACCAATCATCGCAAATTAGTATGGAAGACGATGAATCCCGATAGCAAAATAACATCCGCGACATTTTCATGGAATCGTCACAAAAACTTGTTTTCGAAAAAAATGATTCGTTTGTAAAAATTATAAGCGACGATACCAAAAACGTCGTGAAGTTTTTGTGCGACGTTTATATTTCGTAGACAAAACTTTTTACCTACTAAATCCTATTCATAGGTAATTGTTTTTAGTGATGATTTTATTTTTGTGACAGAATAGTGTTAGCTATTAAGTTTTTGTTGACGTTTCTTAAAAGTAGGTAAAAACTTTTTATAACGATTAACATTTCGTAGCTAATAGGATTTTGTGAGGATTTTATTTTGGTAGCAAAATAGTTTTAGCTACTAATATTTTTTATAGCAAAAGGTTTTTAGCGACGTTTTGTATACGTAGCTAATGACCTTTTGTGACAAAATTTTTTAGTAGCTAATATTATTTAGTCACAAAATTTAATTTTTAATTTAATAATTTTTATAATTGTTAAAAATGAATTTATTTTAATTTATTACAATTTTTAAGACTTTTTGTGATGAATTTGTTTTGGTAGCTAATATTATTTAGTGACAATTTAATTTTGAATTTAATAATTATTATAATTGTTAACAACGAATTTATATTGAATTTATTACAATTTTTAAGACAATATGAAATATTAAAATTATTCATTTTATAATTAATGTTAGTGACATATTTTTTAAATAATAATAAATTGAAATAAAATAAACATATAAAATGGAATGCATTTTTAACAATAAAATATTTACACATCATTTACAAACTAAGAGTCTTCATCGGAGTCACTACCACTAACATATGCAGAACCTAACATTTGTTTAACCAATTTTTTAAGCCTTTTAACTTCTTTAATATTACGATCTAACTTAGTCTTTAGTGTCTTGTTCTCCTTTTGAAGTACCGTCAACAATGTTGGTAGTGACAAAGAGGTACCTATAGGCTTAGGGCTATACTCAAGACCTTTGATATAGCTCGATTGTATACCAAGGATATTGTTGCAAATGTCATCGACATTGGGTTGATTCCCCTAAGTCAATGACGTCTGCAACAATTCCTGCATCTTGTCCCACAATTTAAAGTAGAAAATCGAATTAACTAAAAAAATAATTACTTACTATTACATAGAAAAATAAATTGTAATATTAATTTATTTGTACTTATATAATTACTTTGTGTCTCTTCAGATGTTCAGCCTTGACCTTCTTTGCAGTGTGTGTGCTTGTACAGTGTGATCCTATCACACTCTTACCCTTGGAGTTTTATTTGACTCTATAATATGAATTTTAAAAATTATAACCAATTAGAATTTATTGTATTAAAAATAGAATAATAAATTGAAAACGATACACTTACTAATTCTTGTCGGACAACGACAAATGATCTGGAGCCAGTGTTATGAGGAGTCTTCATTAAGGCTCTGTTAGCCTTAGCTTTAGAACACTTTTCTTAAAATAAGAGAAGTAGTTATGAGACGTATAAACATAATTAATGGAAGGAAATATGAAGAGGAAAAAAAACCTGAACCTTCGCTGAAGCCCAATAATCACATAATTTATTCCAATTTTCTTCAGTCTCACATTCCGACACATGTCTCCTTGCCTCTTCATCGGAAGGAAAAGATTGATAATATTTATGAAGTTGATATCTGTAATCCTTCACCCTTTGTTTCAACAGTGAATTAACACTGTTTGAAACCTCATATGTGTTGATATCAACGATATTGAGCTTCATTTATGAAAACATGTATTAGATAAGTTATTAATTTAGTTAAGTAAAATTGCAATACATATAATGAAATGAATTGAAATATTACCAAAACTTTATCCAAAGCATTTTGCAACAAGTTTTCTTCCTTCAACTGCCTAACATGCTGAAAGCAAGGCAACTCATTCCTAACAACGACGCCCAACTTATTGGCTAACTTTGCAACTTGGATCTTATCCACTGGGAGCCCTTGCGTTGGGTCAATCGTCATTTACAACTTAGAATTCATTGCAATATTCATCCGTTTCAACTTAACTCTTTTTGTCTTACCTCTACCTCGTTTTCTGAGGCCAGTATTATAACTGAAAAAACATAATGATAAAAAAAACACTAAATATGTAATCAAAGCATAAATGTAAATATGTTTGGTTATCAAAAATATACCTGAAGATCCCTTATGACTACGAGACTATGTTGGTAAAGGTTGTTATTACTGACTTCTCTCATCTGATGATGCAATTGCTGGTTGTTCTATGGGAGAAACTTCATCTGCCATCGCCACCCTCTTTCCTTTGTTTCGTCCAGGTGCCATTATAATGAACCTTTGTAAAACGAATTATGAACATAATGTACAATTGTAATTGCAAAATAAACTTAACATTTTGTGAAACATTAAAACTATGCTTAATTAACATAACTAAAACATCAATAACATAAAGCAATTATCTTATTAACATTTGAAACAATACAAACAATGAAACTTATATTTAATCATCATCATTAAGATGAAGAAAATCAAATCATTAAGTACATTATCGGGAGATTTTAGCAAATAATTAAGTACATTATCGGGAGATTCTTTGTCACTAATATATTCTAGCAAAGTATCATCATTGTCATTGAAGTCACCCTGAGTATAGTCTTCATATGTTTGTAAGATAAGTTGGGGTTGGACTTTATCTAGTTAAACTACGTTGGGCTCGACATCTCTCCTATGGAATGATGATATATTCGTATCTTCTACTGGAATACCTTCGTTATTAATCTCCAATCTAATATCTTGATAGACTTTATCAGCATATTCATCAAATTCACCAATATCCCTTTCACAAAAATCAAAGACATTCCTTTGTTGAAACTTTTGAACAACCTTCCAACTGCGACCCAACACAGTATCGTTGACGTAGAAAACTTGTTTAGCTTGAGTTGCAAGGACAAAAGGATCATTATCATACCATGTCTTAATAACATTTATGCTAGTAATATGCCCATTCACTCTCATGTCAATTAGATCAAACCATTTATATTTAAGTAGAATAACCTTCTTATCCTTGATGTAGTGCAACTCTATAATTTCATATATGACACCGTAGAAGTCAATGATTTCATCGTCATAACATCCTTCAATGACAATCCCGCTATTTTGACTTCTAACTCGACTATCTCGATTTTATATGTGATATCGCACCCTATTAACAATGCAACCTGAGTATTTCTTCCTAAATGGAGCGCCCCAGATATAATTGTTCTTGAGTAACTTTCAATAACTTCCTAAAATTATCTTCGGCCATACTACCAATTACGTTAGGCATTCCTGTTTCATTCATAATCTCCATATAATTTTGACAATTGTCTAACATCTCATTAATCCCATCATCACCATCATCATTCATATCACAATCATCAACATCATTATTGTAACTCCCATCATAAGGTGTACCAGCACTTCTACTACAACTTGCTTCCTTACGTTTACCATGATAAAGCCATGGACTATTTTTCTATGCCTCGGATAAGCAAGTGATTATATATCAATTCTTGACGTTGGATTTCCACATTTAAGCAATTAATGCATGGACAACGAATACTATAATCTTCACCCATTTGATCATTTACAAATTGCATGAAACTCTTAACTCCTGCTACGTACTCAGCTAATCATTTTTGATAAGACATCCAACTCTTATCCATTTAGCTATACAATACAAGAAGATAACATAGTTATAACATGCATTTTTCATTTTATATTAGGTTTAAAAAACCTACGTTTAATATTACATGCAGTAAACAACGTTGTTCTAGTTCATTTGCAGCAATTAAGCAAACAATATAAAACAAAATGAAACGACAACCCATATATAAAACAATAAAGGTTACTACTAATTCGCATACCTGAAGATGTATAGTTGTATGAGATTGTTGACTTCAAGCAAAAGAAAGTAACACAGAATCTGCAAAATAGTTTGGCCATGGAATTGGTGAACAATAAATTCTATTATAAATAAATTGAAAACCATGAATTAAAGGTTAAAGGGCGTACAATAATAATAATAATAATAATAATAATAATAATAATAATAATAATAATAATAATAATAATAATAATAATAATAA
>JAOQMS010000003.1:26460735-26484902 GCA_027563885.1 Erythroxylum longipes
TTTCAAGGGATTTTGAAGAGTTGGAGTTTAAACTAGTAAGTACCGTATGTTTTTCATGATTTGTGTAATGAATTATATATTACATAGTTAATAGTTCAATGTTTATAAATTGAAGATGCTTAATAGCTGAAACATGAGTAAAAATTTGGGTATGCTACATTTGTTGCTTATGTATGTTTAATGATTGGTATGTTATAAGATAGATTTGAAGTGATTTTTGAGCTTGAAAAATCACTGAAACCATGCTTAGGAAGAGTGCAGACACGTCATGCAAGTTGATTTATAAATATACTTTGTTTTTACTATTGGCATACGTTAATCTGTTGAGTGTTTGTAGAAATGAATTTAAATGAGTTTAATGATAAGGAATGAGGATTTGATGAGATTGTGATACAGAAATGATTTAAATGAAGTGTAAGAATTGATGAAGATGGAAGAAAGAAAGTGCAGAAAAGTTTGTAATTTGCGTGAATGGTATACAGTTTTTGATGTTTAAGTTTGAATCTTAGATTTTGATTTGTTGTGTATTGTTGCACTGAAAGGGGACTAGTATAGATGATATATGTATGAGTTGGATAGTGGATAGTGTAAATGTGGGAAAATCTAGAAAAAAAAATGGAAGAAGAAGAAGAACTGGGTTTCAATGAAGAAGAAGAAGAAGAAGAAGAAGAAGACTTGCGTTTTAGAGAGAGAAGTGAAGAGGAGTTGCACCAAAGGTTACTCTAGAAAGACTATTTTGAACATCTTTCACTCATTTTGTTATAACTTTGTCTCCCGAAGTCCAAATGACTTGAAAATTAAACCAATACACTCTTAAGACATTGAATTTCCTCTCCATGAAAATTTAGAGCCATATGAACTGATGTGGATTAGGATTGATTGAATCAAAGTGAGGGAATGTGCTGGAATGTTATGAACTGGAGAATTTTCATTGAACATGCTTCGTTATTTTGATTATATCTTGATCTGTATATTTCCAAATAAGTTGATTCTTGATTCAAATTAAACTTAAGACATATATATACAACTTTCGCAAAGAATTATAATTTTAATTCTATCTATAAGACTTTAAAAATTGGCATGAAATTGAGTCTTGGCTTAGGCTGTAGCACTACCAAGGACTGAAATCATGTCCTGTTGTTGTTAAATAAACTGTATTAATCCAGGTAGAATTAGATTAAGGTGTATGCACCAAAGTTGTAGCTAATTCTCTTAGATTTAAATTGGTATAACGTTTGTAATTTTTGGATATTGGAATTGAGAGATATGAGTTGTACAACTTGAATGCATGATCTTGCACTAGCCTAAATTTCAAATGTCCTCAGTTTGTGATATTATGAGCATAACTCATAGAATAATTAACCAAATTGAATGATTTTGGTGTCATTAGAAACTTAAGACACAAAGAAACAATTGTCTAGAAGAAAGCATTACAAAAATACATCATTTTATTGATCTTATTAATTATCCAAAGTTGACCCAAATGGGATGCTTTCAGCAAAAGTTGGAATAGTGAATGAGTATGTGAATTTTGTCACTATTGGAGTACATTAATTTGTTACAGAAATATACCCAAGAATTTGTAATTGCATATGCATGATACATGATACATTTATACATGTGTTTACTCAATTAAATAAGTATTACAGTAATGTGAAATTATGTTAATGTATATAGGAGAGCATGTAGTGTGACCACATGCTAATATTGCCGGAACATCAAGGCAATAGGCTTAAGGGAGCAATTATGAATAACCTAAGATGGCCTCACTTTAATATGATTTGGATATTACTGAATTGAAATTGATATATGATGAATATGTACTGATTGTGTACTGAATTCTGGACAATACTTGTCTGAGGTGTTTGATGCATGTGAATATTATTAGAAATACTACTTGTATGTGAATGAGACTGCCTAAATGATTATCAACTAAAAGTGAATGAATGTTATGACTGAGATAATGTGCATGAAAGTGATTGATTGTAATGAATGAATTGTGGCATACATTTCATTTGAATGCATATAATATAAAGGCAGTTGTGACTGGTGTATCTACTGACTGAGACTGCTACTGAAAAGATCTTAAAGCTCAAACACATATAGTTAGAGCCTAAGGGTACTGAAAAAGCACACAATCACAACAATGTAAAAATGAATGTGAGTCTCATACATATAGCATTCACATATGATTTGAATTCATTGAATGATTTGTAAAGTTGTAAGAATATTATATGTTTGAATACATGGTATTAAACCAACGATTGTGTTTTATTCAAGTGTAATGAAGTGATAGTTTGATTAAATTATTTGACTGAAATACAATTTGTTTGTGATAGAACTTTATGCTAATCAAGTTGATATGAACTGTGTGACAATATGTTTATGATTGATTGTGTTTTATAACATGAGTGAACTACCAATGATGGTTACTCTACTGAGTTTGCAAAACTCATCAAAATTACACAGTTGATAATTTCAAGTTCGAGAGTGAGACAACCTAGCTTCTAAGACTCCATAAAAGCTTATTTTGTGCAACTTTGATGATCAGATATGGCTCAAAGGTCGGTCAGCTGGGAATTGAAGACATAGTTTGTTCATAACTTTTGTGCATTCCTCATGTTTATAGCATACTGTGTAGACTGAGTTATTTATGCTCATAAGACGATGTTGTATTTATATGGATGATGATGATGAACTTAAAGCTACAATGTACAATATGGTTATGATATAAAATAAGGAATTTTTGGATGATAGCAAATGTGTGATTTGTGATTTTAATTACGATGCCATGTGATACAGTGAAAGAGAAATAGTTAACATGTCATTTTTGTCAGGCATGTGAACGTGTGATCGAAGAGCACACGCGCATGTGTCAGATGGGGGTGGGGTGTTACAAATTCTTTTACACTTGAACTGACCTTGCTTGTTATTGTTGAAAGACTTGTTATTTCCACCATTCGTATTGGAGTTTCTTGCATTTTTATGTTCAAAAATGTTAGCCTTAACAGTAAGGACAGAGATGAGTGATTTGGCCTTATCTTCTATACGGTTGGCATCCCCAATCTTTATATGCCTGATCAATTACTATAGCTTCATGTCCTTCTTATATCTCAATCGATTTTTATACTCATTTCATGAGGCAGGCAGTTTCTCAATGAAGTCATTAGCTTAAAATAACTCATACATGTTCATACCCTCAGCAAGGATTTCAGCAAGTAGGTTCTCATACTCATATAATTAGTCCATAATGGGCTTATCATCAACAACAGTAAACTTTAACCACCATACAACTGCATATTTTTTTGTACCGGCATCATCAGTTCCATACTTAACTTCTAAAGCATCCCAAATTTCCTTGGCAGTTTTTTACTTGCAATAGATATCAAATAATAGGTTCATCATATGGTTTAGCAACACTCCCCTAATGGTATGGTTATCCTTAGTTGTCTTAGGATCGGCATTGTCACTAAGAATATCTTAAAAAAGAACATAATCGATTTCGTATTGCTAAAAGTAAAATAGAATTTTCTCAAACCATCGTTTAAAATTTATCTTATCTAGAGGCTCTAATCTAGTTAGGTCAGGTATAATCCTATAGGCTACGATGAAAGGGGTACAACTTATGTGGGAAACAGTAAGTGCAAAACCTACATTGGTTTCATTCGCAGATGACATATTAAATCCAAAAGCAGAGATGTCTTACATGAAATAATCAAAAAATACAAAGAGAACAACAGCAAGAGCAACTGGTATTTCGACTAATGCAATAGTAAGAACAAAACAATATTCCAACTTATACTGAAACTAACATGCAGTAGCACAGTATTCTAACTTATACCAAAATAAATACACAGCAGTTAGAACGCAGTAATTTCCAACACAGTAGAAATTTCAAAAATAATAGCAAGAATAGAAAATATCCCGACAAAGAGCAAGCAGAGCAACACAATTTTTGACAACAACAAAACAACGCAATTTTTCAACTTAAATTGTTAACGAAAATAGAATAAATAAATAAATCAAAACAACTTATCTAAAATGCAAGGCATCGTGAAAATCACTACCCTAAGCTAGAAATTACCCCTTTACGATGCAGCAGGATAACAAGATCTAACCTCAGGGTTAACGTCTCCTCCACCAGCTTCGATGCACTCTAAAGGGTAGAGTAGGAATCATTTTCTTGACTGAAGAAAAGACAAAACAGAAAAAGAAGAAGAAGAAGAATGTAGTAGATATATGTGCGTCATATGGAGCAAAGCATATGCATATATGAGAAGCAAGAAAAACAGAAGAGATGTGTAAGATGTTGTATCCAGAGAAAATGAAAAGCACGAAAATTAGAGAAGAGAAGAAAAACTAGAAAAAAAGAGTGTGTCATATATATAGAAGGAGAGGAGAGCTTCATATGTTGACTGGTAATAAAAACATATTAAAATACATTAACGCATTATGGTGAATGTTGTATAATAATGAAGGTAATAATGTTATGATCGTTATTGATAATAAAAGGTAAAATTTTATGAATGTTAATAATAATAAAGCGATGATATTTATGGTAATTGATAAGTAAATGTCCCAAGTTTTGGAACAACATCAACAACCACCTCTTATACGTTCACCAAAGTCATCTCCAATACTAATACCACCGCCCTTACCAACTTCGTCATCACCTCCTACACCTCCATCAAAACCACATCTAATGCCAATATCACCACCTTTTCCATTCCCGCCAGCCCTATTAACGCCACTATCACTAAAACCACACCTCCAATGCCTCCACCATCACTTTCTACACCTCGACCAGAACCACCTCCAATGTCAATAACACCACCCTTACCAACCCCACCAATGCCTCCTACGCCTCCACCCGAACCACTTCCAATGCTTCCACCATCAATTCTTACTCCTCCACCTCCACTAGAACCACCTCCAATGCCTCTATGCCTACCTTTGCCACCTCCAATTCGACCACCACTTCCTTCATCACCATTTATGCCACCACCAAAACCACATCTAATGCCACCACCCCTACATTTGCCCCCTCCAACTCCAACTCCAATTTCTTTAATAGAACTACCTCCACTGTCACCACCTACTCCACCCTCATGACCAATGCCACCATTTGTTCCATTATCTCCTCCTCCTTCAATGCTTCCACTAGCACCACCTCTTTTGCCTCCACTAATATCCCCACTGTTGGTTTACGTCCTAGAGACAATTGATTGGTTATAGTTTAGTGACAAAATGAATTAAATAAATTCTTTATCTTGTACATATTTAGATGTATATGAAAAGTCTATAGGATAATTATAAATTATGATGAGATTATAGTTATGAAAAATATATTGTATTTATGTATAATCCTTATATTATTCCTAGCCAATGTTCTATCAAGGGTGGACATTAATAGAATGTAGAAAGACTAACACACTTTATGTTTTTCCTTATAAAGGAAGTAGGCAATCTTATAGGATGAATTATGGAGATACTTAAACACATGTGTGGGTGCTTGTTAGAAAACAAGCTCACTGAATTGACTCCATATGAGCAATTTATTTGGAAGATTACTTATATGTCTATAGAAATTCTCATTGTGATGATTGTATAAGTTATCCTTTGACTTGAGATCTTTAAAGGTATCTTGTATAGGAATTCCTTTATTTTGATAATACTACTTATGACCTATTCTAAACAAAGATAGTTTAGTCGGTAGTCATTGAATATAACATGAAGTATATGGAGGTAGTTGAATGATCAAGATAGGATTCATTATCCTAAAGTAACTAGGTAGAATGTTTCATTGTTCTCGATTAGTATTGATTCGGGAAATTCTTAGCCAAGGTAGAACGACATTTTGTAAATAGTTTACAAATGTCATTAATTTAATCAATAGCTACTAGTGGAGAACTAATATGATTGGAGTCAAAATAGAGTAGACATTAATTTCATGTTCTATATGTAATCAAAACATGTATTATGCAAAGATTAAATTGTACAAAAAAAATCATACACAAAAGGTTAGTCAAAATCACTTTGAAATTTCTAAATATTTCGATGGTTATAATATGTTGCTAGATGCACTACAACATACAGGACATTTAGCAACATATTTAAACGTCGCAAAAGAATAACCAATCGCCGCAAATTAGTATGGGCTATGAAAAATTATCATCTCCCAAATTGTCACTGAATCCCGGTAGGAAAATAACATCTGCGACATTTTCATGGAATAGTCGCAAAAACTTGTTTTCGACAAAAATGATTCATTGGTAAAAATGATAAGCGATGATACCAAAAATGTCGTGGATTGTTTTGTACGACGTTTATATTTCGTAGATAAAACTTTTTACCTACTAAATCATATTCGTAGGTAATTGTTTTTAGTGATGATTTTATTTTTGTAGCAGAATAGTGTTAGCTACTAAGTTTTTGCTGACGTTTCTTGAAAGTAGGTAAAAACTTTTTTATGACAAATTAGCATTTCGTAGCTAATGGGATTTTATGACGATTTTATTTTGGTAGCAAAATAGTTTTAGCTACTAATATTTTTCTGTAGCAAAAGGTTTTTAGCGACGTTCTATATACGTAGCTAGTGACCTTTTGTGACGAAATTTTTATTAGCTAATATTATTTAGTTTCAAATTTTAATTTTAAATTTAATAATTCATGTTAAAATGAATTTATTTTAATTTATTACAATTTTTAAGACTTTTTGTGACGAATTTGTTTTGGTAGCTAATATTATTTAGTGACAAAATTTAATTTTGAATTTAATAATTATTATAATTGTTAACAATGAATTTATATTGAATTTATTACAATTTTTAAGACAGTATGAAATATTAAAATTATTCATTTTATAATTAATGTTAGTGATATATTTTTTAAATAATAATAAATTGAAATAAAATAAATATATAAAATGGATTGCATTTTTAACAATAAAATATTTACATCATTTACAAACTAAGAGTCTTCATCTGAGTTACTACCACTAACTTATATAGAACTTAACATTTGTTTAACCAAAATTTTAAGCTTCTTAACTTCTTTAATATTACGATCTAACTTAGTCTTCAGTGTCTTGTTCTCCTCTTAAAGCACAATCAACAATGTTGGTCGTGACGAAGAGGTACTTACAGGCTTAGGGCCATACCCAAGACCCTTAATATAGCCCGATCATGTACCAAGGACATTGTTGCAAATGTCATCGACATTGGGTTGATTCCCCTAAGCCAATGACGTCTACAACAATTCCTACTTCTTGTCCTACAATTTAAAGTAGAAAATCGTGTTAACTAAAAAACAATTACTTACTATTACATAGAAAATAAATTGTAATATTAATTTATTTGTACTTACATAATTACTTTGTGCCTCTTCAGACGTCCAGCCTTGACCTTCCTTGTAGTGTGTGTGCTTGTACAGTGTGATCATATCACACTCTTACCCTTAGAGTTCTGTTTGACTCTATAATATGAATTTAAAAAATTATAACCAATTAGAATTTATTGTATTAAAAATAGAATAATAAATTGAAAACGATACACTTACTAATTCTTATCAAACAACGACAAGTGATCTGGAGTCGGTGTTATGAGGAGTCTTCATTAAGGCTTTGTTGGCCTTGGCTTTAGAACACTTTTTCTAAATTAAGAGAAGTAATTATGAGATGTATAAACATAATTAATGGAAGGAAATATGAAGAAGAAAGAAACAAACATGAACCTTCGTTGAAGCCCAATAATTATACAATTTATTCCAATTTTGTTTAATCTCCCGTTCCGACACATGTCTCCATGCCTCTTCATCTGAAGGAAAAGACTACTAAAATTTACGAAGTCGATATCGGTGATCCTTCACCTTTTGTTTCAACAGTCTGCTTGAAACCTTAAGTGTGTCGATATTAATGATATTGAGCTTCATATGTGAAAACACGTATTAGATAATTTATTAATTTAGTTAAGTAAAATTGCAATACATATAATGAAATAAATTGAAATATTACCGAAACTTTATCAAAAGCATTTTGCAGCAAGTTGTCTTCCTTCAACTGCCTAACATGCTGAAGGCAAGGCAACTCATTCCGAACAACGACGCCCAACTCACTGGCCAACTTTGCAGCTTGGATCTTATCCACTGGGCGTCCTTGCGTAGGGTTAATCGTCGCTGACAACTTGGAATTCATTGCAACACTCATTCGTTGCAACTCAACTCCTTTTGTCTTACCTCTACCTCGTTTTCTGAGGCCAGTATTGGCACTTGAAAAAAATATAATGATAAAAACATACTAAACTTATAATCAGAGCATAAATGTAAATATGTTTAGTTATCAAAAACATACATGAAGATCCCTCATAACTACCAGACGATGTGGGTAAAGGTTGTTGTTGCTGACTTCCCTCATTTGATGATACAATTGCTGGTTGTTTTGTGGGAGAAACTTCATCTGTCGTCACCACCCTCTTCCCTTTGTTTCGTCTAGGTGCCATTATAATGAACCTGTGTAATACGAATTATGAACATAACATACAATTGTAATTGTAAAATAAAATTAACATTTTGTGAAACATTAAGACTATGCATAATTAATATAACTAAAACATCAACAACATAAAGCAATTATCTTATTAACATTTGAAATAATACAAACAATGAAACTTACATTCAATCATCATTGATTGATTCACAAACATTTATATGTCTTAGCCTAATATGTTTAACTGCTGTTTAGCTTGTCTCTTAAGAATAGCCTTTTGATGTTTTTTTTTCTATAAATGCAGCTTTCATATATTTCTTCAATACCATGAATTTAAGGCATTCCATCTAATAATTTTTGAAAAGATAAATCATTCGAAATTTGAAATTTAATTCTCATACCTATAATGTCACAACTAATTCTTGTCTTTTAAGATACTTTGGAAGCTTATTGTTCACTATCCAGGTGAAGTGGAAGTATATTATTTCTATGGGAGGAAGAATGGCTTTATTTATAGATTTTTAGATGAATAAGAGAGCTTTAACATCTTTCTTTCAATGTTCTCTAATAATCTCAATCGTAACTATAGTTGCATTATAACCTTTCTCTACAAACTCCCATAAGTGCTAAGATATAAAGACAGCCTTCTTTTTGGTGCTCCAGGCATCATATCCACTCCCTTTACATATAGGAATAAAAGAAATTGATGAGTTGATATGCATGTTATAGTTAGCTATAGGAACTCTCATGTAGCTCTGATACCAGATAATAAAAATAATTTCTCCATAATTCCCATAAGCTTCTTTATGTGATAATAAAATAAAGAGGCAAAAATAAATGAGACTTTTATCAAATATGTTATATGCACAAAGACTACCTTTAAGTACATAACAAACAAAGACAGTATGTTGAAACTTTAGGGACTGTCAAAACCACTTAACTAACATCTCCTATAAATTAGAAATATATATTTATTGCTTAAGATTAGAACTTCTAAAAACTAATTATTAACCAAGTAAAAATAGTAATACCTAGACAGTACTATAATACAGTAAATAAAATTTACTAGTTTATGCATTACTTTTTCAATAAAGTAGTGAAGCATATATGAAAATTCGTTTTCTAATTATTTTCTTGATACTATCTTAACCATGATTTTTCTTAAAATTTCTAGCTATTAGTCAATTCTAACTTATAGCTTGACAGTTTCTAAGAATGATTGCTAAGTTACTATACATTGATCTTGAAGCACATATAACTTTTCTAAGTCTAAGTTATCTCCTAGCTCAAAAATATACCCACCCTAATCTTTAAAGGACATATTCATTCACAACACATCAATTTGGGATTGAAAAATGTATTATCTTTTTTTTCAGTAAAAATAGGTAACTTTCTGTTAGTTTATGCTATACAACTAATCAATTGGTTGTATATTTATGACAATTAATTAAAGATATTATTTATCTTATACATATTTGTCTAATAAATATAAGATAAAGTTCATATGAAAAAAAACTTTAGAAATAAAATTATGATGAATTCACAATTATAATATCTATATTACATTTAAATTATATTTATGTGTCCACACTATTAAAAAAGAAGGAACAATTTCTGGTGTGCCCAACCTTCTCATAATAGTTCCTACAGTTGGAGGAAAATTATTCAGGATCCTTGGCACCCGAGAGGCAGCCTCAAGGATCTCTCTATGCCTAGAGCTATTAATGGCTCCGAACTTCCAATGACGGCAAAAGTTGCTGATATTATCAGAGACAATATGTGGTGCTGGCAAGATGCCACAATTGAAACCATTCGCATGCTTGAACCTTTACCATACCAACCCAATTGGTCTCAGCAAGATTGTTTAGAATGGACTGCAAGCCCTGCCAAAATCTGCACCAATGCTTCAGCTTATTCCCTGATGCGACCACCTTTACCGAAGGTACCTTGGTATTCATTAGTGTAGCATAAGGGTTCAAACCCAAGGTATGCCTTTATTTTGTGGTTAGCTATCCTTAATAAGCTTCAGACTAGGGATCAACTCCTTTATACCTACATTCCAAACCATTGCTCCCTGTGCTACTCAGATAATGAGTCTACCAATCACCTCTTCTTTGAATGTCCCTTCTCCAACTCTGTGTGGTCACACTGCCTCAGCCACTTTTATCTAAACATTCCACACCCGCAAAACCTCAAATCCATCCTACTTTGGTTTAACCACCCTCAAAACTACAAAACCATTGACCTTACCCTTTTTAGTATCCTTCTCTCTGTTACTGTTTACACCATATGGTCTGAAAGAAACCTTAGAACCTTCCAAAATGCTACCATGGAAGTGGGCAACATTACTACTAAAGTGATCTTCCTAGTAATGGAACAAGTCAGCTCAAACACTGTGAGAAGGTAAATAGAGGGTTTTGGTTGTTTTCTTGTTATTTCTCTGTTTTTGCAAGTCTGGATTTTGGCGTGAACAGCATAAATTTGCTTCCTAATCGGCAATATTCATCCTCTGCGTCCCAGGTGTGGCCTTCCTTACTGCTTCGGAATTCACGGATGCTCTCCCTACATCTATTAGCGGAGAGGTTTATTAGGCTTTGTCTTGGCTTGTTGCTTGAGTCTTTTGCAGGCATTGTTGTATACTCGATTAGCTGATCAGTGATATGATGTTGGTGTAAGCTGTGGTTTAGCTTGCTCTTGTATTCTTTTGTTGTGGAACCGTCAGGGTCCCTTATGTTTTTGGTAGCTCCTTCAAGATAGGTACCTGACTACCATCCTTGGCAAACTTGCTGTACATAAAATTTTCATTTCATTTATATCACTAACTGATTTACCAATATGTATATATATATATATTTTTTTATTTATGCTCTATTAAAATTAAATATTAATAGAGTAACAAAACTAGTATACATTATGTTTATTTATTATTAAAGAAGTAGTTGATCTCATAACCAAAGTATAAAGATACTTAACAAAATTTATACGTACTTGTCAAAAAATTATTTCACTTAAAGGACTCGATATAAGAATTTTGTATTGAACATTACTTAATGTATCTATCTAATGCTTATTATGATTATTGAATAAGTTATCTTTTAACTTCGTATCATCAAAACATCTCATATAAGGATTAGTATATTTGATATTACTTATAACAAGACTCGTACATAGGTTAAGCTAAGATGTTTTGGGTTAGAGCTCAAAATTTTCAAAAAGATTTAAGTCTATACCTAACTCGCCCATAAAATGGATCTCATTTTCAAATTCAAATCCAACCTATTTGTAAAAACTTTAAATTTAAGCTCAATCCATAAGCCTATATTTTTAAGAAGTTTTAATAATAATACAAAATATAAATTATTTATTAAACTAAAATAAATATACGAAATTGTTTTAAAATAAAAATTAATCTCTTACAATAATATATGCAAATATTAATCATAATTAAAAAAAATTAAATTAGATAATTAGATATAAAATTCATAATTGTGATAATATTTAAATAGTATAACATTATATGAATATTAATTAATCAAAAATAAATATTTGATGGTTAAAGTAATTGGAAGTTATAATGTTGAAGTTCGGCTTCATTTAATTTTTATACAACTTAATTCTAACCCTTAAAATTTTTTGGGATTAATTTTTAAAATTAGATATGACTCTAAACTAGTTTTTAAAACTCAAACTTTTAAATTTTAAAGCTAAACCTATTATGCCTATTGGATTGGATCAATTTATATAAGTCCACTTTAGACCTTACAATAGTAAATAATAACTTAATTTGTAACTATTGGACAATGACATGAGTTATATGAAAGTAGTTGAGTGGTCAATATAGGATTTATTATCCTAAATTAATTAAAGTTAATGTTCCATTATTCTCGAGTAGTATTGATTTAAGAAATCCTTAATCAAGGAGAAATGAAACTTTAAAATAGTTTTCACGTCATTAAAAGAATTTGTTATTAATGTCTGAGAACTAATATGATTGAACTCAAATAAAGTAGGCAGTAATTCATATTCTATGTCTAACTAAAATAATGTATGATGAACTAATTAAATTATACACAATAATTATAATTGAAAAATTAGTCAAAACTACTTTGACATTTATAATATTTAGGTAATCATAATATGTTGTAGACATTTGATAGTCTCTAATGACACCCAAGAGAGAGGTGAATTCAATGTTTATAAAATTCAACAAAATTTCCAACCGAACTACTCAAGTAACATCAATCAATGTAAATAAGGATGAGAAAATCGTTTAATATAAATTAGTCAAATAACTAAGTAATAATTTAAAGAAGATAGGGAAGAGAGGATGCAAATCAATTTATAAAGGTTCGCAAACAACCCTCGCCTACATCCATTCCCAAGACTTTTCTTGAAATTCCATTATAATCCTTCTTTTAAGATGAAGAATAACCTTTCTACATTTTTTCTCGATAAAAATGAACCCTTCTTATAATCTTCTTCCAAGGTGAAGAGAAACCTTAATCCCACTTGGAACACTCTCAAGTAAATTATCTAATACCTTAACAAAAGATTACAACTCAAAATTATCTTACTTATTCACTTGATAACTCCAAAAAGGCTCACTTACAAATATGAAACAATGACGCTCAAATAATGGAAAAAACTTAGAAGTGTGTGTAAAATACACCCAAAATCTTTTATATGCTAAAACCAATAAGAAAACACCTATTTATAGTATTTTAAGGCCCTTCCTAGCTGTTGGAGCCAATATAATGGCTTTATGCAGAGCACTGATCAACTAGTCTAACATACTGGTCGAGCAATCTGTATTAAAGGCACTAGATTCACTAGCCATTAGAAAACTGGTCGACTAGTAAGCTTATTGATTGACCAATATGGCACAATAATCAACCAATACATCAATCAATATTACAACAAACTCATGGTACATCAAATTTAACAACTTTAACTTATATTGGTCAACCACTAACTCATATAGGTTGAACACTAACCCTAAAAAATGATTTTAACAACTTCAAATGCTCAAAATATATTTGTTTAATTTACTTATAATTTAAACACTTCCTAAAATGTTACCTAAAGTTTGTTTGAAAGATCAAGAGACTTTTATGTTGAAACCAAAAGCTTCAATGCTTCTAAATGAATTAAAAGACTTATGCAATGAAGTGAAATGAAATGTTTATGCATGGTGAGTCTTTTTAAACATCAAAGTGATTAAATGAGATTTTACAAAAAGAATAACCTTGATAAACCTTATTCTTTTTTTGTTCTAGGCTTGTTTTTCATTTTGATAGTTGCAAACTTTAATTTCTCTTTATCAACTTCATAAGCTATCTTTTTGAGTTTCTGACTTCATTTTATTCTTTTATTGCTTTTCATCAAAATAATAAACTTATTAGTAGTAATTAAGTTTTGTTATCATTCAAACATTTGTTAGAAAACTCCTTTGGTTCAACAACGTTAATCTTGAACTATAGATATGAATTGTTTAATTAGAAATTTAAAAATAATTTAAAGAAATTTAATTTATCTAATCTTGAATATAATTTATATTCATCATCAATATTTTTAAAAACTTAATAGGTCACATACAAAGAAGGTTGAAGAGATATAAAGTAAGTTAATCAAGTTGAACTTGATAATAAATTATAAAAAATTTTAATTAAATAGATAAAAGGTTCAATCCTTATTATAAATAGGTGTAAGCTATAAAAGATTTACCATTTTTGGCATACCCCTATTTACATCTTTTGTAGAGTTCTCTCCTCTTGTTTATATAGATACTATTACGAGATAAATACCTATACGACTAAAGTAATTTTTGGTAATCTATTTTGGAAATTTATTGATATTAATAGAATAAGTATATAGAGAGATGCTCCCTCTTTTCTCTAGTTTTCATCTCTTTGAAACTTTCCCTTTTGATGTTTCTTGGGCTGGTGTTGGTCTTAAACTTCCTCTCTCTTAAGTGTTCCCTTTATATCCCTTTTTGTGCTCGTTACAATGAAGTAACTTGTTGGAGCTCCACCAAAGGAAGATTCTTATTTTTCGTTACATCTTTGTCTTAGTTTTTAGCCTCCTAACTCACTCATCTCAGTCCAACTCTTTCGCTCTTTTCTTATACTCCTTATTCTTTTCTATGATCTATGCCACTTTTCCTACCTTTCCTTATATAGCAATGGTTTTTCAAAATTTATGGTTATCGCCTTTGGTATAAATATGTCAAACTCTTAGTTTAATTCCAACCAAACTCTACTCTCTACTTCTGACTTTCTCCCTCTAATTTTTTATGTTCCCTTTGCCCTAGAACTTATTGGTCCTTTCACCCCCACAAACCTTAACTCAAACTCTTCCTCTATCAGTCTTTATAGATCACTTTAGGCTCTTAGTTCTCTTTTGGCCTTCCTATAACTTCCCAACAAGATCATTTAGAAGCAAGTACTAGGGTACTCCTCCCCATCCTTGAAATTACATTTTTACTCACACTCTATTTCAGAGAGCATCCCTCTAGTTGCTACCCCTTTTAAGGTTCTTACAAAAGGATTTTCAAGATAGAACACCACTTTTATTAGTTTCTTCTTACACAAATGCCCTACATTTCCAATTTTGAACTCTTGGACCATCTCTAACTAGAAAAAAAATAGGTTTAAAGGAAGTTCTTGTTAATGATGCTAATATCTTCTTCTTCAAATTTGTCTCATAAGCTAAAGCTCGATATATTGTATCTAATAGTTTAAGAAATATGAATGGGAAATCACTCTTCCTCAATCAATGAAAACTAGGTCTCTCTCTTGAAAATTTACATCAAAACCAGGTTTTAGTTTGGGTTAATCTCCTTAATGTCCCACTATAGTCATAAAAAGGCTCAACTACTTGTCTAGCTATATAAGAAAACCAATTTACATAGATGAAGCCGCTACCAATATGAAAAGGTTAGATTAGCAAGGGTATTTGTGATGGTAGACATTCAAAAAATATTGACGGTTTTGATTCCTATCTTATGGTTGGAGAAAATGATATGATGGTTCAAGATAAGGTTAGAGTGACATATCAATGGAGGCATGATTTATCTTAATAAGGAAAATAATGTTCCAATAGGTAAAATATTTGCTAAAGGGGATTACTATGAGTTGATGAATATACGAACACCTTCTATTATTGTTGAACCTAATGCTGACGATAATTCTCAAGCTCCTAACTCTAGAATTTTTAATGTTCAACCTCAAGATTCTAAGGAAGTTGAGCAACATGCTCCTAGTCCGAAGGGCTCTATAACACCTTAAGGAGCATTACAAAACAATCCTCCTAAGGTCTCTAACTTTGCTCAGAGTAAAAATGCACAAGACATTGGTATTAACCTTACTACAATTGACATCCCACTTTCTCCAAATATTATAAAGTCCCACTCTATAGTGCAACAATGCTTTTTAACTCCTATCTAGGATCTCATACAATATCAAAGCAAATTCCATTAATTTCTAAGGTTGATATTTAAGTGATCATAAGACCTGATAAGGATCTCAAAGTGGCATTAAGGAGAAAACCCAAAAGGAAGAACAAGGGCATCAGTTCTAGTTCTACAACCCCTTCTAATGTCTATTCTTGTATAAAATGTCAGGGATTTAGATTGGCCTAAAACCAAAAAATGCTAATAGATTATTTTAATGATAATAATATATTTCTAGTTTGTTTACTTAAAACAAAGTTGAAGGAGAACAATTACATACAGATGAGTTTCTCTCAAAGGAATTGAAATATAAAGCCAACCATAGTCCCCAATTTAATAGAAGAGTAATCGTTGTTTTTTATCATAATAAAGTGGATATCCTTCACTCTTCATCCACTGACTAGATGATCATTCTGTCAATCTTCTTACTGAATGACAGATCAACTTCTATATCACTTTTGTTTATGCTCATGACCCGATGTTTTAAAGAGCTCCTTTATGGGATAGACTTTCAGAAATTGAACCTAGTTCCAACAGCCATTAGGTAATTCATGGGAATTTTAATAGCATTATATACAATATAGAAGTTGGAGGGAATGTGAGGGGTTGTGTAAGCCAATTGTAAGTCATAGATCATAAGATTGAAGGCTAATACTATACCTAAACAAATAAAAAAAACAAGTTTGATGGTTTCTTACGAAAAATCTAGAACGAACGTTACTAAACAACATTTGACTCTTGACCTCTGAGGAAAGACTCCACCCCCTATTTTGCTCAAGAATCTCACCATAAAAAATAAGGGTTTTAAATTACCTTTTAAGGAATGGATTAAGCCATTATTTCTTGGGTTTTAATTCCTATATTTGTTGTAGGAAACTAGAAATGGTTAAAGGGAATATAAAAAAGTTACGTCATAAGAAGTTTAGAAATACTTATCATACACTGGTTGATATAAAAGATTCTTTGATTAAGCCTCAAATCTCTTTATCATAATCCCTCCAATCCTATTGAGTTGGAAGCTATGAAAGTTATTGTCTCTAATTACACAAAAGAGCTTTGGATATTAACTTATCAATCCTCAAACAAATATATAGAGTATAATAGCTCTCTAAAGGAGATAGAAATAAAACATTTTTCCACAGCTCAGTCCTCTCCAAGAAAAATGCTGCAAAATTTCTTCTCTTCATAACTCTTTTGGTTCTTTAGCATAAACCCAAGAGAAATTATTGATGCAACTTTTGAGTAATTCTCCAACAATATGGGAATAACCTCTACATGCTCCTCTTTCCCACAATTGATGAAGTCAATTGTCTTTGTAGGATTATCAACTTCTATATTTGAATTTTTTTTTTCCATTCATGAGGCCAATGTTGAGAGGATCCTATTAAAGTTTAACCACAAAAAAGCTTCTAGATTAGATGACTAATGTTTTCTTCTTCTTTTTTTAGAGGTCCTAGAGGTTTATAAAGTGCCAAATATTTTGTTGTAACATAAGATTATTGCCAAAGTTCATAGCTTCAAGACTCAAAGTTGTCCTTATCATTTACCCATTTTGAGGTACTTTTATAAAAGGGAGACAAATTGCTGATAATATCTTGCTAATTGAAGAAATCTATAAGAAATATGACATGAAAAATGCATTCAAGAGTTATACCATTAAGGTGGACTTCCACGAGGTCTTTGACTCTATTAATTAGCATTTCATAACTCACATTCTAGAGGCTTTTGTTTTCCGAATCAATTCATCAAGTGGATTAAACAATGCATCATCTTTATTTCCTATGACATCTTGATTAACGGTGAACTAATCATCAAAGGCACAAAAATATTTTTTAGAAAATTAACTGATTTCATTATAGAAATATATATAGTCTAAAGTACAAAATATCTAAAATAATCCAAAAGTTTAAATGCACAAAAAGTTTGAGACGAAGGGGAACGAATTCCCCCGCACTTATTTGCCCTTTCTATAGAAGTTTCCAACATTTTTTATTGAAAAAATTATTAGCGTGGAAAGAAGCTTCAGGTATCACAACAAATGCAAGCTTTTGAGCATTCATTCTCTTTCTTTTGCAAATGACTTACTTCTCTTATTAGGACTTGACCTCGATTCAATCACTACATTAATGAATCCTCTAGGAACTTTCAAAGAATGTCTGGGCATAAAATGAACAAGGATAAAAATTACTTTATGGATATATTGCTCTTCTGTGGTAAAAAGTGAAAACATAACCACTTGATAAGCAAAAGGATAACCAGAAATTTATCATTTTACTTTCCCTTATGCTAGCATTTTTGTATTTTTAATTTTGTCAATTGATTCTTATAAAAATTTTATCAATTGAGCCCTTTCCTCTATTCATACTTCTACATAAATTTCTTCTTTTCTAATAATTACTCTTGCTTTTTTTTACTAATAAATTCCAATTGAAATTAAAAGCCACGTTCAGGATAGTATATCTGGAAATTTTATTCTGCTCTGCTCCAGCAAGTTTTACATATGAAACCAATTTATTATTTCTATACGAGGGAAAGGTTCTGTAGCAATCTCGTACTGACATAAAAGACAAGAAAGAACTCAGATCAGATTCAATCCTTCTTGCTAATCTTGCTTCTTGGAAGGAGTATATTATAATACATAGTGGTCACAGAATACAAGAGGTGGAGGGTGTTCTATTATAAGCTTTACCTCGGCATCTAATACAGAAATTGTTCTATTCAAATCAAAGGACCTTGAGTTGTCTTCTTACTTGGTGATGAAGCGTGGTATCGACAGTTGCGCTTGGATTCTAGAGTAATGGAGCAAAAATGAGACAACGTTTAATGGTTACAATGAGACAAGTTTGGTAGTTTATAACCAAAGCAGTAGGTAGATGCGAAAAAAGGGGCCGTCAAAGTGAATACTAATAAGGCTCTCACGGCTTGCAACGACCTACGGATTATGAGAGGGCTCATCCTTGCAGAATGGTCAGCCTAGAATCTAAGATTTCAGACAATTTCTCATACCCAAACACCTCTCGATTGGTTTGATCAAATAATGCTTTGACACAAGATTACGAAGCTAGAGTAATTCATGTGTATATAAAACCTAAATAATAGATGTTCAAAAAAGAATCCATCATCTTCAGTTGTTAACAGATAATATGAAGACGAGCAAGTGCTGGGAACTCAAACATCAAGGCTGATTGCAAGTTGGCAAATTCTCCTTAATCTACACTGCTCAACTGTGTCTAATTAATCAGAAATGAAGAATATATCTATTGTCAAAATTACAAATGAAAATTTTAATGAACCTCTGAACTTTCCGTAGCTTTACCTAAAATCTTGGCACATTCCCAGAAGCTTGAACCCCATTACCATTCAACTTCAGTTAAACATATGGGGAAGAGGTCTAACAGCCATAAATGCATCAACCATCTGGAATACAGATACGAAGAGAATGAATCAAAATCATCCAATTAAATCAATTTTTAGTCTCATTAACAAAAAGCATTTATATTGCAAGAGCAAACATTGCTACTTAGTAACTTATCTTTTAGTTCGATTTCAATCTTTTATTTAGCAAGACTTCCATAAGTATAAAATTCTAAAGAAACTGTGCTCTAATGCTTAGTAGAACTTCTAGATGATCGTCACGTCAATCCAATCGTTAATCTTGCAGATGATACTGAAGAATGAGATAACCAACTAGTTTTAAATGGAGACAGGATTGAGTGACAAAAAAGTTGATAAGTTAGCAGTATATACTAAAGCTTACTTCATTGGTCACAGCAGCACGAGCTGCCTGATGCCTTTCTACCAACTCAGTTAAAACGTCAGCTAGGCGTTTCTTTACCTCTCCAGTTAGCATGCATCCCGCAGAATACTCCTTAAAATAGGCAATTCAAGCATCATGAGAAAAGCAGGCAAGATAAATTTTGCTTATATCTGCTGGAAAGAATCCCATATGAAATGAGACCAAATCAACCATAACTGTAAATCACCTTTTTTATGTGCTCAAGCTCTTCGTCATCCTCCAAAAAGAAACTCAAATATTTGACTGGTATATCCACCTGAACGTTCACAAAGTAAACATAAGATCACACTGGAGAAGATTTTGACATTCCTGACAACTAAGCAGAGAGTTTACTACCTCCAGATTGGCTCCATATTGTCTGTGTTTCTCCAAAGAATCTTGCCCTCCAGAGAATGCATATTTGTTTATCTGTTGTCAGTTTCACAAATTATGATCAGCATAAAGATCATTTTTATACAAAAAAAAAATATTGTGCATAACATCTCTCACTTGTGAAATCATATAAATTCTAGGGTATGAAGCCCATCTACTATCCACCTAGTGCTCAATTTGTAAGCAAAAGCTTTAGCTTTTAATTATTCACTTCCATGATTCTTAACCAACAAAGTACCATAGAAAGAAAATTTACAAAAAGTTCACCGAAATCTGAAGTATGAAGTCTGAATAAAGGGTGTGATGGAGAAAACTGAAATTCTCAGAAGAATGTAGGAAAGAGCAAGCACCACACAAGATGCTACACTCTTCTCGGGACCATACCTTGTTCTTAATAGTCTTAGCTGAATCAGTTACATATATGGCAGAATTTGGATCACTGGCCGACATTTTTCCTGTCTCCCCCTGTACGAACATATTCGTAGAAAGAAACAATTAGGGATGTTTGATGCAGACCTCAATCATAGTAATTTACCAGCAACAAACTTTATCAGACACCTCTTTTATACTAAAATACAAGTCACTCAATCACAATTACTGTACCTGCAGGGCAGGGAAGAATGATGACTCAATCAGTGCAGGCTTTTGATATCCTATCCGAGGAGCAACATCTCGTGTCATTCTGAAATATGGATCCTGCATGAAACAGAAAACAGAAGAATTGATAAGTAATGAAGTGCAAAGTGTGTAAGCAGGCACCCAGGCACACTTCCAAGCATGCACAACGTATGCAAGCACACTGACATGGACATAGACTGAAGAGTGGGGTCATGCAATTAAAAAAATCAGCAAACAAATGAAAAATACTCTAGATAATGTTACCAACCCTTGCAATATCACAAGAAATTCGAGCCCCTCTAACCGAGGGCATATGAACCAAATAATGACAATCATGATTTAAGAACATTAAAAGACTGTCCTTGATAATTGAAGCATTTCACTAATTCTTTAATATGTCAGTTTGAATATGTCGCATGGTTCGAATTGCATTGTATTTATCCTAAACTTAATGCCATAAACTTTACTTGCTTATACGACGTATGTTTACAGTAGCTTTAACCATACAAGTATTTTAAGCAAGTATTACCTAGACATCGAGCAGTAAAAACCGCCTCACTTATTGCATTCATCATAGTCCCAAAGCATAGGGCAATTTCTTCATGAAAATTTTATCATGCATTTCAATCAAAGTTGATGAATTTAAGATAAATTACTCAGTTATCCATTTCACACCGAATCAGTCAAAGAGCACGTGTTACAGTATGAATGCATGCCTCCAAGTCATATTCCCTGGAAATCTCGTTATAAGTGTTCCTATATGATAGTTATATTGTACGAGTAAGGCAGTTTAACTTATCAGCATTTGGCGTAAATTACATTCAGATTGAACAGATCTTCAACACTGAAAGGGCATGACCTGGTCGATGGCACATGGAATTAAGCAGCGAAGGTGATCTTTGCCAGAGAACAGGTGAGGGAATGAACTAGGAAATGATGGAACTGCCTGCAAAAACAGGAATGGAGCATTTTATATCCTTTCCATGGGTGCAAGTTGATTATGGTCATACAAGCAGAGCCCACAAAAAAAATGCTAATTCCAGTCTCTCAGTTCAAAATTTCTGATATAACATTAATACTTGGACTATTAGGCAAGAGTAACTTATAAAGGCAAGAAGCATATTTCAAATCCCTTCCACTAGTTCAGAGATGGCATATCTGTCAATATGCATGAACAACTAACCTGCACAGGTGGAAAACTAATTTTCCCAATATGATCTTCACCAGTGAAACCAAAAATGCCTACAACCTGCATGTGGGGAGCTACATTTGAATACAAGCACAATAACCACAATCGAGAAGAAATTTAGGCAGTTTGAACTGGTTATAGATGAAAATACAAGAAAAAGACTGCAATTTATAACCTTATTATATGTGACACACTTTGCAACTTTCACCATGTTCTTATAAAAGGAACTGCAAAAAGATATGTTCATATAAATCAGCTTTGCCCAAACCTATACAATTCATGCTATCCATTGCCAACCAAATATCAGAGAATATCAACAAAAACTAGGATAAACCTTTCCATCAATACTATCAGCAAAGATTGCTTTCTGTGCATCCACACTTAAAAAGTCACTTTCCAGTCATAATGAATGTGTGACCAAAAACAAAAAATCAATATCTTTATTACTTGTACGGCCATAGGAATCTTGTAACTTACTCATCAACATAATCAAATCTAAGAAGATGAAATTTGTGTGATGTCAATCAACACGTGCATAAACACTTAAAATCTCACTTTCCAGTACTAATGAATGTGTGAGATTAAAAAATCAATATCTTTGTTATTTCTATGGCCATAGCAATCTTGTTACTTACCCACCAACATAATCAAAATCCGAGAAGATAAAAGTTTTTGTAATGTCAAATCCACAGGCAATAATATCTTTAGCATTTTCACGAGCAAGTCTCTGGCTCTCCTCAACAGATAGATTTTTCCACATGCACTTTTCATCATCAGTAAGCTGTATAACAAGGGGAACCTTGAATGCCTCTTGCAAGTATCTGCAGTCATTAATTACAGAATTAATGCAAGTAACACCCAGCTCCTCTCTTCCAGCCACCAAATAGGTACTGTTTCATATATTCCCAGTCAAACAGAAACAGTTTTTAAAAAGGGCATCAAATACAGCTCTCAGACTCATCTAGTATCAAATTTTGATAACCCGGACACATTATCAATGGATATAAATTCCTTAAGGAAGGCAATCTGAACTTTTAAACCAAGTTTTTAAGAACTGAATGCAAGTTCCTCTCGTGCACATCTCAAGAGTAACCACAAAGCTCCCAACTTTATAAACTTTCTAGTTTAAACTCCACTCATCCCATAATTGGACAGAGACAGACAACAGATAAAAGAGCTAAGAAGCCTCCCATTGAAACCTTAAAAACTACTGATTTTCCCAAGTGAAAGCTTTCACCAGCTATTCTCTACCACATAAACCCTTACTTCAGTCTCTCTTTTACCAATAACTACATTAGCAGAAAACTTGTAAACAAAACAAAAAACTATAGCGATAAAGTCACTCACCTGGTAAACATGAAAGGCACGAGATGCCCCAAATGAAGAGCCTCAGAAGAGGGCCCTCTTCCAGTATACAAATAGAACTTGTCACCTCGCTCATAAGCACTCAATATTTCATCCAAATCACGGTGGGCGAAGAACACGCCGCGACGAAGGAATACATGAGGAGGCCGGCCAGTGAGACGTTGGACTCGATCAATTAGGTTTTGTTCCAGCCTCTGACATCCGAATTGATCAATCAACTTATCGTAATCGATCTTCGCTCCAGGTTTAGCCGCAACCTCCCAAGGAGTCACCACCTGCTGCTCGTCTCCTGCCTCGTTCTCCTCCGCTTTCGCCGACATCTTCTAGAATGGTAACTTCCACTCGCAGTCCTTCGACCTCTGTCCTAGAATCATACCATTTTCCAATTATGGTTATAAACATCACCTAAGCTAAGTAATCAAGAAACGACTTCCACAATTCTGAATGAAACTAACCTCAGAACACAGTGACTCCGGCGAGCAGGAAATGGAGATTCTGGCGAGGGGCAGCGACTGAACTCCCAGAAAGAACAGTAGCTAAGAATAAAGATGAGATTTTGACAGAAAATGGATGCAAATCTGATGGTGACGAGACTCGCCGGCAAGGAGTGAGGCGACGACGAGACAAGAAGTAGGTTAGAACGTAACATAACGCAACGGTTTATAATAAAATAAAACGTAATACACTGAAAAATTGTTTAAGAAGAATAAAAAAGTTTAATCTAGTAAAATATTATTTAGACGATCAATACAATAGAATAGAGTAAAATGTGTAATAAATAATTATTATATTTGTAATATTAAAATAATTATTATAAAAAATTTAAAATAGAAATTATGTTTAATTAAAATTTTATGCATAATCATAATAAATATTTTTTATATATTTTATATTT
>JAOQMS010000003.1:26485002-26499876 GCA_027563885.1 Erythroxylum longipes
AAAATTATGCATCAACTATAATTTAAATATAATGACAATATATTTTTTTTAAAAATTTAAGCAATAAATTTACCGACAGAAATAAACGTCCATCAGTAACTTTCTAAATAACTTACCTACGGTAAAGGCTATATTCTGTCGGTAATTCATAAAATATACCGACGGATATTAAATTCCGTCGGTAATTGTTCAGCATATTTATGGACGAAAAACATGCTACCGTCGGTCGTAAACATTCCGTATTTAAATTTACTTACGGTTAAAGGATTTACCATTGGTAAATTTAGCGTCGGAAAATGTTTAACCGTTGGCAAATTTACGAACGAAACACCTGTTATGGTCGGTACATTTTCAGTATATTTACCGACGGTTTATCATTTTTCAACGCTAAATTTACCGACGGTTTTCTTATATTGTCGGTAAATTTAGCTACAGCCGATTCTCTGACATTTTTGTCTGTCGGTAAATTTTGTCAGTAAGATGTGACATTGACGGAATATTTGTATTTTCCGTCGGTATTTTCCGTCACAAAATGACAGTTTTCTTGTAGTGAATATGCAAAACAAAGTTATATTTTTCAAACTAAAGGGCCTAATACCCTTCCATACCTATCTCTTTAGCATTTTGACTATAGCTTCATTGAGTTTTTGTCGAGTCTTTTATCAAGCATTCCAGCTCCAATCTTAATAGGTAACTACCCTTGACAATTCCTTCAGCAAAGTCCAGCACAACCTTATTTCATTTCCTACCTTAAGGCGTAAACTAAAGAGTATAGAAGTAAGGCTTTAATTTGAAAAATATAAACTATATCTGCAGAAGAAGTTTTTTATTTCATAAGAGAATACATAAAGAGAAGAGAGAAGATATTACTGGAGAGTGACGCCCTTCATTCTAATAAATGGGGCTTATTTATACAAGTGAATATTTTACAAGCAAATATCAAAGCCGAACTTAAAAACTATTTTTTATCCATCTTCAAGTCCATTCTTATCAATAAGAGATTCTTTTCTTTTTTATTGGACGAGGAGATTTGCTTATCCTTTCTTTATCACCTTATCTTTTCATCGTGAAAGATATCATTGGTTGTCTACTCTAAATCACTGTAAGTTTTAACTCTGGAAGCCTTAACTTTTTCTTTTCCTTTTAAAGATTTGATGCTAGTTGTAGAGGTAGGATAGATGTTTTCAGTATGCTTTCTGAGTTGGTAGAATCTTTGTTGTGCTTCTGGACTCTATTTAATCCTGCCTCTTTCTATCATTCTAATTTTTAACAAATTTTCTGCAGTTAATGGGGTCTTTTTGGATGGAGCTATTATTAATGAGGAAAAATTACTCTTTCCAGCATAGGTTTGAAATCCCCTTTTAAACATTGCCTTCATGCCAAAAATAATAATTGTCATTCCAATTTCTCTTCGATAATAGATATCAGTCTCACTGAACTTATAGAATTCTTTCTTTAACTTAGAATTTATTGTGATAAGGAACTTTTTTAATTTTCCTATCATAATAAAATTAGATGCATCATATGTTTGTATTCGTAGATATCTAGACCAACAAATAGTAGCTTTAACATCAAAGTATCTCTTAGTGCTATTATATGATTGTTCAAATAACAATCCTTAACTCCATTCTAAATCCATTTGGGAAGTGAAGAAATCTTAGGGAACTCTCGATTTGTTAAATAAATAGCATTTATGGCCCCAAAGTCGCACCAATCATAAATAGCTTGTGGATGAGCTCCTCGTAAAAAATTTAATTTAAGGTATATCCTGAAAAAGTCTATATAATAAGTATCATTAGTCTCTTATTTTCTCAAAGTGTGCTTAAATAGCAGGATGACTTTTGCGAAGGCTTTCAATTATGATATTTTCCTGTATCTGAAATTTGCAAGTAGTATCAGATTGTAAAGAAATAGTATCAAGGGCAACAACTTTTGGTTGAATCTGTTGATGTATAGGTGAAGACCCTGTAGATTCAAAATCTTCATTTATCTTAATTTTGTTGAGCAATTTATAAAGTTTTTGCTCCGAATAATCGAAATGGTTTATCTTTGCTTGCCATACATAGAGAAAAGAGAGTTTGATATCGATGGGAAATTTGTTCTTCACAAGTATCTATATCTTCAGACATTTGATCTAATAAGTTAAATATCTCTTCTCTAGAACCGCCCATATCCGGTTAAGAAATATGTAAGAGTATTATTGTTAAATTTAATAATTTCAACATCAAAATTATATTCAGCTAATAAAGTTTTCCATCTTATGTATCTCTTATATTCAGGTTTAGAAGGCAAATTATTCTAAATACATGTTTTTACTTGAGTATTATCAGTTCTTAATAAAAATCTTTATGGTAATAAAAATAATAAAAATTTTGATAGTTTTTTAGTACTTCCTATAACTCCCTTTTATTTATATGATATCGCTGCTGAGTATCTGTAAAAGTTCATAAGGTATAACTGTAAAGAGACTCATTCACTTTAATATCAACATCATCATAATCTATCCTTTTTAATACTCTACTCCGTACCTGATCAGAAGCATCAATTTCAAGAATTAAATCATCATTATCAGGAGGTTAAGTAAGCTTAGGTAAAGTAGAGCAAAGAATTTTAATTTTCTTTACCTGTTTAATCAAATAAAATGAAAATTCAAATTTTTTATCCTTCTTTAAAAGCATTTGAAAAGGATTTCTTACCTCAGCTAAGTTTTGAATAAAATCATATATATAATTTAATACACCTAAAAAACTTTCAACTTGTTTTTTATCTTGTATTTTATCAAGGGATTGCGAAATTTTTTCAAGAATATAAGGTTGAAGTTTAACTCCCTTATCTATTTCCATTTTAAGAAATTCTATTTCAGTTCAACCTATCTTAGCTTTTTTCTATGAAAGAGCAAGATCATGTTTTGCACATAAATATTCAAATGTATAGAGGTGTATAATATGTTGAGAAATATTATTGCTAGCTATTAAAATATCATCCACATAACAATGTATGAAATTATCATATTTAAAAATATTATCCATTTTTCTTTTGAATGTTTGTGGGGTATTTTTTAAACCAAAGAGCATTACTGGCCACTCAAAATAACCTTGTGGAGTAGAGAAAGCAGTATAAGAAATGCTATCTTTATTTATTTTTGCCTACCAAAATCCACTTTTACAATTGAATTTAGAAAAAAATTTGTTTTCCTGTTATTAGGTTTATTAAGGTTTCTTTATGAGGCAAAAAATATCCATCAAATATTGTGTTATTATTTAATTTTTTATAATCTACCACCATTCTTGCTTTATTCTAAATATGTCTGCATGTTTTCTAGCCATAAAAGCTAAAGAGGAATGCAGGGATTTACTAAATCTAATGATTTTTATATTTTCTAGTTCAATAACTTGTTTTTTAAATTCTTCTTGATCTTCCAGATTATATCTCATTGCAGAAACTCTAATAATTTTTTGTTTATCTATCATTTTAAGGCTTGCTTCTTCTTTATTTTATCCCAAAATTGTAATGGAATATTAGAATATTTTTTCTTATTTTTTATTGAACTACTTCTAATTCGTCTTTGATAGTTTTAATCTGTTGGTATTTGTTTCCTATAATATTTTCTATTTTTAATAAAGTCTTTCCTTTTGAAAATTTTGGATTTTTTTTGTATCCGACACTATGCTAGATTGTGTGAGGTTTAAAGCGGTTGACAATTATCCAATGACCAAAAAGAGTTTTGAAATGTATTTGTTGTTTCAAAGTATCAAATAAGATTTTATGGAATAATTATTGCTTGAAAGAAAATGTGACCATTTCATAAAAATAAAAGGGTAGGCATTTAATTAAAAATGATCTTAAAAGGATTTGTGGTTTTTTAAATGTATATGATGATAATATCTAAGCCTATTATAGGTTTTAAAGATTCATGATATTGTATAGAAAGATAGCTTGAGTTACATAAGTAAGAACCTGCTCTATTATAAGTAAGAACTTGCTCTACTATCTATATGAGCAATTCAACTTTATACTTTTTATAGGCAATTCCAATGGGAATATAAATACTAGTAGGACTAGTCATTATCGAGGAATATATATTATATTATTGTTATAGGATAATTGTATTCTATATTGAGTTATTTTATATAGTTGAACTTACTCAAGAATAAGGATGTCCATGGGCCGGCTCAGACCCGAGCCGCCCTCCGCCCGGTCTCAAAAACCGCGTGCCGGGGGCCGGCTCGTGGCCCGCACGGTCCGGGATGGCCTAGCCCGCAGCCTAGCCCGAAGATGGGCCGACCTGCCCGCGGTCGGCCCGTGGCCTGACAGACCAAGGGCGGGCAGAGCCAAACCCGACCCGTCTATTTTTTTTAATATAAAAAAATACAAAATGGCGTCGTTTTGGACAAAACGACGCCGTTTTGTCGGATCGCGGGCAGGCCCGGGCGGACCATGGTCGGCCCGTGGCCCGCCTATGGCTAGCTAAACCCGGGCCAAAAACCGGCCGCGCCCGGCGGGCCAGGCCAAAATTGACATCCCTACTCAAGAAAACTAGTTCTCAACATTATCTCTAAATTAAATCCTTCATTTTCATTCATTTTCAACTAATAATCTTATGGGTATTTTATTTTCTCCATTCTTAATAGTAGTTTCTATAGCAGTATTTATCTTATGTATGTCACCATTAAAATTTATATATTGATAAGGTTTTGTTAAGTGAAATTTTATCAAATTATTTGTTAGATTATGATTAATGTAACTTCCATTTTCATTAGTATCAATTAAAATATTGCAAGAAACATATATTGTACCATCGAAATATTCTCTTTTTGTTTTATAACTATAACTTATCTTGTTATCTGCTATTACTAATTATTAGTGTATCTTATACTTCTTGAAACACCAGTTTCAAAATAAGACAATCGAGGTAATAATTTATTATCAAATGTTAGCAAGGGTTTTTGTTGTATATCTATTAAAAGCTCATTTTCAAGATCCTCTACATTTGCCATATAAGGAGGAGGGGTTGGTGGTGCCTGAAAACTCTGTTGTTGGCAACTTGAATGCAGGATTAAAATCCAAAGAACCAGTTGATGAAGATGGCAAACATAAGTGCGCTGAGCTTGAAATCAAAATTGAAAATTTTCAAAGAGGAGATAACCGAGCTGGGCAATTTGAATGGGCATCAGACAGGAGTGTGGGAACTTCATACAATCTTCTGGACTTCCAAGCCCGAAAACCATCTACTGTTGACTTTTCCCTGTCTGCTTCACTGTATCCTTCAAGGTCAAGCTTACCCCAGAGACAAAGATCTTCTCCATCTTTAGCAGCATCTGTAATGATTAGAACTGTGGGATCTGTACCCTCATCTGCAGAACCTCCTTCCCTCCCTAGCATGAGGCCTGTTTCTTCAGTGCCCAAACCACGACATTTAACAACTCAAGTTCCTGCTCCGCCAAGGATAAGAAGGGGAGTTCCTCCATATTCAGCCACACTTCAGTCTCAAAGAATGGAAATGAAAGCAGTACAGCCTCGTATCGTGGCACCAGCTGTTCAAATAAGATCAGTAGTGCCAGTTTGTTCAGCTCCTCCACCTAGGAAACTATCAATTTCTAGCCAGGAGTTAGCGGTACACAACCAAGATAAAAAAGATATCATAGCACGAGATGTGTCAACAGCAAGTTCAGAGCTTGGCAAGCTTCAAATATAAACAAAAGTACATAATGAGTTTACACTGAATCCCCCCTCTGGATTTTTGTTAGTTTTTGCAGTTCAATTGCGACAGTCTCTGGACATCCACTCATGCTTCAAATTAAGCAATCAGGACTAGGGGAGGAGCTATTCAATTATTCTTGTATACATATTCTTTTAAGTGGAGAAGTAGTTTATATATAAAGAATTAAATTTTGTTTATTATTTGTAAGCATATATTATTTTTATCTTCTTTTTTGAATCATAATTCGTATTTATATGTTTACTTTCACAAGCCATTATGATATTATATGAAATTTTATAATTTTTATTTTAAAAAAAGAAGTTATTTATATATAAGAAGCCTCATATATTAATTCAAAAAATGAGTTATGATTCATTTTTCATATAAAAACTTTTTATTTTTTACTTATTTTCGATGAGAGATTTACTAGTTATTTTAACATAGATATCCTAGTAATAATTGAAGTTGGATTAAGAATGTTCTGTACTACATATGGTTGCAATTTCTCAATAACTCATAAGATCCATAATGTTAGCTTTATGTTCCCTTTTACTTTCCTTTTGGTAATAACTTGTGAATGACTTTACTTACATAACTTAAATTACATCTCAGTAATGTGATTTATTAGACTAGTTAGTTAAGCTGTGTGTTAAGTATGAGCAACTTGTGTATAACTACTGACATTTCTGTTATCATTTTTGGTATGATTCTTGTGACAAAACTACCAGTTAAGATGGCGATGAGTTGGGCTAAGCACGTTTCGAAGCCAGCTTGAAGCTTGTTCAGTCCTAACTCATACGACCCAAACTCGAGTCTAATCCAACTTTAGGTGGTCCGAAGTCTGTCTGCAGCCTAAATTGCTTCTACTCCAATTCAACTCCACCTGACTTTTCAACCCCTCTCCATCATCTTCGTCAACTCTTCTCTAGTTATCGAACGAGTAAGAAGTATGGGGGAAGCCTAAATGAATAGTCTAGTGAGATTCTTAAATAACTCTCGTACATGGATGTCAACGTATTACACAAAGCCACATGATTTGCATTATGAGTTTAGCCCATAAAAACTGACTCCAACCTCCAGGCAGGCTCGAAAAACGCAGCCAAATAAAATAATTAGGCAAAATCTCTTCTGAAACATCATTTTCAAAATCCTATCACGTGGGAGTTGTATGCATGACTGCGAACACTTGTAGTGAGAGATTAATAAAGCATATTAAGAAAACTAACAAAACATGAGGGTTGAGAGAGAAAACATTAAAAACTAGAGAGATTGAGAGCATAACAAACAAATAAGAAGAGAGGAGTACAAATAAAATAAGACGACGACCAGGTTTACAAAATTAAAACATAGATTTGAAAGTAGACTTTAGACTGGTTCGGGCGTGGAGCTCGATCCCTAGCCTGGTCTTAACTCCAAATTTTTTTGTAAAGCTTAATTTTTTCTTGAAATCTAGTTAACTCGAATCGAGCTGTGATTAGATTGGCCCAAACTTAACTGTCAAGCCTAGCATTAATTAGTTCGAATCACAAAACTTATAAAGCTATTACAATAACTTTGGGAGAAAAATATAAGCTAAGTTTTATTGATGGTATGATTAAGTTCCTAAAAGAAGGTTCGTATAGTTTTGAATCTTGACAATGTGTTAGTCCTGAATTACATGTAATAAATTGGGTGTATTCATTTTTTTGTCTTATTTGTAAACTAATAATTAGATTATGTATTCGAGGGAACTATTTTGATAATTTCATATAAAGCAAATTCATAACAAATAATAATATAATAAGAAAAAAGTAAGAAAAGAGAGACAAAACTGATTTATAATTATTCGGACAAATAATTATTGGCCTATGTCTACTCCGAAACTTCAATTAGGAATTCACTATTGTTTTTTATTTTCAATGGGTGAGGAGAAACTCTTCATACTACATCTTCTTTAAGGTGGGTGAAGAGAGACCCTTACAATTGTCTTACTTTATTATGAGTAAAGAGTAACCCTCGACAAATTGATGTGATATGAGTATCCAATAAAAAACAATATTAAAGATTATTAGGTAAGTGCATCTATTATTCTTATAGTATAACTTAGTGAATATGAGTGTCGACCTATAAGTGCTAGTGTTATTTGTTTTTCTATAGTATAATCTAACAAATGAATAATTGATTTAAAGGAAATGATTAATGAACTAAAATAACTAATCTAAAATAACAAGCTAAGTAAAGAAAAAGAATGGACCGACTAAATGATAATTAAGATTTAGATGTAAATTTTCCTAGAACTTTGTCACGCTTGATTTATCTTAATTCAACTATTAATCTTAGTTTTTTTAATTAGTAGAAATTTCAAAGCTACAACAATACTTTTTTTTCCTTTGCTAATCATCTCTGTAGCGTTCCAATTTTATCGGATGTCCCCGAAGGCACTACGACAATACTTTTCTCAAGAAATATAGTGAATATCTTTAAGTTAATTACATTAGCTTGTTCTATGAATTGTCATGTTAAATTCAATGCTAACCTAAAAGATTTATGTCATCTTATCTCTTGAAATTTATACAACTCTTATTATTCATACTACTATCTATTCATACATATGATTCTTGATAACTATATATAAATTTTGAAATTGAATCAAAATGCTAAAATATTTCAATTCAACATAAGAGATATAATTACAAATAATTCAAATAAAGCTCTGGTTAACCATTAAATTAAAGAATTATCTAAACATATAGTTCTAAAGTTTATCTCATCTAGACATATCTCAATTTAGTTCATACTAAGAATAAGAAAGAACACAAAACAAAAGAACTCATTTTTATGGATCTTAAAACCTTAATTTCTTCGGTTGAAGCTTGATGGAATTCCTTTCCTCCATGGATGCTTCTTTTTTGTCCCAATACACTCTAGTTCAGCTCTTAATAAGTCCTCTCTACCTATACTTGATCTTTATCCTTTTAAAACACAATTCCTAGATTTTTTGTAAAAAGTTATCACTAACATAGGATCAACATTCTTGTTACCCCTATGTTAATTTAATAACCCAACAATCAATTTTAAATCATGCATTTAAAGGTTTATCTTGAGAACACAAGTTTGAAGGCCAAGAATATGAGTCCATATTTGGACCTTGTTTCTTCATATGAATTTTTTTGAAGAAATATAATGGACTATTAGCCTAGATAGGTTGAACACAAATTCATGTTAGAATTATGTTCCTTCAAAATTATACCAAAACTTCTCCAACTTAGATTTAATTTACTCGAATATGTTCTTTTTTTATTAAAAAGCTAAAGCAAGGCTTGTAAGTAAAATATATGTCACATTAAGTACAAAATCCTATAAAAAAACTATCTAAACATAAGTAAAATGTTATCAAAATCATGATGAAAACATAACATAAATAGCACTTATCAAATTCCCTTTCTTATGCTTACCTATAAACAAATCAATTTCATCACTCTTAACTTCAATAGGTGATTAATTTAAGAAAGATTTTGATAAATCAATTGGATCAATCAAAATTCTATATTATTCATTCAATTGTAAAATTTATCAAATTGATAAGAATTTAGCTACTTGCATCAAATCATAAATCAGTTCTATTTAACTTTACAATATTTTAAACTTTATCTTAATCTGTAAAATTGAATCTAATACATAAAATGAAGATACATGAAAAATATTGTGTTAACTTTCAAACATTTTTATAACCCTTATTAAAAGAAAAGTAAAACATTAACTTTAAATTAACTCAGGTGCAATTAAAGGATTGTTTGAACAGTTACCTATCTTTTTGGTGTGAGAGCAAATACCTTGTCATAAATGCTCCTATTTATTTAATTAGGTTACCGTTTTAAATAACTACTAGTACCACTTTTTAAGTTCAACCTTTTTACTTGGTTTGACATTTGTAGAGTGAATTTAGTTAATGCTTACTTATTCATACTTTTTTTTTTCAATAGGATGCTAAAATCTTAGAAAGAATTTATTTTTAACTTAATTATATATCTAGATTATATAAAAAGTACTATAGTGCAAATCAAATATCATTTTCAAAATTCATAAAGTAAAACTAAGCATAACTTAATCAGTAATGCTCATGACTATTTTCCTAAACAAATCAGCTCACAATAACAACCAAACCCATAATAGATCAGCTCGATCAATATTCTTTCAAAGTTAAAAATTTTCTTAGAATTGTTCCTTATTAAGCTAATTATAATAAATTGATAAGCATAAGTAATTAGTTCATCTCTTACATTTAAGTTGTATATTGTCCCCAATATATGTTACTTACAAGAACAATGAAAAATTAGAAAATAAGGGAAAATAACAAAATTAGAATAACTGGTACTCTCATGATAATAAAAGAATGTTAGCTTTATCTAATACTATTAATAATCCTTATTCTTCAATCCATCACTAGAGTTCCTTAGCCACTGGCTTACTCTCTAGATATGTAGGGATGTTCTATTACATGGGAAAAAGACAGATTTATATTGGATATTGTGTTGCTTATATAGCTTGTAAAACTCAACTAGATCTTATCTTATTTAAGATAATCCCGATATAACAATTAAAGAACATCAAAATATAATTAAATTTTTAACTTCAAAGCTACTTTTAAATTTAAACATATGTAACAAAACCATATCAAGTAAAAACATACTAAATATTAATGTTAAAGATCTTAAAAGCTACCAAATTGAAACAAAAAAATAAATAATTGTGTTACCTCCTAGTAAATGCTTCTTTATGAATAAACAAAAACAAATAAATCATTGCGTTACCTCCTAGTAAATGCTTCTTTATGAATCTTCTAGTTGGAATTCCTATTGAAACTCTTTCACCTTGTTTCTCCTTAAATGAAGGCTTGATTATACTCTTCTTCTCTCTCACTCTCCTTAAAGTTTCTCTTCCTCTTTTTAGGCTTATTATGCTCTAGATATTCCACATTCTCCAGTAAAATAGGGATATCCATCTAACTTTCTTCTCCTTGTATGATATAAGTCTCCAATGGATCGTTTGTGATTATTTCCTACTTAATATGAGAAACTTCTCAATCATACTTATAGAGAAATAAGTATCATCTTTATGAAGAGGATGTATTATGGCTTCAAATATCTTAAAAGCTACTTCCTTATCCCCTACCCTTAAGATTAATTACCATCATATATATATAATATAGTTTTAACAGTATTTAAAAAAGGTAATCCTAAAATTATGGAAAAGTTTACATCATCTTTTATATCCAAAACCTCAAAATCAACAGAAAGATGAATTTATCAATCTTAACCATAATATCTTTTATAATGCCCTTAAGATACTTAATTATGTTATCTAATAATTAAATGCTTATCCTAGTTACTTTAGGATCACTCAAACCTAATTTCTTAAACTTGTCATATGGCATCAAAATAATAATAACTCTTAAATCCAATAATGCCCTTTAAATTGATAAATTACTAGTATTACAAGGGATAGTAAAGCTTCTTGATCTTTAATTTTTTGAAGTAACTTATTTTACAAGATGGTGGAGCACTCCTCGCTCAAAGTGACTAGTCATCATCAACTTATCAAGCCTCTTTTTATTCGAAAGGGAATCCTTTAAGAATTTAACATACTTTGATATTTGTGAAAAAGTTTCAACAAAAAGTATGTTGATATGTAATTTTTTAAAAAGTTTCGAGAAATTACTAAATTGACCTTTCTTTATATCTTTCTCAAGCCTACTTAGGTATAATATTTTCGGCTAGTACTCTTTAACCACTTACTTCTTTGGCTCCTTCTCTTTTTATTTGTTCTTCTACTCATCCTTCTTTTCTTGTATAATAACCTTCTTTTTCTTTCTTCCATTTTCTTCTCAACTTGTAACTCCTTTCCGCTACTTAAATTCACCTTATTCGCTTTTTTTCTCTTGATTTTGGCTCGATGTTGATAGGTAAGGTACCTAATTGCATTTTAAAGATAAACTTAACAAGCTTTTAGATCTGAATTTACATATTGTGGATGTCGACTTCTTTATTTTGAAGAGACATTTAAATACTGTTGAAGTGAGCCTTAAATGAAATAATGAATTTTCTCATGAGCTCCTTAAAGCTTTATTTCCTTTCTTACTATTGTTATTCTTAAAGTTCACATGGAGGACCTTGTCCTTACTATCCTTGATTATTCCATAAAAAGTTAGGATGGTTTTGTTGCTCTAAATTGTAAGAGTTACTATATGGATTGATCTGAGACCAGTTCTTTAAAAATAACTTACTTAGTCAGTTGTCCTATATTACAAGGAGTCTGACATTTATGATTAGGATTTCTTCCACCATCAATGTCACTAATAAGGAGTCTAGTATTTATGATTGGGGTTTCTTCCACCACAAATGTCACTAACTTATCACTTATACTAGTTAAGTTATCAATCCTATATTGTTAATTTTTCTGCTCAATACTTCTAACTTTGCTTCTAATATTGTCACCACATCTATTTTATAGATGCCACCTTTGAATAAAAAATTCCATCATAGTTTTCTAATATAATTGCTCTCTTAGTTAAAAAGTGAATAAAATTATACTATAATAAACACAACTAAAATTTTTATAGAAATTTACATGCAATTAATATGACTTGCTCTAATACCAATTATTAGTTCCCAAATGACACATAAGAGTTAAGGTGAATTATTTTTGTTCACTTTTTCCCTATTTATAAACTAACGAATGAATTACCTATATCGGCACACAAGAGTAGATGTGAATTATTTATGTTCACTTTTTACCTAATTGTAGACTAATGAATGAATTGCCTTTCCTAATGAATGGCTTAGAAAAATCATATAAAAAAGATTAAAAAACACAATAATAGTAAAAGAGAGTAGGGCAAGAGACACATAAATTAATTTATACGGGTTCAACCAAAAAATAATTGGCCTACACTTACTGCTCAAGCTCCACTTCAAAATTCATTATTTTATACCTTTAATGGGTGAAGGGAAATCCTTTATATAACATCTTATTTATCACAAAGGAACCCTCACAATCATCTTACTTTATAACAAGTAAACAATGACCCCTTATAAATGTTATTTAAGGTCAAGAGAACCCTAAAAAAGAATATTTCAACTGATTTCCCCAATCACAATTAATTTCATAGCCATAGAATTTAAATACCCCCTCTTTTAATCGTACTAATGACCAAAAGTTCAATATATGTTATATCATACATATATGCACTCTTTATTCTCTTAAAGCTCTTGAAAACTTTCTAATATGTTAAAGGTTTTTCTCATAACTCATATGTTGTCTATTTGTTCCAAAACTAGATCAAATAGTCCTTAAATAAATAAATGAGCTATTATAATGGCGAGTTTTAGGCATATATGGCTAGGTGAAGGTAGGTTGGTTACCTACCTTTAACTAGTTAGATAACTATCGGATGGGGGTATAGATTAGTCAGTTCCCTTGTAATTTTTGATATCCAGTATTTGTTATTCAAAAACAACCCTCCAGCTTACTAACAAATAATGCGTTGATAGGTGAATAACAAAACTGATATGTAATGTTCAAACATTGAAAAATCTAACCTATGTACAACATCAAACATTACCTATTCATATCCTAAGTCATCCAAAGTTAATTTTTAAATCTTCTAAGTTCGTTCAAAGATTAAAAACTCTTTTCTTTGAAAAAAAATTAATTCAAAGCAACTTTAAAGTCTCCTAAAAAGTGATTGGATGATCAAGACGATTTTTTTTCAAACTTTTAGAACTTCCTTTTGATTATAAAAAATTATTTGCAATATCCCTAAGTATAAATCATCATCAAATGATTGATCCCGTAATTCATTAAAATGACCAACTTATAGGTTATAAGAAAAATTAAAATGATTTGTTACATCTTAAGGTGTTTGATTCCTCCTTATCCTTAATTCTTAAATTAAATTTCTTTAAAGCTCTCTTGAATATAATATGTGGTACTCTTATTTGCTTTATCCTTCAATTGCTCAATGGATTCAATTGGATCCTTTACTCATTTTACCCTTCCATTAAACTTGACCTTTCATATATTAATTAATTTTATTATGATAGAGCCACTAATTTCACCAAAAGTAAATTCATTAAGAGAAATCATAGGTTAGGACTACATTTGATAAGACATAAGGACTAACTATATGGTTATGTCTTGGATTTTAAACTATGTATATAAAGATTAAGATTGATGCTTTCACTTATGCTTCAAGCTCTAAGAAACTATAGAGTGAGATACGTGATAAGTTTAGAAAGAGAAAAGAACCACTCCTTTATCAATTATATAGGTGAATATCATCTACTTCGTAGGTTAATGACAATATAATAGTGTACTGCACTAAATTAAAAAAGCTTTGGAATGAATTAGTTACTTTATACCTAGTTCTTTATTGGAATTATGTGAATAAGAAGTGAGTGGAGAAAATGATGAGAAGAATACACTACAAAAATTGTATACAATCCACGACATTTTGTGAATAAAACGTCGCAAATTGTTAATACTTTTCGTGACGTTTATAAAACGTCACGAAAAGTATACATATTCGGCGACGTTTTATACAAATGTCATGGATATGTAAGACTTTTTGCAACGTTTGATCAATTAAACGTCACCAAATAGAATCTACGACGTTTTTTTGAATAAAACGTTGCAGAAAGCGATGTGAAAATGTTCTCCTCCCATGTTCAAAACAACGTCATTTTGTTTAAAATAAAACAACGTCGTTTTGGCTTCGTTAAAACCGACTCCCTTTCCCTCCCCTCCCCCCCAACCTACGTCCTGTTCCTTCTCCGCTGCTCTGTCGTTCTTCCTCCTACAGATTGCAACGTTGTCCATCGTGCGCGTGTTCTCCGTTGAGCTGCTGCGTCTCAGGCCACTGTGGTTGTCTTCTCCAGCATTCTTAGTGAAGGTATTTTTGTCTTCTCTCTATCTTTTTAATCTATTTCTTTCAGACTTAAATGTAGGATCTTTGGAGTGTTTAACATTGAAATGAGAACTCTAGGCAGTCGAATAACTGAGTAATATTTGTCCCTTCCTATTGCTAGAGATGGGTTGTTTAAGAATTGTGAGTTTCTAGAAAGGTTAGCTCTATTTTGAAACAAAATTTTCTGTCTTTTAAGAATCTTACTGATTAGAATGTATGCTTATAGATT
>JAOQMS010000003.1:26499976-26511529 GCA_027563885.1 Erythroxylum longipes
TAGGATCCATGATTGATCCGAAAAAGACAAGGGGTGTCACAAAAGGACACGGATTGGCAAAGATTAATAAGGCGATAACTAAGAGATTTGAGATAGAGATCTCCCCCGCTGAAGGACGACCAATCAACTCCATACAGTCTGCCAAATTATGGAGTGAGATTGGTGTGGTATCCCGAACTTCATTACCTGTAAGAACAAAATAGAAAAATATAACTAATGAGGAGTTAGACATTGCATTTGATAAGTTAGATGTAAGTATTATAAAACTATCTAATTTGTACGTGTTTATCATATGCCTATTTCGTTCTGACATAATTTATAATTTTTTGCAGCAAAGGTTGGAAGTCAAGGGAATGAGGACAGACACCGAAGTACATGTTGCTGTCAAGAAATTTCTTTCTTTAAAGTCTATAGATCAAAGATTTCATTTTAAAAAGCATTATACTAAGCACGGAAAGGATGTTAAGTCGCAAAATATCACAGTGGCGGAGTGGATGGATTTATGCGAATATTGGGACCAATCGGCTACAAAGGTTAGTTAATTTGATCACAAAAATTATTTTTACCACTTTTTTGACAACTGATTATATTTTTGTATTTATGAATTGTGATTTATAGATGTTATAATATATTTTGTTACGTTTATTGTTAGGAAAAAGTCAAAAAGCTAAATTGGCTAGGAGTCAAGTTAAATGTCGACCAAATTCAGGCTCCAAGGCCCTTGTAGCGATACGACATGACATTGTAAGTTATTATCTTTTTAATTATATTTTACTTTGGTTGATATTTCAAATTTTATAATAAATATTACTAATAATATTTTTCAATACAACAGAGTGACAAAGATGGAGAAGAGTGTAACCGGATGAAGCTATGGTATCACACTCATTATGATGAAAGTAAAGGTCAATGGATAACTACAGAATGCAGAGAAAAATGGGTGAGTACATAGTTCAAATACAAATATTTTTTAGAATTTATGAATTTTATTATCTAATTAATTCTTTATTTTCTTTATTTTTCAGGAATTAAAGTGTAAGGAATCGGCAGATTCAATATAACAAGGTCATCCGATGACAGTGGATGAAGTGTGTGACAAAGTCTTGGGCACAAGATCTGATTATATTGTTGGCATGGGAGTTGGGCCTCGACCACAAGGGAAAACTTCGGTCAGAAAGAGACTTCGAGATGAACTAGAGGAGTCAAAGAAGGATAATCAGGAGTCACAATCTCAAGTCGATAAATTGACTAAAAAAGTTGAACAAATACAGGATCAATTCACTACCGAAGTCGAGCAACAAAGAATTGAGTTTGAACAACAAAAAAAGCTTTTGTAATTTTTATGTTCTACACATAATATTCGTTTAGATTAGATATATGTACTCATATTGATATCTTATTAAATTAAGACAAATTTTTTATATTAATTAATGTATGATGACATGTTTGAAAATTGCAATTAAATAGTAAATTGTCTGCATAAATGATAAATAATTATTAAAATTAATGATATAAATAAATAAAATTCAATATTAAATAATATCAAATAGTTATTAAATAAATTAAAATTGGAAAATTATTAAATTAAATTAAATTTATTTCTGGAAAAATAAATAAATAGAATTCTGCGACGTTTTTTGTTGCATTCCGCGACATTTTAAAACGTCACAGATTTATGGACTTTCCGCGACGTTAAAATAAAACGTAATGTCGCGGAAAGTTAATATTCTGCGATGTTAAAATAAAACATCGTAGAATCATTAATATTCCACGACGTTTTTAAATCGTCGTGGAAAGAAAGTTTCCGCGACGTTTTTAAAACATCGCCGAAACTTCATTTCTGCGACGTTTTCCAAAATGTCGCGGAAACTTACTTTCCGCGACGATTTAAGAAACGTCGCGGAATATTAATGATTCCGCGACATTTTATTTTAACGTTGCAGAAAGGCATGCTTTTTCATGATGTTTTCATAAACGTCGCGAAATATTCATACATTCAGCGACGTTTTCCTTAAAATGTTGCGGAAACGTTTTGCCTAGACCACAATCCGCAACGTTTTTTGTGAAATTTTTTAAAACGTCGCAAAAGGTGATCTGCGACGTTTTTAAAACGTCGCAGATTGGGTTTTATTCTTGTAGTGATAAGATTAATGCCATTTTTAATGAAGATATATGAACGTTACGAATTTATAAATCAATTACTATTTCAATAACCATTACCTTCTGTATGTAAGGCATATCTAATGGTATTGAAGATTGAGTTGTAGAGATAGGTGAGTGAAATTTTTACATAATTATAATGGAGTAATATTATTTTCAAAGACATAGAATAAAGGTGGCAAGAGAGATTTTAAGAAGAGTATAAACAAAAAGGATAAGGTTCATTATGACCACCACAATCTAAATAGGAACATAAAGGATAATTGTTTCAAGTTGATAGGTTATCCTAAATGGTGGTTGCAAAACAAAACAAAGTTACAATGGCAATAAAACTTGGTAGCTACGGGGAAAACACCATTTAATGTAGGAGAAAATTTTGAAGAAAATAGGTTTCATGAATTGAACAATAAGACTAAGGGGATTATAAGAATGTTGAAAGGAAAGAGAGTAACATATTTAAAACACCATAAAATAGAGATATTGGCATCCATTTTGTTGGTAAATTGAATACTTTTAGTATTTATTATAAAAGAGAGGGATATGTTCTTAGGTTATAGACATAAGGGACATAAATCGCATAACTCTAATTTAAATATTTTTTACAAATTATATTTTCTGCCAAAGTCCTTTATAGTTTTCTTTCCTGGTGGCACTTTTAACAAAGTCAATCAAATTGAAAATATCGAATCTACTATCAAAAGTTTTATAAAAGATGTCTTATTTGTTCCATCTTTCAAGTTCTCAATTAATAAGCTCATAAAAGGCCAAAGTTCAACACTAACTTTTTGTTCTAATCTTTGCTTATTTTAGGACCTTGAGACTATAAGATTATTGGTTGTTGGGAGGAAAGTGAAGGGATTGTACTAGTTGAATGTATAATCCTTTCCCTAACCTTTATATCATATTGTTTTTCAATATTTTTCATGTAAACAATACTCTTTTTACTAGTATGTACTAGCTATACACAAATTTTGAAGAAACAAAATGAAATAAAGTGAATGGTTTATAGTCTAGGATAGATTAGTTTTTTGTTATTTAAATGTAAATTCTATTTTGTAGCATTTTAGGTTAGGACATCTTTTGATAGATTTAAACATGTATATTTTCTTCAAGGAAGCCTAAATTAAAATCAGTTCCCATGTTTTTCCCTTGGCTACATAAATTATATTGGAATTTCAAGATAGTTATGTAAGTTTTCGTAATTATTTTGACATTGTTATTTAGATCTTTGGGGTCTTTATGTCATTACTTTTATTTCTTAAGTATGTACTTCCTTTTAATATATTAAATAACAACATTTTGGTATATGTTTACTTGTAGTTCCAGAAATTAGCAGTCATATTGTTTTCTCTTAACTTAAACTAATAAACCACAATATCCAAATATACAACCTGGGTGTCCAAACCTTTATCAATAAACTATTTTTTAACAAGATTTACACAATGAATTTACCTCATTTTATACAAAATGATACACTTGTACCAATAAGAAAAAGCTAAAGAATTGGTAAGGATCCTTATAAACATCGAGGATCTGCATGATAATAATTTTTCTTTTTCTTCTTATGCTTCTTTTGTTTATTCATTTTCCTATGTAACATGTATTCATAATGTGTCTATAATTTTAATACCCATCACATATTGTAAAAGCTTCAAGAGATACCAATTGGATCTAGGCAATGCAATAGCAATTGGATGTTTTAGAGAGAAATAATATTTGAGAATTGGATCCATTTCATTCTTAGTGTATAAATAGGTTTACAAAGTAAAATATGATGCAGATGGTAAAGCATATAGATTCAAAGCAAGATTTATTACTTATGCCTTATAAAAAATTTTGGATCAAGGTTTAACTTTGATATATTTTCATCTTTAATAAGAAGGCTAATCATAACAAGTTTTGTCATTCCAGAAGGTCTCTCTATAATTTAAATAAGATTTGTTACTTATGCCTTATAAAAAATTTTGGATCAAGGTTTAACCTGATCTATTTTCATCTTTAATAAGAAGGCTAATCATAACAAGTTTTGACATTTGAGAAGGTCTCTCTATAATTTAAATAAAGCTTCCTGATGATGAAACTTGGAATTTCCATATTTCTTAGTTTCTTTATTCAAGCTAAAAATGATTATATGCATTATTCGAACAAGCAAGGCTAAATTCTTGGCTTCACTAACTTATATTGATGATTCGGTGCTTACTAGAACTAGTTTAGAAGGGATGTAGTTAGTAATATTAGCTTTGGATTATTAGAAGTCCATAATCCAAGGACTTGGAATGCAATTATTCATCTCTAATGGAATCACAATTTAGCAATTTCTAGATCATCTGCTGAAGTCAAATATCAAAAACATGGGTTCTTGTCTTTGAGAGTTCCTATAGATTTTGTATTTGTTTACTAATTTTCAACTTGAATTACATAAACCTAAACCTATTCCTGTTTTCTTTTTTTTTGGTTCAGTTGGTCCCCATAACAAGGGCAAAAAGAAACTGCGAGTATGGCTTCTTGTGCTTTAATAGGTCACTGCATAGAACTCTCTTGTTTCAACCCTTCCTCTTTTTCATTCTGTGGACACACATTGAACCTATCATAGACTATATAAGCGATTTTCTCCATTAGAGTTCAAAATTAAATACTAGAAGGCCAACTTCAAAACGGGTCTTTGAGATTGTGTTGTATGCACGCACATGTATGACGATACCAATATCACGAATCTTTTCTTTTCGTTTTTTCATTTTTCTCAAGGGTATTCAAGATGGTTGTCTCTGAGTTGCCTGGTGAAGGTGGGGCGCTGGTCGATTTCTGTTTGGGGTTATGAGTACAGTTTTGTGGACATGAGTCCTTAAAGTTATGATTTTAGTTATGCCTTCTCTTTGCAGTGCGGCTGTTGCTCTACAAGCTTGTCTATCTGAAAAAAGGTAACTTGTATTTGGTTTTTAAAGTCTGACTTTTGGTAAACTAGTAGCCAACATGAATTAGAAAGTTTATTTGGCTGGAGTGTTTTGAGGCACCTAAAGATGCTTACGGTGCTTAAGACGCCAGCAGGCTCTTACGTACGTCATCTTTAGGTGAATTTAGATAAGGTGAATTATATTTTAAATTTTAAATTTTTATCAATTTTATAAGAAATACAAACTGTATTAATAAAATATTCAAAATTTAATTTATTGTTAAACTTTTCTTATACGAAATGTCACGTAATCAAACAATATTCCATGTTAAACGTTACATTCTTCTTCTCTATTGTTGCTCTGCATCTACAGATGGCATAAAACTTCTCATCCACCAAAAAAATAGACAGTTGCGAGAAGCCATGGCAAATAAACCTAGTTCCACTATTTGGTCGTGGTCAAAGTCAAACCACAAAAACCTTAAAAAACAAAGGCATGGCCATTTCAAGAAGTATTCTTTTAGTCCTGTGAGTGATATCTCAAAATCATCTGTTGCAGTCACCAGCAATTCGTGCTTACTACGTCAAACTCGTCATCATTCACAAATGTACAAGTAGTCTTTCGCGTGGGTTTATAGTGGAATGACAAGATCATGGGCTGAACACCAAGAACAGGAAGATCATAATGTCAAAATTAGTGGTGTGCGAAATAATTAATTATTTAAAATAATATTTATTTTATATTTTAATTAATTATAGTTCATATTGACATCTATGCATCGCAGACATAGAATGGTGCTCTTTATGTGTCATTCCATGTCATTAACATTAACGATAAAGTAAAGGATGAAGTATATTTATAATAAATTGAAATTTTGAATAGTTGATTAATATAATTTATGATTTTAGTTAATATTATAAAATTCGGTTAAGTTTCATATTTAAAAGATAGTTAACCTATTTATATATGAATGGTATATGTTTTAATTTTATAACTATTCATATGAGTAAACTATATTTTAAATTTCAAAATTTTATTTAATTATATAATAATAACCAAAACTATAATTTGTATCAGTCAATTGAAAAAAGTCTTACTTTGTTACAAATATAGTTTACTATTACTCTACCTTTAATTGCTAATGTGTAGCATCATGTAACCAAGCCTCCTTCCAAAATTTTAATTTAATTAAATATTAAATGTTAATAAACATAATTAATTTATATGTTCCTAACATTGCTTGTTCATGATGATTTTTCATTCAATCATATTTTTTAATATAAGACCAGAGTAAGTAGACCTATCGCCTTACTAGTAAAATGATAGCAGGAATCGATCCCATAAAAAATAGATACACGAATCTAATCTTCCTATTATTATCTAATCAATAATTAGTTAATTTCTGTTAAATTAAAAACTAAAATACTAGCCACTTTGGATCACTACTAGAACGTCTGTATAATAATTAAAAGAGAATATCGAATATAAATAATATCCATATCAGAGTTTTCCCTTAAATTCATCTTGTAATTTTTATTATAAGAGTTCCATTTGACCCATTGAGGTTTCCTAGTGTAATACATTCACTTATCCTTATGTTGATTAATTGATATATTTAATTGATTAACAATTTTCATAGTGCACCAAGTTCTATGAAACCTTATAAAAGGTTACCTTAATACCAGAAAAGTTACTTAGGTCCATATCTAGATCCTCACTTAATTCTTAATATAAGCTCCTAATCAATCTACATATAGGTACTTTTGACTACATCTACAAGTAGATTTGAATCAGATCTAAGCTATCACTTGTATATGATCATCATTAAGATTAATACATATAAATCTTAAATATAAAAACTTTCATTTGAAAATTAAATCAATGCATTCAAGAATACATTAGGGCTTCATCCAATTTAGATATAGAAGTTATTAGTGTATAATCATCTTTGAGATAATCACATGTTGACGAAAATCTTGATCCTATAATGATAATTGCTTCTCTAAAACAAATGTCAATCTTTCTCTATTAGAAGCAATTCTTATATGTTCTCTCGGGACCTTTTTTGGTAAGTGGTAGCTAACCCTAATGACATCTAAAGAATAGAATGAAAAAGTACTTATTTCCTATTACATTATGAATATTTTATTTGCTAAGAACATAGTTTATGACACGATCATGCATCTTACTGCTTCTTTTCTAGAGACGGATACTGGCTTTGACACTCTTGTGTCCTAGGTCATGTGTTTTTCTATAAATTTATGGAGATGACTTGTCCCCTAACACATATATGTTCGACACCATAGATCTTACTGTAACTTTTCTTTAGAGGTACACAAGTTGAGTTGTAAACTCTTTCGTTTCTTGGCTATGTTATTCCTTAAACAAAATTACCACAATTACCTAATACAAGATATAAAACTAATTAAAGCAATTTAATTTGGATGAGAAACATAGCAAAATACTAAGAACAATATATGTATATTTTATGAATATCACTTGCTCATATAAAACTCATATGACTCCTATTTGCAAGTAAGAAACAATTTCTTTAAGAAAAAAAATCATAACTTAAATAACATCCCTATAATAAAAGCTTTAACATTAAAAGAAAGGATGGAGCCTTTTTAACAAGAAAAATCAAAATACTTATCAATAAACTACTTCAAAATACCCATATATCTATAGTGTGTATGGGTAAGATTCTCACGCAGAAACTCTTTGGCTACCGTAGCAAGACATTAATGTGGTAGTTAAAGATTATAATAAGGGTACAATTATAAGAGAGTATGACATAGACATCATTTTCAAGTTAGAAATCAACTGCTTAATTGTTCAAATTAATTAAAAATATTTCTTAATTAATTTCTTATTATATTATATTTCACTTATCTACTAATGTGGAATGAGGCTTATTTACATGACTTTTCACATCAGTAACATTAACAATAGAGTAAATGAGGAGTTATATTTGTAGAAAGTTAAAATTTTATTCAATTGTTTAATAAAATTTATAGTTATGACTGATATTATACAAAATAATTAAAGTTTCAAATATAGTCTATATTTTACAATTTAAATTTGCAATCTTTGAAAAAAATTAAAAACTAAAATACTATCTACTTTGGATCACTGTTAGAACACTTGTATGATAATTATAAGAGTATCAAATATAAACTCAGAATTTTCCATTAATTTCATCTTGCATTTTTTATTATAATAATTCTATCAACTGGACTAATACATTCACTTATCCCTATGTTGATTAACTAATTAACTATTTTCATAATGCACCGAGTTCTTCGAAACCTTATAAAAGGTTACCTGAATATCAAAAAGGTTTATATCTAGATCCCCACTTAATCCTCAATATAAGCTCCTAAGTTAATCTACAAATAAGTTCTTTTGACTACAACTACAAGTAGATTTGAATAAGATCTAAGTTATTATTTGTATATGATCATCATTAAGATTAATACATATAAATCTCAAATGTACAAACTTTTATTTGAAAATTAAACCAAATCTAGCATACAAGAATACATTAGGTCCCATCCAATTTGGATATAAAAGTTATTAGCATATAATCTTCTTTGAGATAATCATATGTTGATGAAATCTTGATCATATAATGATAATGCTTCTCCAAAACAACTTTTGATCTCTCATTATTAGAAGCAATTCTTATATGCTCTCTTAGGCCCTCTTCTAGTAAACAATAGCTAACCCTAATAAAAACTAAATAATAGAATTAAAAGTGAAAACACTTATTTCCTACTGCATTATAAATAATTTGTTCGCTAAGAACATAGTTTAGGACACAATCATGTATATTATTGCTTTTTCTTTTTCTAGACAGGTACACTGGTTTTGACACTCTTATGTCTTAGGCCATCTATTTTTCTATAAATTTTGTGGAGATGGCATGATCCCTTACACATCTTTGCTTGAGACCATATATCTTAGTATACTTTTCTCTAGAGGTACATGGGTTAAGTTGTAAACTCCTCCATTTTTTGGCCATGTTATTCCTCGAGCAACTTTTCCATAATTACCTAATACAAGATATAATACTAATTAAAGAAAGGTAAATTGAATAAGAAAATAGCAAAAATACTAAAAAAATATATGTATATTTATGCATATCACTTACTCATATAAAACTCATATGACTCCTATATGCAAGTAGGAAACCATTTCTTTAGGAAAACAAATGATAACTTAAATAGCATCTTTATAATAAAAGCTTTAACGTTAAAACAAAGGATGGAGCCTTTTTAATAAGAGAAGTCAAAATACTCTTTGGTTGTGATATTGATCTTACGGGGAGAACAGAATCAAAGAATATCAAACACTAGAGCATAATCCAATCCAAAAAAAATGCTTGCGCATTAAAGCCAGAAAGAAAAAAAACCATTAAGCAAGCCCCAAATTCCATACTCTCTTTCTTGCCTTTTCACTCTCGCTAAATGCTTTCTGTTCCATTCCTAAGCCCCCCATCATTTGGTTTGAGTTTGATTTGTTAAGGCAAATTGGAAGGCAAAAAAGGTATGTTACGTTATTGTTAGCAATAGCTAAGTATTAATATGTTGCTTCAAAATACCCACATACTTAGTATATGCTCAGGGTAAGATTCTTTAGTAGAAACTCTTTGGCTACCACAGCGAGACATTAATATGGTAGTTAAAGATTCTAATATAGGTACAGTTATTAGAGAGTATGACATGGACATCATTTTCATGTTAAAAATCAATTGTTTAATTGTCTAACTTAATTAAAATATTTTAATTTATTTATTATTTTATATATATTTCAATTATCTACTAATACAAAATGAGGCCTAACTACATGACTTTTCACATTAGTAATATCAACTAAAGAGCAAATGTGGGTATGATCATATCTGCACTAATGCACCTAATCCCATCAGAACTCTAAAGTTAAATATGCTTGGGCCAGAGTAGTACTAGAATTGGTAACCTCCTAAGAAGTCCTTGTTTTGCACCCCTTAAAAAATATTTTCAAAAAAATATAAAGTAAATGAGGAGTTATATTTATAACAAGTTGAAACTTTATGCAATTATTTAATAAAATTTATAGTTACGATTGATGGTATGGTTCCTTTGTTGGAACAGTTTAAAGCTTTAGTGTTGGAAATTTAAAAAAATAAAGAGAACACTAGAAGAACAATTGAAAGATTATGAGGAGATGAGTCATGATTTAATGCTCAAGTATGCTATAGCTAAGCACAAATCGAAAGACTGATCAGAGAATATTTTGATAAAGGTATTGTACCATTATTTTTTGATGGCAAATAAATCATTAAGAAACTTGAACATTTCTTATGAGATATGAAGCAAAACTTTGTGATGGCAAAGGTGTTCAATTTGGAGAATATGTCAATCACAATGATGTATATGATGGATGATGCAAAGATTTAATGGAAAATGAGAACCTCAAATGCCATCAAGAGAGGTAAACCTCCCATTAATAGTTGGGAGAAAATAAAGGAGGAGCTAATGTATTAGTTGCTCCCTAATAACATTTTTTAGCTCCAAGAGAAATTTTGAATAGTTTGAAGCAATAACACTCTATAAGGGAGTATGTAAGGCAATTCACATTTTTCATGTTAGAAGTACAAAACATGTTAAAGGAAAAAATAAGTTGTTCAACTTAATAAGCACTTGTAGATTAGGCATAGGTTGAGCTTCGAAGGTAAAATGTAAAGGACCCCCTAGTGTAATTACAACTATAGAAAGTCAAATAAGAAAAAAGGCGGAATTCTCTTTACACATGAATGCAAAAATGAAAGGTGAGTGAGGGACAAATGAATTCCAAATCACAAAGGATCAAGGAAAATAAGGTAAGGGCTCAATAGAAGAAGACTACCCCCAATATGTCTTTATTAGAACAATGAGCCTTAAAAAGGAGTGTCCAAGCAAAAGTAAACTAAGCCTTACAAAGGAGTGTCTGAGCAAAAGTAATGTAACACCCCACTCCCGCTGGACCCGAACCCGATATCGATGGTGATATCCGAATCCATGCACCGCGAGTGTGGCGTGCCACATCACTTAACACTTAAAAGTCGGTATATATATATATATATTTGAAACCATAAACATAAAGAACAGAAATTCGTTAACCAAAATATGTCACTATAATAAATAACCATTGGATACAAATAGTGAAATCAACAGAACTTTTATTAGCCACATGGGCCCATTTCAAATTACAAAATACAATCATTTCTAATTGTCCAAAATTATTACAAACTGAAATGTGCGGTTACAGAGAATACAATATTCGATTTCAAAGAATACAATATTTTTGCGGAAGATACGTTTAGTGACAAATAAGGAAAAACAATGCAGACGCGAACTAATTCCGACCTCTAATCCTGTCTCGCATGCAATAGGCATACTCCCGTTGCCTAACGAGGTATTCTTCTGAGTCCTGAAAAATAATTGCAAATTTTGGGTGAGTTTTGCGAACTCAGTGAGGT
>JAOQMS010000003.1:26511629-26556661 GCA_027563885.1 Erythroxylum longipes
CCGGGAAAATGTCATGAATGCATGTACAAACATTTTTCATGTGCAGAAATCACTGTTCACAAATGCATGAGCATGAGTTGTGTTTTCCTAATGATCTCACGTATACACATTTCTATAATTCAACCCGTTATATGGAAACGGGATGTTACAAGTAAACTATCTAAAAAAATGGTAAATGGTATTTAGGTGATGTATTAATCAAAAGGAAGACTTGCTTTTTTCTTCAAATTTTGACTAAGGAGTTTTCAAGGGAACTACTTGTAGAGCAGTGCTCACAATGTTAATGAAGGGTGCCAAATTCTTATAATATGGATGGTTTATTAAACTCCTAAGTCAAAATGGTAGAAGTATATAAGTGTTGATATGTATTGGCCAATATTTAAAACTCGGATATACACAAAAGTGGCATATTGATAAGGAAACAAAGTAAAGATGTAGCATCTCGTTTCCATAATAAGAGTTAGAACCCTAGATTTTTGTAAATAAGAAATAACGATGAGAGATTAGAAATTAGAAAATGCATTTCATGCTCATATATAACATTAGCATACACATATGATTATTAATGTTTGCCAACATTGCAAAGACTGTACATGCACTCAATTGACATTTTCTGGGTATAATTGATTTTTAAATGATAATGATGTGACTTGTGGATTTTAGGTCTTGAAAATTGATTTGGTGAGTATAATTATTGATTTAGAATTTTTGGTGAAATTGAGAAATGTCTAAGATTCTGTGTATTTTTAGACTAGGAAAAATGTCAAGTAGCAAGACAATTGATTTGTGGTAATAGAAATAAGTGAAAATTGATAATAGAAATTATTGATAAGTGACATTAGGATTTAATGACAAGTGCCATAGAAAATTGGGTGATAACTGGATTAGAAATTGGAGACAAATGGATTAGGTATTAAAAAACCAATTAGAGGCCATAAGAAAATGACAAGTGGCAAGTGACAAGTGTCACCACACTTGCCACTCACCACTCATCACCCACGTAACTCTCATTTGAAATATCAACTTTTGTTGCCTGTCATTTGTATTTTATACTTTCATCTTCTTGTTTCTTTCTCTATCCACGATACCTACCTTCCAAACCTTTAACGTTGAGCTTTGTTAACACCCTTTACTAGCTACTCCAATATGCATTGCTTTCACCTTGTTGATGAAAACTATTTATATTTCCATCTTGCTCTTAAAATGTTGATGATCATATGAGCTAGGAGAGTTTTTGAACTAAAACAAGTATTTTATTGATCATCATGGGTTGTTAAATAGACGCATTTATGATGATCATTAAGGTTGATTATTAGTGAAAATGATAAAGAATGAATGATGAACGTTGATAAATTTATGGACATATTTGGTGTTTTATTTTTGTGTTTATGATCAACAATAGATTATGAGCTGTGTTTGAGATGTTTTTGAAATATATTGGTTATGAAAATGGTGTTTTAATGAGAATTGGAAGTTGATGAACATAGAAAAGTGTTCAGGTCTTATTTTTTGTTAATGAATGAGTGTAGAAAATTGATGAGCAAATGTATGTGATTGTGTTCTGTTTTTTGAAGAGTATGAAAACATGGATATAGGTTGTTATGTGATGAAATAGATTGAGTTTTGAAGTTAAAGAAAAGACTATTATAATGTTCTTGAAATAAGAAGAAATAAGATGATAATGAATGATGGAAATCATGTTTTGTTTTTGGTGTGATTGTTGAATCTTAAGTTATGAAATTGTCTTATGAATGGCCTTGAAATGAGATTGAGTAAAGATGATGAGGTTATGAAGCTTCAATGATAAAATATGAAGATGATTGTTTGATGTTTTATGAAATATTGAAATCTAGAAAAGTTATGAATGCAAGAATGATAGGATTAAGTAAATTGTATAATGGATCAATTGAATTAGTTTTGGGAGTTTTAATGCAATCAATATGGTAGTTGAGTTTGTATGAAATGAAGTTTCCTTAATGAGTATGAATTCTGGAAATTTTTAGTGTAAATGATGTTTTTGTGTATGTTGAATTCGTCGAGAAATGGAGGAAGAAAATGCAGGGCATGATTATGGCCCTCACCTCACGATCGTGACTTGGACAAATTTTGGTTCTGTCACGATCGTGGCAGAATCCCCACGATCGTGGCCAGTTCCATGAGGAGCTTTTGTCACGATCTTAGGAAGGACCAACACGATGCTGGGCAGGCATAAAGAGAAAAATGTTGTCTTTTAAGTAATGTTTGAGACGATTAATGATAGGATACTCCTTATGATGTATTTAGGCTCGAATGAGGCCTAGAATGAAGCTAGTTGATGATGAATTAGTTTATTAAAGTGAGTAAGGGATATTAGGCATAAATGAATGCTTGAATGATGTTGTTAAATGATTATGAGAAGTGATTTAATGATACATACTCGAAATAGTCAAATCGAGCATGCATTATATATAACACATGTACATATGTGTATAATTGAGAATTAATGTGATTGTGCAATTTTTTAATGTGTAAATCTGTATGTGTTGCATGATATAGAAGCGTAATTACAACGACAACATCCAGACATTGCCGGGACGTCGAGGCAATAGTTATCTGGAGTATATAGTGAGTAGCCTAAATGGTCTCACATTGATTAATTGTTTTGTTTAAATTTCTGTATTGAATCATTATTGATATGAATGTGTTAATTCCAGACATTGATTGTTTGAGGCGTTTAATGCATGAAAAATCATTTTGGAAGTGTTCATTGTATGTGAATTTAACATAAATAAGTGTACTCAACGTAATTGTTGAATGTCGGACTGAGGTCTGATGATATGTGAAAGTGAATGTGCATATTGAAACAAAGTGATTGATGAAATTATGTGATGTGATGCATTCATTACATGATATGCATGATAAGATAAAGGCAGTTGTAACCTGAGTTACCAGCGAAAAAGAGCTTAAAGCTCAGAATGTGGTAAGAGCCTCTGGCTCACTATGTATAATGAGCCTGGTATCTCCAACAGATACGAGACAGTTATTAATAAGCCTGGTATCCACAATGGATACAAGAAAGTTAAAAAAGCACTCGATCACAACAACGTAATAATTGAATGTGAGTCACATGCGCATTGTATATATATTTGATATGTATATTTTAAATGATCAAAATTAATTGTTTGAACTATTTTAAATGTGAAATATGAAATAAGTAAACAAAGTGATATTTGATGCTTCATGATAATTGGTGAAGAGTTGTGCAATATGTGCTATTACTTATCTGCAAATTGACTATGAATCGTGAATTATTCTATGTTTGGTATGAGTGAGCCATCGATGATGGACAGCTCACTGAATTCACAAAACTCACCAAAATTGCAACATTGACTTTTAGGTACGAGAGAGGAGACTTAGTTGCTAAGACGCTCTAGAAAAGGAATAGTTCTTGTGTTTTGGATAGAAGAAATGGCTCAAAGGTCGATCAGCTGAGATAGTGGAGGTTAGTTAGAATCTTTGTATAGTTTTCTCATTCCATGTAGAATATTTTGTAAAAGAGTAGTATGCTCTTAGATAATTGTGATACTGTATATATGAAATGCTATAGTATAACTATGATTTATAAATGGAATGAAGAATTGAATCTTTCGAGTATCTGTGTTTTAAATTATGATGTCACGAATTAGTAAACGCGACTGCTCTAGCGGGCCGTTTTTACCAGGCATATGCCCGAATGTCTTTATAATGTACGAGTATGTGCTAAGTGAAAGTGAGGTGCTACAAAAGACCTACGAGTAGACAAGGCAAATGGATAGTGTCAACAAAATCGAAAGAGAGTTGACATACGTTGGTGTGCATTAGCAAAAATATTTCATGATAGGTAAGATTCAAATACGAGACTAAATATGAAAAATACGAGACTAAATATAACTGGTTTAGATCTCCTGCTAACTTTATGAAGTTAGTGATAAAAGTGGATAATTAACATTCTTGGTCCTTAAATTCTTGTAAGCCTTTATAAAAGCATAATTTATAATTCATCTAAGTATAAATGGTGTTCATTTAATCAACTACTTAGAAAGAGTTAGAGAGTTTTTTTTTGTATAAATATGTAGATCTAATCCAATTCTTAAACTTAAACTAAACTATTTAAACTCAACTTAAACTAATAATTTATTATAGTGATCTTAACTTATTAATTTAAATTGAGTGCAATTGATTCAAATCATGTTTACGGACTGAGTTAGGTTATGGTGTTAGCAACATTTGTTTAACCGACATATGATGTTCATACAACGTGTGCTTTTTTAAACCAACATATAAGAGAAAGTTTTTTTAAAAGTTAAAAGAAAATTTTCGATAATTTTAAAGATTAGGGAATTCTTTTAGAATTTATTAGACCATAAACGAGGTCTACGTTTTTTACTTGAAAAATATATAAAAATTCTTTTATTTTCTTTTTAATGTACTAGGTTTTATGTCCAGGATACTTTGTATCTTATGATGGTGTAAAATGAACATGTCATTCAAATGGCTTATATTATGTTGGTAAAATTTGTACTTCATCATCCCACTTATCTGTAGTGTATCTTGAGTTGAGTTCGACTGTCCACATTTGAAACCATGTATGAGAAAGCCTGCAAGTATAGATTTTGGAAATACTGTATTCATGTTGTCATCAAACAGAAGATGCCACTGCTGCCAAAGAATCTTACACCTCTGTCTTTCTATCTCTACTTCACCTTCCGACAGAAATCTTCTGTGAAAATACTCGAAATGGTTCCAATTTGTTTTCTTGGTCAAGCCACTTTCCAATTAGGCAAGTACTTTAATGGAGAAAAGAGTGACAGCTATAGTTGGATGATACAAAAGGAAAAACAAGACACATAGCTACAAAGTGAGGGGTCGCGCTGTGTTTGAATTCCAACATATATTATTATAATTTTAGTTATTGATTAGCCTCCAAGACAGCAAGGTCACATAGTTTTATAAAATCTAATAAATATATTAGAATTAGGCTGGCCTAGGTTTTTTTTTACCACAATTAATATAATTAACAATTCAAAATTTATATTTCTGTGAATGTTAAATTATTTGCGGTAGAAGTCTAAAATAATATAACTACGCTATTTTGTCAATTAAATTTAATATAAACACGATTTTAAATGAATATAATTAATAAAATATTAAAGTACCAACATCTTTATTTTCTAAAAATTTTGTAAGCCTCCAAGTTTAATTTTTAAAATATATATCCATTACTTTAGATAATTCTTTAATAAGCTAAAAATCACGAGATCCAATGCTTGATCTTAGTTTTCTAAGAATTAAGTATAATTGATCAAATCATTATGTCATTGTTTAATTATGTATCATTATCCTATGTTTAACATTATTTATTAAATTTTAATTATGTGTAATTATGCAATGTTTATTTTTTATATTATTGTATTGGTTTTAACATTATTGTAAAATTCTATTATGTTGTAGGGATAACAACATTTATTACTTATTAGATTTGAAATTATTCTCAAATTTCAAGTATGTGTAATATTGTATCCATCTCTTATATATTATTAAATTTGGAATTATTTTAATACTATGTCAAAATTATGAATTTTGAATTTTTATATGAACTAAAATTTAAGTGATTTATATACGAAAGAGAGTTTTTATTTAACTTAAAATTTTAAAACATTAAATTATTTATATATTTTATTTATCATTACTATTATCGTCCAGTTTGAAATTTAGAATGGTCCGATAATATTCAGCTCTATCATTAAGGAGATTATTTTTGATAACCTCACGTGGTATTATATATTTTATTAGGACATTAAAATTGGTAACTTAATTTTTGGTAAATTAAAGAAAAGTATTAATAATAAGTTGAATCTTTAAAGAAGCTCTAAGAAAGAATATAATTGTGCTCCAAATGGGAGTTTTTGAGTATAAACAAAGAAAAGGCAGAAGAAGGCAAGCCAAGCCATGGCTTGAAAGGGAGAGTTTTGGTTTTGGGGGCTTTGACTTCAAAGAAACTAGAACCCAAAGCAAGGCAAAAGCGATCTGCTACTGTATCTTTCTCTTTCTTTCTTTGTCTCAGAGAATACCCAACAAAATGTACCAGTAAACCTCCAAAAGATCCAAAACAAGACCAAACAACCAAATACTTCAATCACAAAATCTGAGATTGTTGATATTCTTAGTACTGACCCAACACATCATTCTCTATGTTGTCTCCTCTTGCTCGGATTCATTCCAAGTAAGTATCTTTATCCATCACTTTCTTCAGCTAACTCCCTCTGATCTCTAAAGCTCTTTGCTTTCTTTTTAGATCACTGGCTGTGGCTCTAAATCTTTGCTCAAAATTCTGTTCTTTTTTTTTAATGGGATGTTGTAGTATCTCATTCTCTCCCTCCTTGCCTTTCTGTCTGTGCCTCTGGCAGATCATTTTTGACTTGGTTTTCTTGTTGATCAAGGCTTTAAATCCCAAAAGTAGACCACAAAACAAAAGCCTTTGAATCCCAAAAACAGTTTTTTTTTTCCTTTTTGTCTGAATTCATAACTTTGCTATCTGTCATATCGGTTCCTTGAGATTTTTTGGCTTCTGAAAAATTTTTAATGATTGTTTTAGATCATTTAGATGTGTTTATTTTCCTTCTTATGGTTCCTGAAAATTCTAAATCTATAGAAGTGTGGATTTCAATTTGCATGTGCTCAGTATTGACTATTGTTCTTATTTCTTGAGACGGGTCGAACTTTGATCTCTGTGAGTACTGGATGATTCAGGAACAACTTTGTGCGTGGACTTCTTTTCTAGTGGTGCTTACTTTTTACTTGTTTGTTTGTGTTTGGGTACCAATTTCTTATTTTGCATTCACTGATTGCTACTTATCGAGTAGCTAAAACAGACCATGTTGAGATACGAGGATTAGCTTCAAACATGGGGTGTGTTCTCGCAAGAGAGGTATCTTCAGGCATAGTTTCGGGGAATAAAGGGGTCAAGAACCTGAGCGTGGAATCTGGTAGGACAGTGGAAAATGTATCGGCGACAAAGACGGATGCTAGTGGTGTTGTGGAGGGAAAAAATGAGGAAACCCAGAAGGAGGAGCAAATAAACGGGGATAAAAAACCTAAAGGGGAGAGGAGAAGGTCCAGACCAAACCCTCGTCTGGGTAATCCACGCAAGAATTTGCATGGTGAGCAAGTGGCAGCTGGTTGGCCACCCTGGCTATCTGCGGTCTGTGGGGAGGCACTCAATGGTTGGATCCCACGACGAGCAGACTCATTTGAGAAAATTGATAAGGTTAGGTGCCATCTTCCAAATGTGTTTTGTGTTCTCCCATGGTGATGCTGTTGTAATTACAATGTGATGGTCACTATTGAGATTTTCAAATGCCATCATGAAGCTTAGTCTCGAATGCCTAACGCAGATATTTTAAAAATAATGTTATTACAGACAGTTATAATTTTAGTAAGTTTCATTCCTGTGGAAGGACATATGAAAGGCAAAGGCATTTGAGATAAAAACTCCATGATGTATATTCTGATTTTTCTGTTGTTTCTTCAATGTTTTTCCTTCATAATTGTTGGCAGATTGGATCTGGGACATATAGCAATGTGTACAAAGCTAGAGATACGTTAACTGGAAAAGTAGTTGCCCTGAAAAAGGTAAGGTTTGATAATTTGGAGCCTGAGAGTGTGAAGTTCATGGCCAGAGAGATCCTCATTTTGCGAAGACTGGACCATCCAAATGTTGTAAAGTTGGAAGGTTTGGTTACTTCAAGAATGTCATGTAGTTTATACCTGGTATTTGAGTACATGGAGCATGATTTAGCCGGACTTGCCGCAAGCCCAGCAGTAAACTTCACAGAGCCCCAGGTTTGCTTGATACCATCTCAGGATTTAGCTTTGAAGTATATTCCTATGCTTCCAATGTGGACAACATACAAAATATAAAACATCTGTTTCTATCCCAGGTTAAATGTTATATGCACCAGCTATTATCTGGACTTGAGCATTGTCACAATCGTGGTGTACTTCATCGTGACATCAAGGGCTCAAATCTTCTTATTGACAATGGAGGAATACTCAGAATTGCTGATTTTGGATTGGCATCTTTTTTCGACCCTAATCACAAACATCCAATGACTAGTCGAGTTGTAACTCTATGGTATCGACCACCCGAGCTTCTTCTTGGTGCTACAGACTATGGTGTGGGGGTGGATCTCTGGAGTGCAGGCTGTATATTGGCTGAGCTACTGGCTGGGAAGCCTATCATGCCTGGTCGAACTGAGGTAGCTAGCTATGCTTCTGATGGTTCTTAATTTGAGTATCTCTGGCCACTATTTAGGTCTATTCATTAGACTTCTATGCATATAGTCCCTGGTCAATTCAATCCTGCTATTTGGAGGGGGCTTCCATGCTTGTAATGGCGTAGGCCTACTTTATCTAAGGTCTTATTTACACGAGAACTTTGAACCCTTTGTTTCTCGTGTAAGAGGGCTGAACCTAGATTTAACACAGATAAACACATTCTTATGCATCTTTGTCAACTTACCCTATGCCTATTTTTCCCTTTTATGAGATTCACATTTATTTATAGCTTCTGTGATTTGATTTTGTATTTGATGTTTGTTTTTATATTTACTTTGTTTTAGAGTTGCTTACTTTGTGTCTCTGTGTGGTAAGGCTTCTTACTTGATTTATAGAAATGACTGAACAACTCCGGTATAAATACCATTGTATTGGTAATGTTCTACAATGTTGTAGGTAGAGCAATTACATAAGATCTACAAGCTATGTGGTTCACCTTCAGATGAATATTGGAAAAAATCAAAGTTGCCAAATGCAACTTTATTTAAGCCCCGGGAGCCTTACAAAAGATGCATAAGAGAAACATTCAAAGATTTTCCACCATCATCACTTCCCCTCATTGATACACTTCTTGCAATTGATCCAGCAGATCGGAAGACAGCAACTGATGCTCTAAGAAGCGAAGTAAGTATTTACACTGTTAATTATTGTTGTTGTTTTCAAGTCTTATTCTATGTCATGTTTCTGTTGTTTCCTGTGTTTCTCTATATAAACTTCCTACATTGATTAAATATGATGAGTATCTGCCTTATGGATATGATGGTCCAACCCTTGAGTTGTACACTAGAGAGGTACATTGTTCATCTTCTTGTTAAACATAGATCTTGATGTCATAAAGTTGTTAATTTTACACATGGCTAATCAAATTGACTATAATAATCAGACTGCTATTGAATTCTTCTTCTTCTTCTCTCTAAATCTCGATTGGATTGTATCGCTGCTTTTAGCATACTGACTAAGCATATTTATTGTGCCAATATTTGTATGAACTCCTAATTGTTTAACATATATTGTCACTGCTTATGGGGTATCTTACATTGAACTTTGGCACATTGTCTTCAGGAACAAATCACATCGGCTGGTAAAATTGTTAGCAGTTCAAAAATTATTTTTCATGTGTGATGCAGTTTTCATGTATTCCAATGACTTTTAGCCTCAAGATGTTACTAGAATCTCAAAAAATGAGTTGGAGTATTTGTCTACCTATTCTTGACCCATAATATTGACTACATTGAGACCACCATGGGGCTAGTTGATTGAAAGCTGCTGCCAGCTTGAGCACTCATGGAATCATCTGTTCATCCCGTGTGCCACCATAAAGGGACCAATGACTTGTATTTGGTTTGATATGGCACTAAGGTTGAAGGCATGTCAAAGTTAATACCATAAAATTACACAAATGTCTCTCAAAATCCCAAAAAGTTTCATTTTGAGTCAACTTGGAATTTTTTGATGTTAAATTACTAATGTCTTCTCACAGGGATTCTTTATGAACTCTGGGTTGAAACCCTTGCAACCATCTAATTTGTTTCTAATGCAGTTCTTCATGGCGGAACCTTTTGCTTGCGAACCTTCTAGTCTCCCAAAATATCCCCCAAGTAAGGAGATTGATGCTAAACGACGTGATGATGAAGCGAGAAGGTGCCTCTGTAGACTTCCTCTGTCATTTTAATCTTTACTTCCCTTTTCTGCTAAATCCTACGCATGACACTCATGTGATTGTCCTAATTTATTATGTAGTGAGTCCTTTTGTAGTTCAACTGGGATTTGCCTCTGCCCCTTTGAACCTTAAAGTGTTCAACATACACTTAGCATCTTGATATTTTCATTCAAAGTGCTATATATGTGGCTAAACTATATGCATTTGATTGTGCAGATTGAGAGCTGCTGCTAAATCCCAAGTTGATTCTGCAAAGAAACCACGGCCCCGGGAACGGGCAGCAAGGGCTGTACCTGCTCCAGAAGCCAATGCGGAGCTTCAATCTAATATTGATGTATGTCTATTTTATTTAGTTTGTTTCTCTTTAAAATTCTATGGCAATTAGACACAGGGTCATGGTTTCCTCAGCAAATGCTAACTAGGACTGCATTCAAGAGTTATAGTTTCATATCATCAATACCTCTTTGGCGTTCCCAGCAATGTGTAGTCCTCACTATGCTTCCTTTCACTGTTACCGACCACAACTTTTAAACCTAAGACATTTATACTCATAATTGCTTGCATTGTTTCCCACGATGATATTATGATAATACCATACTGACTGTCTTTTCCGTTAAACAGAGACGGCGCCTAATTACACATGCCAATGCAAAGAGCAAGAGCGAAAAGTTCCCTCCACCTCACCAGGATGGAGCACTTGGCTATCCTTTAGGGGCATCTCAGCATATAGATCCTGCACACGTACCTGCTGATATTCCTTTTAGCACCACCTCATTTATCTATTCAAAAGATTCAGTGCCAACTTGGTCCGGCCCTTTGGCTGACACAGCCGGTGTCGGTGGCCCAAAACGAAAGAAGAATGTTACGACCGATACCCGGCTTAAAGGAAAGAGAAGCTTGGCTTAAGTACCTTGTGCATACATTTGAGAAACGGAACATACAAAAATATGGGCGTGACACTGCTACTTGATGCAAGTGTGTAACATCACTGACTACTCTTTCTATTCATATTTGGTTGGAAAAACAGAGGGAGGTGGTTGCATCTCATTGGGCGTGGAAAAGCAGCTTGTGAACGTATAGAAGACAATTGTTTGACCAAAATGTGGTCGAGGGGTGAAGTCAAAATTTCCATACTTTTCCTTTACATTTGATACTGTTCATCTTCGTTATAGAAAAATTTGGCATCTTTCGTTGAAATGGTGAGATAATTTCCCTAAAAATTGTAAATCTTGTTTATTCTTTACTTGTTAAAAACTGGTTGATGAGATTTTGATATGGTTTAGTCTGTTAATTGGTTGGAAAGCAAGTAATATATTCTTAAAGGCCATCCTCTTTCGCATTTGTTCCTTGCAAAATGGCTCTCATGTCTTATCAAGGACATCTTGGTGATAGCGATCCATATGTTCATTGTTCAGTTTTAGGTCTTTATTTACTATGAAAATTTCTTTTTTCTCTTTTTTTATTTGATGTGAAAATGCACACTTGCTGGTCTTTTGGTTTTCCGAAGTTTTTGAACAGTTTTCGGCTTACCATCTGAAGCACCGAAGCTTGGCCCTTTCAGCATGGCATATTTGTTTACTTAGAAGCCTTCACATGGACGGATGGTGAAGCTGTCACACAATCTTATAGATCTTTTTGTTTAGAGTTTTATTAAAAAAATTAATTGTCTTAATTATAAAAGGAGTAATGTAAATTCATATTTAAATATTAAATTATCTACTTATAGAAAACTTTACGTAGCACCATCATGTTCAAAAAGGGATAATTAACAATAAGAATAATTGTTATATCTTCTATTTTCTTCAGTATTTTGCACCAGAAAATTATTGAAGACAAGATCTCTCTATATGACATTAGACATAACATGAACTATATGGAAGTAATTAAGTGATTAATATATGATTCATCACTAAAAAATAGTCAGGGAGAATATTCTATTGTTCTTTGTTAGCATTGATTCAGAAAATTTTTGATCAAGATGAAATGACACTTTGAAAATAGTGTCATTAAAATACTAATAGTAATTAATATGAATGGACTTAAATAAAATAGAAGTTAATTTTATACTTGATGTATAATTAAAATATTGTATGATGAAATGATTTAATTATACAAAAAAATCATGCAAGAAAAAGTTAGTTAAAATTACTTTGACATTTCTAATATTTGAGTGGTCGTAATATATTACTAAACATCAATCTTAATTTATAGATATCAATTATTCAATTAAATATTAAAGATAAATTGAAAAGTTCAACTTATCTAATCTTAATTACACTTTAAGGTTATAATTTATACCTACCGCCTACATATTTAAGAACCTAATAAGTCACATAAAAAATAATTGAAGAGAAAAAGGTAATTCAATCAAGTTAAACTTACTGTAAAGTTTAAAAAATTTTAAAGGTTAAATATGAGATATCTAATAAATAAGGATCGATATGAAATATTAGAGATCTTACTTATGCTTAATGTATTTAATTAAAATTAATGATAATTTTAACAAAAAGGTTAATTAAAATTTGAATTATATTTCAACTAAACTATCAAAAGATTCAAATCATATTATTAATAAACATAGCTATTCAATGATAAATATGCCTTTTGCTCTTTTTTTTTTTTTGTTGGGTTAAACTTACACTCTTAACCTAACAAATGTAACACGAATTTGCTAGTGTTCTGCCGATTTCAGCCCTTGCCAATCAATGTACATTTATTCTTACACATAAAGCTTGGACGTCTGCTCTTGTTATGTGATGCCTAAAACTTGCGAGTAAAACTTTCTGATATTCCATTATTGCTTCTAGGTGTAACCAATTGACCCAAGCATTTCTGTGTTCTTTTTAGTTACTAGCTCGTAGATGAAGGTTATAAGCTTCTCTACGTAATAAATGTAAAACCGATTGTTGACAGGTAAGGCAATTATGAGTGTGATATATACAAAGTTACTGTATATATGACTGGTAGTTGAGAATAGCGGATAAGCTGTTAGATACCAAAGATTACATCGTTGATAAAAATGTCATTCATCAGCCAGAAATGATTATAAATACATACACCTACTTCTGCCTATAAACACCAGCAACGTTTTCAGGGTGCTACGTCCTGTTTCTTAACATTGTTCTGTTCAAGTCCACTGCTGTTGCGTCATCTTCACCAGCTGAGAATGGGACCTGGAGGACCCGGACCACCGGGATGGGGCCCTTCCCCCGGCGGACCAGGGCCTTTTTGCGGCCTTTGTGACTTTATAGGCTCATGGTATGCCATTTATATCTACGTTATGTTCGTCTTCCAACAAAATACGATTCACTGATACACATTTTTTTGTGTTCTTCGTTTGCAGCTTGAGTTTCTTGTGCTGTTGCTGGTTGCTACAGGACTGTTTTGGTGGACCGCCTGGACCCTTCGGACCTCCTCCTCCTTGATCAGTGACACTCCACTGGACAAAGGAGTCGCTAGTTCAATTTATTTCTACTTCCTGTTTTTATCTTTTGTTTTGTCGACATAGTTCCTGTGTTCTTAGGACCCGGAATTATGTGATGTTCTATCAGATAGACTTGGTGTTGTTGATCAACTAGTGGCATTTGTTTCATTCTTGGTTAATGTATGGTTTCGAGTAAAATGAACTCACAGTTATCCCCATCAAGAGTCCTGTCCAGGACATTGCTTTCACCATACAGTCTTATCTTCCTTTTCATCTTCCAGCTAATTCTGATAGAGTTTGCGATCTAATCATTAAATTAATTGATGTGGACTAATATAATATCACAATAATTAATATTTTACTCTTGTGTATATGACATTTGGGTCCTTTTTGTAATCTTCGTATTCTTTTTACACATATTTTTGAAAACTTTTGTTAATAATTTGTATATTATTCATATAGGTTTTTGGCAATTTTTTAAAGCAAAAAGAGTTAAAATTTTGGATGTTTTGGATGCGTCATCCATATGACAAAAATGTCTTGTTTTATGAACTCTTTTTTGGGTGATTTAATGTTTAAAATGGTCCAATTGGTCACTTAGTTTTTGTAAGAAGAGAAAAAAAATTACTTTAAAATTGGTGGAAACGGCCTCTTCATCAACGAAATATTACTAGGTCGAGTTGTGGGTAATCCATGAATTGTATGACCCGATCTAAAGGTTGAAGATAAAGTATCTACATTTGTTTTTATTTAACAAGGGAAGCTAATACATTAAGAATCTGAAAACATTGACATGAGGTCAGGTACGCCGAAGCGAAGGTCGCGTGGATGGCGCGCTCCAGATGAATCATAGACTAAGGCTTCGTGAATAAGCGACGGCGGATTCCGTAAGTACTGAAGCCCTGGACTAGAGGTAGCAGCTAATGAGGCTAGTAGATCAGCACCCTGGTTACCCTCGCGGTGGATATGCTGGAACTGGACCTCCCATGAGCGATGGAGCAACCCTCGAATACCTGTCAACAAAGGAGAGATGTCAGTAAGGCTGTCAGTGGAAGGGGAGAGGATGTTTATGACCTCCAACGAGTCCACTTCGACAACTACTTGGCGATAGCCGCTGTCCCACGCCAAACTGAGCCCTGCGTGGACCCCCCAGAATTCGGCCTCCAGGGGTGTGCCCCGGCCAATATTATGGAGAAAGCCGCCACACCAAAGGCCGAGGTTATTCCTCAAAAGTCCCCCAGCTGCGATCCGAAGGGACTCAGCGCTGGCAGTGCCATCCCTGTTCAGCTTGACCCATCCCTCACAGGGTTTAGCCCAACCCACCAGGGTACTCCGTGGAAGACTCGGGTCTGGAAAAACACGGCTAACCATCGAATGAGCTCTGAAGATCCAAATGCTATAATTCAGAACAACACTCACTCCATCAGACGGCCAAGTAAAATCAGGGTCGAATATGCTTGCGTTCCGCCACTTCCAAATGAACCAACAGGTGACTCCAAAGATGAATGTCCAGTCAAGTTGATGGAACTGGAGGTGCGTACCTAGGTGGTAGCCAAGCCATCCCTCCACATGAAGAGTGAAAAAATCCCGAGCGAGAAGATGAGGAGGGAATTGATGCTAGATGGAGGTCACTCGGGGACAGTCCCGAAGGGCGTGCAGGGTAGTCTCCTCCTGCCGACAAAAGTGACACTTGCTGTCCGGAGTAAGCGAGCGTTTAACCCGCTGTTGGTTTGTTAATAATTTCTTTTTAGCCAACAGCCAGAGGAAAGCTCGAATGCGCCGAAGACCGGGCCACTTCCAAATGACCTCCCAAAGTTGACTCAACTCAGGCGTATTGGATCGCTCGATAATGTCATAGGCTGAGGCGACAGTGAAATCACGGGGGGTAAGTGGGGCCCAGACCAATTGGTCCGCGCCCCTACATTTTTTTTAATTCAACCCGTTTATCATTTCTTGATCAAACGACTTCTCTTCATAGAAGCTTTTGAATTATTCGTTGCTTCCTTACTCCACTCCAATTTTGACTCATTTACAATTATGTCAACTCCAATTATTTACAATAATAGCATCTCTAATTATTTACAATTTATCATTTTAGTTTATTTACAATTATGTCATTTTAGTGTATTAACTTTTTTTTTATTAACAACAACAATAACAATAACAAAAACAATAATGACGACGATGACATTAATGATGATGGTCATGAATTATAGGTACGAGGGATTGTCTTAGCATGCTTTATGTTTTATAGTTTTGTTCTAAGTTAAATATTTTATCCATTCATAAGTTTGTTATATTTAGGATAATTTAACACGTTTTTCCTTTACTAGTGATCTTTTGATTAATGTAGCATTTATTTTACATTAGTTTTTTATTATCATGTTTTGGACATATTTGAATATTGTACGCTTATAAACTCATTTATCATAAGTCGAAGCATTTGAATATTTTTTGTTGATATTATTTTATTGTAATATTAATCAAATTTTCTACTAAGGTCTATATGAGCAATGAAATTATTCTATTCCCCAACAGATTGAATCTGAAACTTCAGAGCTAGTGCAAAGATCTTCCCTCTTGTCTCGCTTAATGGATGAGTTTATTATTTGGTAGGGTGTTTATATCATTGAAGAGACCATATTAAATTTTATGAATCCAAACAATTTTATTATCCATTCGATAGTTTATTGATACATTTGATTATGACATTTAATGCATTGCCTCTTACTTATGCATGATTTTATTTTTTATGCTCAATAGACTCTAGCATTCAACGATCACCTTTGTAGGTTATTTTAAAGAAGTTGGAGAAAGGATGAATAGTATGATAATGTATTATATGCGTATTAATGTTGCTCCTATGTTTTTTCTTCAGTTTTGAACAATTAGAAACTCTGTGTCATTTTGTTCTTATGAGACGAATCTCTTATCAGTCACAAAATTGGACATGATCTTAAGAAAGACTCTCTTAACTTATATAAATTTTTTAAAGGGTTGCTTTGATTCTAAGTAAAAACTAATAGAAATTTGGCAAAGGATGAATTCTCTGTATTTTAATGTGTTTAAACTATTAAAAAGGAGTATTCATCCATTAATTTAGTTATACAATTTAGGAAAATCATATGACTAGACATATACCATGGCTAATAATATGCAACTGCTACGTAAGTTACACATGTTATATACATTACCAAATTTAATTCAAATAAGTTATAAGGTATTGGTTTGTTAAAACACTTACAATTTTGACTTTTCGAAATATGCTGAGCATGAACATAAACAATTTCGACTTTTTCCCCTATTCCTGACGTAAATCTGTTCTAAGAACAGGTTACCAAAAACATTTTTTAAACCAACCAAATCTGAGACACACAGAGTTGGGTTTGTTCCACGTATTGGAACTAACAACAAACCTGAGTACCTCTCAGGAAGTTTTTGCCAATACAGCACTACATCCCATACAAGGTTTTCATAGCAATTGCCAAATTCTGTAGCTTATACCTCCTATACCAAGATTGTAAATTTCCTATAATTAAGAAAAACAACAAGTTGTCTTCTACTAATTTCATTCTGTCTCTTCCTTACACTTTTGGTTTGGCCATTAATTAGCTACTACCTCCATTACTAATTTACTAATATACACGATCCTTTCTTGGCTGGTTTCAGATTCTGCCACTTCATATTAACGTGCATGGGGCCCCTTACTACCAACCCATTAAACCAAAATGGTGGAATTCTACCTTATCCTGAACTGTTGAGGTTTGACAATTAGGTTTGAGCAGTTGTTTTCATCATACCACACAGGACAGCTCCTTTTCTATACTTACTAGTCCAATTTTATATCATAGATACTTAAAGCTTCCTTAGCCATAAAGAGGCTTTACGTGCTTTCTTAACGATCTAAACTTCCTTCAGGTCGGTCGGTTCCAGAGACTCCTAAGGAAAATTCTATCGAAGAAAGACAGAGAAAGAACGAAGAGATGCCACCACCAGGATGGGGACCACCGCCAGGAGGACCTCCTGGAGGACCTGGACTCTGTGGCTGCTGTGATTTTATGTTCAGAGGCATATGCAACGTAGTTTCTTCATGGTAAGCAATGTTTAATTTCCTGCTACTGTTTTTCTTCAAGATCAAGCTCTTGTTCCACAGTCCCAAAGCATACCTGAGCTTGAACATTCTTACTTTATTTCACTAAGATTGCTGAGTTAACTTGGGCAACAATGTTAGAGTTGAGACTTCCTTATGTGTTCCATTTTCTTCTTAAATTGAATGCATTGGGGTTGAAATCCCAATTTCAAAGCATAGTGAATGTTTTCATTTCAAATTATAAATATTAAATTAAATCCTTATTCTTAAAGATGATGTTAAACAGCAATTTTCACATATGTATTGGGCATAGATGATTAAAGATGGATTAATTTTCACCTTTTCTGTTCTGTTGAGTTGTCTGTGTGTTTTGGTGGCAGTTTCTATGTGCTGTGTTGCTGCTGTATTCTGGAAAACTGCTGCGGTCCAATCTTTGGTGGACCACCAGGACCACCTGGAGGTCCTGGACCATGGGGCCCTCCCGGCCCACCCCCGTAATTAGANNNGCCCACCCCGTTAATTAGACGTCCTATGCCTTTGCTGTTTGTTCTGTTCGTTCTAAATAAGAGATCATGTTGTTCCTTTAACTATTTTCCGATTGTCGTTGAACAGTCAAATATAATTTTAGATCAATCAAATACTGCTGCAATAAGCTTCCTATCCAATGATTCCAGCTCCTAAAATTCATATAATCCAAAACTCCAACTATCCGATTCGCTAAGGAGAAAAAGTAAAGAATGGATTGCCAAAAAACGCAAGCATAATAAGATCATGAATATATATATCTATAGAAATGAAGCAGATATAAGTCTCTGTAGTTAATGAGCATCAAGAAAGCAGACCACTGCATTTAGAAAACGGTGAATCCTTTACATCTTCAAAATGTCTGCTTGTAACCATTTCAGAAGATGCTAAATGGTGATGATGAAACAAAAACGAAGAAGAATATTTGGTGGAAGGACTTCCGGTTGCTGTAAATTCTGTGACTTGACTGAGGAGCCCTCAGTTTCCAAGTAGCAATTCATAGCAAAGTACCCATCAAGCAACTGAAAAAATTGCATGAGAACCACATTCTTGTTCCAGTTTCAATCTTCTTCTTCAGATGCCTCCCTCAACCACTACACCAAATAAATGTGGTTGAATCAGATTTGGGTAGTATGCTAATAAATAAATTTGACCATTTAACAAACTATTCACATCAAGCATAATGAGCATACATGAAGAATAAGAGAGACATCTTACTTGGATGAATTTTTCTGCCTGCCTGACAAAAACTTTATCTGATTCTTCTGCATCTTTTTTCTCTCCAGCCCACCTCAATATGGCGTCCTCTTCTACAACATCTTTGTCATATAAAAGATGTAAAATCTGAGACAAGATGGGAAAGACATTGACAAGGAAATCACATCTCAGAAATTCAAAGATCTCTATCAATCACAACACAAAAAAAGAAAAGGGCTATTTTTGACAACCAAATGCGGCTCCGAAATCTTCATGACAGCAGAGCCATCTATTCGCTCAGTTTAACCTAAGAAAGCATAATAAATGAACAAACCACTCGAATAAATTTTTGTCTTGTACAAAATACATCCACAAACAAATTTCTCAAATCCTCACTTTGAAATTTCTCTTCGCACAGGACTATTCTGGCTAGGATAAAATAAAATTGGTCTTTGGAGTTGGAATTTAGGAAATTTGGTTAAGCAGAGGAGAGACAAGTTGATAAATATCATTGTTATGCTATATTAAATTAATACAACATGCCCAAGGGAAAGAAGTCGTTCCTAAACACAAAATCATGAGATGGCTGTGCATGATTGTGTATTTGCTTGACAAAGCCAAAAAATATAAAATGCTGTTAATCATTTGTAAGTCCCAGACAAATTCATGAAGATGACGAGTTCTAAACTGTAAATACCTGCACAAAAGATGATGAGAACTCCTTGGCAGATTCAAGACACATTTCTTCAAATTTCAGTATCACCTCAATCTGTTCGTCAAGAATGAATGATGTAAATCACCAATGACACTAAGGGCACTCCAAATAAACATGTAACCACTTCAATCTATTCAGCAAAATTGAGTATTTATCAAAAAATATAAAATTCGAAATGACAAACGAAATCATAAAATGAGAATTTAAGGCAAGCAAAGGAGGAGCGCAGGATAATCCAATTATTAGACATTAAGCATTTGTTGCAGAACAGAAGATAAGAAAAAACAGAAAAGAAAATCAAAATGTTAAAGGAACTCAGAAATTCAAGAGTATAACCCATGTCTAACCTAGCTATGTGATGCAAACAAGGAAGGCCATTTTAAAACTGAGAATGACGCTAAACTTTCCCAATAAATCTAAAAACATATACTAAAGGGGAACTAGAGCATAGCTTAAAAGAAGGAAATCAAGCATACAGATCTATAGGAAAATTATTAAAAAAAAACTACCAAGTAAATGGGTCAATCTAAATCAAAGTGTTCAGAAAAAAATGGGAAGATGTTAAGAAGCAATCGTCAGACAAATATACGAAATGGCTGTCATTAAGAGAAGAAGATCAAACCTGATCGTCAATTTCTTTAGCATAAAACTTCAGAAGGTCTCGCCACTTGCTCACAACTTTAGGGACATTTTTAAGCAATTCAGCTGAGACATGGAAATGAGTGTCTCTTAAATTAAGCCAACTGAAGCATTATCATCTTAATTTATGCTCTCCAACCACCACATAATAAAAGGAAAACAAAGCATGTAAAACATCCAACGTAAAAGGTGTCAAGTCTAAATAGAATCCTTGCAATTACAGACCATATTCGAGACGTAAACAAGTTAGGTATAGCATCACAAGGCAGTTAGTTATGATCATAGCATTTACCGGATTATGTACTCAATACCATTGCAAGAGGAAAGCAAATATAATATTTGGTTTCATTAATAAATAGTCATGTATAAATTTTTAATCAATTTCAGACCCACTGATCCTCCAACTGCCAACATTTCTCCTAAAACAATCAACCAAGGACAAGAATGCTCTTCAAACATGAATCTAAAATTTACAAGAGTAGCTGCTTAGGAAACTACCAGGGGAAGAGTGTGGAGTTTCTAACACCATCTTCATCATTGCATAAAATATAGCTCCTGCAGCATCTGCAGATGTCATATTGTATGACAACCTGGAAATTAAATCGATATACCTGAATCAAGATGAAATGCAACACAGAATCCACCAACACTATCATCCAGAAAAGTGCTTAGTTTATGGAAATGGAAAGAAACTGGGCACATTGGTCTTGGCAGCAAAAGGTCAACATTCAATGGTTCTCTAAAGGTGCAATAAAAAATTATTCATCTTTTGATCAGAAAGGGAAAATACTTATATAAGTGGAAGAGAACCAATTAAGAAATGGACAGAATAAGATTTGAGAACTTGTTAACTTTTTCAGACAAGAAACTTCATTTTCATTGGAAATATATTTAAAAAGTGATGCATCAGTGACCATCTTCCAACACTTGTCTGTATATTCAAATTATTCAATTTTGGTAGAGCTGTCAAAAGAGAAATAAGTATCACAAACCTAAGTGAGTTCATTTCAAGGATTAGGTCATCTACTCTGATGTTTTCATGAACGGCCCTCAAGAATGTTGCTTCAACCTGCAATCACAGCACAAAAGTCAATATGTACTCGAAACAAGCATTCAGATCAGCATTCCAATCAACACCTGTCACCTCTTTCTCAAAGTAGATAGAATCATCTCTAGAATCTTCAATATCATCATCTTCAGAGTCAATAGCATTAGCACCAAGCTTCAACTCTCCAGAAGGTGAAAGTGCACTACCATCCAGGTTTAGCACCTCCAAATCATCATTTATCATTTCCATGGACTCAGCAAGTTTATCAGTAGGAATAGGTGCAACTGAATGCCTCCATTCCTCCTCATGACCTCCTTCACAGATAGTCCAAATATGACCAACACCCCCAGGTCCAAGCTGTTAATTCATATGAAAATTTTCATCAAATACATTGAGTCATGCAGATTACATGATAACTAAGACGAGAAGAATGCAGCAGAATCCCTGTTTTTAAACTTTATATCATCAGAGAATGTGCATAGGAAATTATTACATGGATAAATCAAATTATGCAACATGGAGACACTATGACCTCGTCGATGTTTTGATTCAAGTCAGAAATGGAGAAACTACCAAAACTCTGGTTTTGGTACACATTTTCATCATCACATTTAGAAAAGAGTATTTTGAAGTCTAAACACCAAACTCTCAGCAGAACCCCCCTTAGAAATTTTCCATGTTCCTCAAGGGAAAGACTAAATAAAGAATGTCATATCACCTCATACTTTACACATACATGTATCCCATGACAATAAATCAGATATTTCACTAAAACACCAGGGTACCAGAGGCAAAACACTTGGCTTACATTTAACGCAAACAAGTAATGTACCATAGGCCTCTCTTAGACTGCACCTTAGGAGCAAACTTAAGTGTTTCATCAGCAGCCTGCTTTATTATCCCTAAATATCAGTGTAGATATTTGAGTTTCATGTATGATTGGTCCTGTCACTCCTCCCTCTGTTTCAATCTCTCTGAGGGAACTTATTCCTCCTCTTTCCCTTTTCTAGCAAATTTCTCCTACAATTTGTCACATCGCTCCTCTTCTTTTTTCCCTTTATCTCTCTATGAACTCTTGTAAGTTTGCAAGACAGAGACATTTCTGTGTTTCCTTTTTCTAGCAGTTTTCTCCCAATTTCAAGAAACAAAGAATTGGCAACAACTACATCATTAACATAACTGAGAAATAGCAGCCCCCCCACAGTATAGTAAGACCAAACTCCAAAGTCCAAACTCTATTACTAACCTCTGATGAAGGCCAGTGTTGTGTATCAGATAATTCAGACAGCACCTTTCCATTCAATTTATCCATGGTAGTCATAATTGCTGCAAATTGACACAAACTTTGAGAAGTAACAAACGCATCATACATTATTTATAGTTAAATCTCAAAATATTTTGTTAGTAATAAAGAGAAAAAATGTATAAGGGTATTCTCAACTGTAATAGAATCCTTAGAAAAATAACAGAACAGTATCATCACAAGCACCAAAAGAAACTAAACACTATAAAATGTAGTCATGCTTTCTTAAACATAAGGGAGCACAGAGGTTTAATCAGTATTGACTCTAAATAACCAAAAAAAAAAAAGGAACAATTTTGAAATCCAATGATATAAACTTGAGAGTACTTACATGGTCCTCCTGTTCCACTGCTACTATCGGCATATTCCAGTTCTTCATCACTATCTTGCTTCGTGGGCTGTGGTAGTAATGACACTTTTGAATACACAGGGACAACAAATCGTTGTCCAATTACAACCTGATTAAAAAATGTGGATGATCTTATTAGGCTTGTGGATCTAGAAGTACTCTAAAACACACTTAAAAACGTAAGAAGTTCTATGTTAAGAAGTCTCTGCTGAATAGATTCAATATTTGTAAATATCGAAAGCCCACAGCCAATTCAAGAGTCTTCAGATTATCAGACTATCTGCTTCCCATCATCAAAACATCACACTATTCAACCAAAATTTTCAGATAGTTTTTCTAGTTGAACTCCTGTAGCAATTAATTTTCCTATTCCATGTCAAGAAACATCTTTCTCACAATCTTAAGCTAAATTCCACTATAAATTTCAAATGGCAATCAGATATAATAACAAAAGGGAAAGTGAAAACAATAAAGTGTCCATTATATACCTTAAAAGACAACACTACACCTGGTTCTAAAACTGCACCAGATTTTATGATCACTCCATCGCAAACTAGTGCATGCTTTAGTTCACAAGCATCTTCAATCGTTACTTTGTCCCATATATAAGAACCCATTATTGAAACATTTGACCCAATAACACAACCTTCTCCAATGACGGAATTCAAAATTTTTGAGTTGCTCCCAATTTTGGTTCCTTTACCAATAACAGTAAAAGGTCCAAGATGTGCAGAACGTGATTGCTCTATTTCTGAAGGAAAAAATACAAAACACAATATGTTAGAATTCAGAAATATAAAATATGTAAAACAAGTAGAAATCGTAACCAATGGCTCCATCTTCTAGTTCTACATGGAGAGAAGAGAACAAGGAGATGACTAGCTGAAAAAAGCAAAAAGGTAATCCTCACCTGATGCACGGTACATTCCCTCTCTTTCAAGTTTAGTTGTTGAGTTTCCAAAGAACATCACGTCTGGCACAAATGGGTATGTCCACCTTTGAATTATGTCCTTACTGATAGTATCATAGCTCCGGTAGTTATCAATCCTAGCTGCATAACTTGAGTGGATTTCATGGGTGAATATTTTGTATCCCATAATCTGAAAAGCATAAATAAAGATGTCAACGCAAAGTAATAGTACCCTCAATGATCAGGTCATATTAACTGATGCATTCTACATTGCTTATGTAAAACAATCAATCTATTGCTAAATATAGTACAATTTTAGAAGAATGTTGAAAGGGCCAAAATATAGTTGTTAAAAAAAATGACATACATCATCAACCAACAATCCTTTCACAAAATGACGGCGAAGATGCTGATAGTCAAAATTGTCCATGAAAAGGCTGAGGACTTCTGGTGAGCAGATGTCAATATAGCAATCCTGCATGGAGAATTTAGTATCCCATGAAATCAAGTTAAAGATAAAACAAAAAATAATAACTATCCACAATAAATGTCTCTCTTGGTAAGATCTTAGGAGGGAACAAAAGATTTAACTCAATGAATACCGTTTGGATTAACTGTCCTACGAGTTGTACGGGTTGCAAGCACAAAACATCAAAACTCAGAAACGAACCTGTTTGTCATTGTGCAGAGATATAGATGGATTATCCCCGAGCAATGCATTGTCAAGAGATATAATCCCTTTTAGGTGGTCTGCTTTTTCCTCATAGTATAAAAGTTGCTTTGTCTGAGGATCAATGGCCACAAATAGCTCATCATTTCCAAGTCGCGATTGGCGGGTGATTGGAGAAGGCTTTGACTGTTTAATGACCATGGTCATCACAGCATTACTGTCTCTTTTCCTTCTCTCCTTGTGTTCTTGAAGTGCCTCTGTGAGTGACATGTTGCTTACTGTATCCCCACTAATCAAAATGAAATCTCCAGATACCTTCAAGAACAATAAAGAATAATCAACACTTCATAGAACAAAGTAGGTTGAAAATTCCAAGACCACAGAAAGCCAGTAGGACCTCATAAGTTAAAATCATACACAAGTGATACACTTCAGCAAAGCCTCATCTCTCATACTACAAAGAAACAGAAGAAAATAATAATGCTGTTGCAAGTATTTTTAACCTATGTAACAAACAAGTTATTTTCATTTCAAAAGATAAGCCGCAATTATAACAACATAGAGAATCAAGAAAATAAAAGGCAAACACCTGTCCAGAACAACAAAATACAGGGTACCACGCTAAAACATTTCAAACTATCCCACATGTTAGAAACATATAATAAGAAGGCTAAAGGAGACACAAACCGACCACATTACGTTCATAGATGAAGCGCAGAGCATCTCCAGCACTAACAGAATTGTGCGACTCTATTGTTGAAACTGAGAAGTTGGGCTGAGAATGCCATTTAGAACTCTCCAAATAATCAATCACTTGGCGAGAATGGGCACAGCAGAAAACAAAAACCTCTTCAACCCCAGCAGACTCAAGCCACCCTAGAGTGTAGTTGATCATGGGAACATTGACCAATGGCAAAAGCACCTAGAAGAGCATTAAGAATCATGTGAGTCCAAGTCTCAAGTAAACAGCGTCTAAAGACGCAATCTTTTAATCAATCCATCACAAATTATAAAGTAAGTGGCTTGAAAACATAAAGAAACGCAATTAGAATCTTACTTTGGGGCGTTCAAGTGTGATGGGTCGGAATTTTGTGGCAAAGCTATCAGCCAAGAGAATAGCTTGCAATTTACTACGAGGTGGCTCCTCTGAATCCTCGGAAACCCTAGTTCCACCTTTTCTCTGTGCACCCATTTCTTTTTCTTCTTAAGTTAGAAGCACCAGTTAGAAAAGGGATTGGTTTGGAATGGGGGAAACTGGAACTGTACAAACCCAAAAACCCCACTCCGAATATCAAAAACCCCGTTCGGTAACCTTCAGGATTTTGCTGTGTTTCACGAAGTTCTGTAAATGGAACTTGTACAGGTTGCTGTAAAGTTTTGTAAGATCACTGTTTCGTTTCTTTCAAGTTGAAATTAAATTTTCAAATATCTTCTCAAAAAATTTACTACTACAAAATGCAAATTTGCAGCATAAAAACAAAGTGAACATTATAATCTAATTCCAACTTTTAGAATGATAAGTAAAAATTTAAAAAAAAAACAAGTTTTAGAAACTAATTAACATTTAGATTTGGTAATTTTTAATATATTTTATATAAAATTGTAAGTTCAAACGAATTTTAATTAATATTATTTCATATTAATGGTATTAATAAAATTTATATTTTAATTTACAATAACATATTAGACTATTTACTTCATTAAAAGTAGTATGATAAAAACTTATAAATTAAGTTTATTATGATATTTAAGGGATATAAAAAAAAGATAGAACAAGTTATTATTATTTTAAATTATCATCAAAAAATTGTAAATATAGTTGAATGATAAAACTCTAAATAAGCTAAAACGGTTGTAAATAAGTTGAGATTCAAAATTGTCAACAATTAGAAAGGATAATTTTTAGTTGCAAACAACTAGACTTGAAAAACTTGTAAATTACTAAGTGATCATGTGATTAATTTGAGCAAAAATATTCAAAATAGAGATTGAAAAAAAAAAGAACTTCAACTATGGATGGAGTTTTATAGAAATCTAAAATTTAACCCTTTTCCCTGAAAAAAGTAGCCCAAGCGTATATGCATGCTTGTATGAATGATACATAAGGTATATTTGCCTTCCAAAAATAGTATACCATGTTTACCAAAATTTTCAAAAAAAAATAAAAATGTATATATGAGACTTAAAGAAAACTTCAAGACTTATAGAATTGATTCTAATACCTACCATTGGATTTTTGGGCAACAAACAATAACTTAAAATTGACAATGTCAATATGTCCCATGTTGCAAAACAAAATTTCATGATTTTGAAGCATGTGTAAATAATAAGACTAGAGGCAATGCCAGGGCTGCTCCTATAGTTTTATAGCCCTGGGCGAAATAAAAAAAAAGGGCTCCAATAAATCGACAATATACAAACATATTTAAAGTTTACATGTTTGTATGAAACATAAATGACTCAATTTATAAGTCTACATACTCAATCAAATAGAGAAACACTAATTTCTAAAAATACAAGAAATTAACATACTTAGGAAAAAATATAGTAAATAACATTCTAAGTTATTAAATATTCTAAGTTTCTTAAGTCAAATATTATCCTATTCTATAAGCTGTGAAAATGATTGAATATTATTATTATTATTATTATTATTATTATTATTATTATTATTATTATTACAACATGTTTAATAGAATCATACATATTTTTATAATAAAGGAAACGATTTATGTAGTCTTTGAATTGAGTAACTTAAATTATTTGATTTAATCATATTGTTATCACTAAATTTATGTAAACTCTGCAAGAACACAAATCCAACAATTATTACATTACTTGTGGCAAAGTATAATGAAGATTATAATTACAAAAATTAAATTATTTATTAATATTTAATTATTTTATAAATAATAAGTAATCTAAAAATAAAAAAGAAGAAACACAAATAAATACAATATAATTTAATATTAATTTTATGATTTCAAATATGACAAATTACAAATTAATTACAACATATTCAAATATATTAATAAGCTAAAAATTTATTTTAAAAAATCAGAAACTTTACCTTTAAATTATACTCAGAACTCAAAATTCAGAATTGAAAATTTTTTACTGCCAATTTTTGAGTTAGAATACCTTAGATACATGTGTTGATGAAAATAAAAAAAATTAGAAGATAAAAATATACTTAAATACTTTAAAACTATTTATAATTAACAAGTTAACGTTAAGTTTACTTAATCAATATGGAAGTTTACGTTACTCACCAACGTTCTTCCTCTGTGTCCAAGTCAATGGATGACTATTATGCTAATTCAAGATCATCAAATACGTTGTTGAAATTTGCTACATTACTCACCAACGGCTCTACATTTAATGCTACTTAAAGCAGGTTTGGAAATGTTACAGAGATGGGCCATATTCGATGTATAAATGGTATAGTTAGTGAAATATTGTTGGAAATAAACGTAAGAGTAGAAGCATTTATCCATTTCTACCAAATAGACTGGGCCCTTTTTTTGTGTAGACCCTGGGCAGGTACCCTACCTGCCCCTGCCCAGGGCCGATACTGAGCAACGCAAGAACAAACCACAATATAAAAGACTGATTTGTTGGATCCAATTCATCAACCTCTATCACACACTACCACACAATTTTCCAATTGATGATTAACAATATATCAATTAGGTTAAAAATACAACCTTAATAGATAAGCTTGGGCAAGATTAGTAGCTGGACCTAAGAGCCTATTATACGGTTACTAATATAATATTTATCTTATAAATGGCCCAAATGTCATATGTGCAAGATTAAGAAATTAATTATCACAGGATTATATTAGTCCACTTTAATTAATGTAACAATAAGAAAACATATCTTTATGAAAAACTATTCAAACTTTAAAGTTAGAGGAATGTGTGATACATCATAAAACCCCTAACACAATAAAAGATCGAACTCCTTAAATCAAGCTAGACATAATCTCATTATAATCGAATAAGTTCACCATTTTAAGGTCCCCTGAACTAAACATTCTTATCTAGCTCTAAGTAGTGTGTTTTACTTTATTATTCATCATATAAGACTATTAAATAAAGAGGTGTTTACAAGCGTTGATAATAAGTATTGCGGCAACTATTTTTTATGGGTATTCAATATGAAAATGATAAAGATTAACTTCATACTATAGCTTATCTGGAAATGGTAGGTTCTTTTATCCATGTGTCTTGTTTCCTTACTAAGTAGTAGGATAAGATTAAAGGTTTATGAGAAACTATATGTCACCTTTATAGGCTCCCCTTCTCAAAAGAAACCAGTTTTCTCTTTTAAAATTTGTTTCCCCTTCTTTTCTTTCTTTTTCATTACTTAGCTCTAAGTTTTCTTTATTCTTTGTTATTTGTTGTGATATTTTTTGGCATTAACTATTCCCAAATTCCATCAAGGATGATTCCAAAATGGTGTTATAATGTTAAATCTTTCATGAACAGGTTCAACTTGTTTGAGATAAATGTTTAGTTAACCATTAGAAATAACCATACCACTATAAGGTTTATAGAGCATCATTTAACACACATAAACATTGCATTTATAACTTCTAGTGCAACATGGAAATCATCAAGAAGCACCATTATAGCCAAAATATAAATGTAGAAATCTAAAGAAAACTGGCAAATAAATTTAGTAAGAAAAAGATCAATCTTCATCCTAATTGTCCTCTTATTCTTATATGTTTTATTATGGTTGTGGAGTCCTAAGAATCGTCATCCTCATCATGATCCTCATATTTGCAGTAAGTGACTTCAGGCTTGATGAAACAAACAATAAAAATAGAAAAGGTTAGTAAGAAGGTAAATTGTAATTAATCACATTAGTATGTGTGTCATATAGGTATATGTACTTTAGTATTTCTAGAATTCATTTTAATATTTCTAAGATTTAAGGTCCAAGAGTCACTTTTATACTACTATAAATATTATTATTTTTTAAAAGAAATATAAATATTACTCTTAAAATGAATCTTAAGAAAGTCTTTTTCCTCAATACAAACTCTTCCGTTATCACTTCTCTCTAACGAAGTGATATAGTGGGCAAAACTAAATTTCAATAAAAAATATCATACGCATCAACAATTTACTAAGGGACATGGTAAAATTCAAGGAATAGTAAGAGGTTGAGGTTAAGGTTGGACTTGTGGAAGAGGAAGATGAGGCAATATTTTGTCTAATGATGAAGAATTATATTTTAAATAACAAAACTCAAGAGGAAGTGGTAGAGGTAGTTGGTTTCAAGATGGCCACAATTTGAAATCTAATGTACAATGTTACCGTTGTTAAGGATTTAGGAATTTTTATACAAATTGTATATTGAATTCAAGCAAAGATGAAAAAGAAATTTTTGTTAAGGCTAAAGAAGACAAAAGGTCCATTTTGTTATTAACTTGCAATGGACATGAAAAAAGAAATCATAAGTCCTAGTATTTTGATTTAGGAGTCAGCAATCACATGACTAGTGATAAAGATTTTTTTTTGGTCTTGATGAGTCTAATAAATGTAGTATTTCTTTTGGTGATAAATCTAAAGTCTCAATTATAGGCAGTGGAGATATTCTTATTATCTTAAAGAATGGAAATTATTGATTTATTTCCCATACTTATTATGTTCTAATATTAAAAAAAATATTTTGAGTATTGGCTAGCTTTTAGAGAAAGGGTATGACATATGAATAAGTAAGAATGAGATGAATATGAAAAGTGAAAAAGGGAGAATAATAGTAGAAGTGCCAATGTTTAAAAAATAAAATGTTTAAATTGAAAATTGACAACGATAGTTCCAAGTTTCTAAAGGCTTCTACAAATGATTCATCATAGCTACGACATCTTACGGTAGTTGCTTAAATTTTGGTAGGTTGGAGTTGCTTTTTAAGAATATGTTGGTGTATAATATAGCTATCATAAGTCATTCTATTCAATTTTTTGAAGGTTATATATATGTTATGCAATTGAGGAACAATTTTTCAAAGGAGTCTTTTTCTCAAGCCTTAAAATATCTTGGATTGGTGTATACTGATATATGTAGTCTTCTCAAACCAATTTCTTGTGAGAAGAACAATTATTTTTTATTATCTATTAATGACTACAATCTTAAAACTTGGGTTAATTTCTTAAAGGCTTTAAAAGCATTTATAGACTTTAAGAAATTCAAAGCTCAAAATGAGAATGAAAATGACTATCCAATTAAATCATGCAAATTGAAAAAGGAGAAGAGTTTATATCAGCCAAATCTAACCAATTTTGCAGTTATCTTAGTATTCAACATTCATTGACTATTCAAATGTCAGCCCAACAAAATGGTGTTATAGAGAAAAAAAACTAGAATCAATCTCAACATGGTTCATAGTATGCTAAAAAGCAAAATAATAGCAAAGTAGTTTTTGTTGAATAGTGACATTTTCATTTTATTTGAATAATATAAGTCCCACAAAGAAATTGATGCAGATGAAACCATAAGAAGCAAGAAATGAAAGGAAACCAAATATTTCTCATTTGAGAGTATTTGGTAGTATTGATTATGTTATTCTTCCTGATGAGACAACAAGCAAATTAGATGATAAAAGTGAGAAACTTATATTTATTTATTATGAAAAAAGCTTGAAGGGTTATAAATTTTATAATCCTTAAAATGGAAAAATATCATTGACATGGATATGGAGTTCCATGAAGAAGGTTCTTAGGAGTGGAATGTTCCTTAAGGTGAAAATTACTATTTTCTTCATTTATGTGACCATATTTTGATTGCAAATAAGTCCTAAGATCAAGTTGTTATTGTTACACAACCAAAACCCTCTTTACGAAACTCAAACAAACAAAGAAAAATTTTCACCTAAAATCTCCTTTAAAGTGCCATCTCATATGCAAAATTTGAACGAATTTATGAAGCAACAGAAGAAATAAGTGCTTTTCTATTTTAAGGAAGTTATTTAAGATGAAAGATGGAGATTGTCCATGGATAGAGAGATAAAAGCTACTAAAAAGAATGATACTTGATAGCTAATAATTCTATGGAAGGAAAACAACATATAGCAGGAAAGTAGATTTACAAAGTGAAAAAAAAATTAAAGGAGAAGTAAAGAAGTACAAAGCTCGACTTGTAGCAAGAGGATTCACTCAAAAGATTGGAACTGATTATGATGAATTTTTTACTCTAGTGGCTCGCTTTGAAACCTTCCGTTAATTATTTTATTGGTAGCTCAAAAAAGATAGAAAAATATGTGGATGGGTATAAAATCATCCTTCTTAAATGGAACTTTACAAGAAGATGTTTATTTGAAACAACCATAGGGTTATGTTATTGAAGGACAAGAAGACAAGGTGTTAAAGTTAAAGAAAGCTCTATGTGGCCTTAAATAAGCTCCAAGGGCTAGTAAACCTATATTAATGAGTATTTACAGAAAATAAAATAAATTTTCAAGGTATCTTTGTAAATATGCTTTATATGTTAAGGAGAATAAGAATGAAAAATTATATATGTTTGTTTACATATTGATGATTTGATTTTCACGGGTAGTAATTTGGCGAAGAGATAAAAAAGTTGAAGATTAAAGAATTTGAAATGACTAACTGAGGAATTATGTCTTATTATCTCGGAATTAAGGTGAAGCAAATCAGCTTTGTTGCTACATTTGTGGAATACAAAATCAAGTTATCTAAATTTGATGGTACTAAAAAGACAAATCCATCATTATTTCAAAGATTGGCTAAAAGGTTACATTTTTAAAACTTTTATAAGGCTAAATATTTTGTATTGGTATTCATTAGTTGTTACATGGAATCTCTAACTTTGACTCATAAAGGTTGCTAAGAGGACTCTTCAGTATATTAAAGGGACATTAGATTATGTTTTATTTATTTTGCTACAAATGATTTTAAATTATTTGGATTTAGTAACAATGATTGGGGAGGAAATGTTGATGATTGAGAAAGACCTAATGGTTTTGTTTTCTTTATGGACACTGATGTGTATGCTTGGAGTTTAAAGAAATAACCGATTGCTACTCTTTTAACTTGTGAAGCTAAGTATATTGCAGCTGCTTCTTCTATTTATCACATTATTTGGTTGAGAAGGCTACTAAAAATTTTAAAATTTGAGAAAAATGGTGCTACCAATTTTATAAAAAAATTAGCTATTGCATTTGAAAAGAATCAAATTTTTTATGATAGAAGTAAACATATAGACACCAAGTACCATTTCATTAAAGAATGCATTGAGAAGAATGATATTCAACTTAAGCATGTAACTACTAAGGAACAAATTATTGACATATTTAATAAAGTTCTAAAGTTTGAATCCTTTTGTAGATTGAGATTTGTTCTAGGTGTTGTTAAAGGTGAAATTATAAGTTTAAGAGCAGATACTAAGAAGAAAAATTGTAATAAGTCTATATAGTTATTTTAGTATTCCTAAGTGATGGTTATCTAAAGGTCTGTTTGGTTGGAGGGTTAGTAATGAAATGGAATAGAACGTTGAAGGTTTCATAATAGAATGGAACGGAATTGGATGAAAGCGGAGGGTTTCATATTACGTTTCATTCCATCCTATATAATGAAAATAAGAAATCTTCGATTCGAAAGGTTTAGGATAGAACATAATCTAATAAATACATACTACCTAATATACCCTCAATATTAATTTTTCTTAATACCAACAATTTCTTCTAACCTTAACCCCCTTGTATATAATTAATAATATTTTTATATTATTTCTCCTTACCCTAATAATAATATTTTTATATTATTAATAAAAATTGTATAAAATTAATAATAAAATTTTTATTAATGAAAATAGAAAATATATAATATATTTCTATATAATAAAAATATAAATATATAATTTTTAAATATAAATAACATATAATAGAATAAATTTTATCCAATAATTAATAATAATATTTTATATAATTAATAATAAAATAATAAAACTTTTATTAAAATTTTATTATTTTAAAATAAAAATATATAAAAATTATTTGTTGCGATTGTTCGTAACTTTTTAATTAGACATGATTTCTGTTTTAAAATCATAGCTTTAAACCTTTTGCAATAATTATGTTAATATCAGGGGTATACTAGTTATTTATTATACATTACATTCCATTTAATCCATCTTCCAAATAATGTTTCACTACATTACATTATGAACCCTTCCATTCCTCTCAAACAACTTTTCACTATATTACATTCCATTCCATTATAAAATGTTCCCTTCCATTTCATTTCATTCTGTTCCGTTCCATTAATTAACATCCATCTAAACAGGCCCTAAGAGTCATATAATATTTCTTTTAGTTAATATTTAAGAGTCACTTTTTTACTACTATAAATATTAATCTTGAAGTAAATCTTAGGTAAGTCTTTTGTCTCAATACAAACTATTCCTTTATCACTTCTCTCTAATAAATAACCATTATCCCAATGACGATGTTGAATGATTGTCTCTTAGTTCGTCTGTCGAAATAAATAACCATCTACATTTCTGGATTGAAACATCCTTTCGCTCTCTCATTCCTTTTTTAAATTTCTTTTACAATTCCCTCTGTCATTGACATTCTTTTCTCTACTAATTTTATCTCTTCTCTCTTCTCACTTTGATTATTCTTTTTTTTCCTCAATTTTTCCTTCTCCTAGTTATGTCTGGATCTTTTTTGTTTTCTCTCCACCTTTTTCATGCTTTCTCTTTGGCTTTTATTACTCCTTTAGTTTATTACAACTTGCTCCCTCTCTTTCAATTTTGTTATGGTGTGTGTCCTCCAACTTTTCTATTGTATCCATCCTTTGTCTTCTTCTCTCTTATGCATGACATTGTCTCACAATGTTCTTAGGTTTTTTTTAGCTTTCTTCTCTTTTTCTTTATTTTTTATTTCAACCCCAAACTTTTTCTTTTTTAGCGAACATGCCCTTATATCATTTTGAAATTAAGTTCTTCCAATTCCTTTTTTGATTTAACAATTTTCTTGATTTTCAAATTTAACCCTGAACTTTATTTTCATTCACTAATTGGTCTAAAAGATTTTCTAAGCCTATATTTTAATATATAATTAATCATTTTAAAAAAAGCAAGGCTGTAACAAAAATTTAAAAAATAAATTCAATACAAATCAATTATGAAAAAATATAATTAAAAAGCAGTGACCTTAAACAAAAAAGAGAAAACAAATTGAAAAAGATTATTAAATTACCAACCTTGTCAAATTTACCCAAAAATTACTTAGAAAGTGAAAATTCCAAATTTAGAATTAATAACATGATATTTAATTTAAGAAACATATTAAGGAAACAAAATTGAAACAAATAAGCTTGAAAATGTTTTAGAAAACTAGCTTTTTCTTAATTATTTTTCTCAAAGAAATAAAACAAAATGGAACAAAATGCATGGGATCAAATTAAGTCCCTACACCCATTCCTCACACTTAGAATATACCATCCGAACATGTTTTCCATAAGTATGCACTTGTAAATATACTTATAAAGATCAAGATTGGATGGCACCTTCCTAATATGTCAAGCAACTAAGAAGATGGTAATAAATATTATGCATGAGGATGTAATTGAGAAGGGGACTAAATTTAAATCAGGCATTATGGTTGGGTGAAACGATAGTCTAAGATTAAAGGTATCATAATACATCCCCACCTCCCCTAGCTTAAGATCATATATCTTTTCTTCATCCTTAGGGTGTCTAAGTTTATTGGATGGAGGAATGTTAAGTTACTCTTGTATCTTTTGAAACACAACTTTACAAAGCTTATAAGTCTTGGTATTAGCCTTGAACTCATCATCATAATCTTTAAGAAGTGAATCAATTGATGAACTCTTCAATATCAATGTCTTTCCAAGCTTGTAAAAGCAAGCACTCTAGGTGGTATTCTTGGCACTATAGGAGTATATATTGTTTACTTTCAAACCTTCTTGGCTCATACTAGCTAGTAATCCTAGAGTTGGATGCCACCAAACCTACATCACTTAAAGATGAGCTATAATAGTTACCACTAGAGTTCTCCTTATAATTCTTATTTTTTCACATTATTCTTCATAATAAAATTATAAGCGAGAAATATTAAGGATTACCTCTAAGATAAAGAAAATAGGTAACCTAATAATGGTACCCTCAGTTACAAAAATGTACTATTGCCTTTTAGGAAAGCAAATATGCCAAAGATGCTTAAAGAGATGCTAACTAGCTAAAAAGTTTTGTAAATTGAGTATAATTGAAGGTAACTCTTTTTTTATGGATGATACAATGGTCATAGAAAGTTATGATCAACCCACTCTAACAATTGATATTGAAAGACTCGTCATCTACCTACATGGAATTCAAAGGTCGCTTAGGAAAATAGGAAACAACCTGAATCCTAATAAGGAATATTTCAAAAAATCTTTAGGGAAATGTTAGTTTGTGATGTCTCGTCCATAAAATCCTATATTATATTGGGTAAATCTATATGATTCACATTTTTCTCTAGTTATATCTCATTGTTACTTCAATCCCTGCAAGTTCTAAGGACATAATTATAGTATTGAATTATTCTTAACAACTTGTATAGTTATCAACTCCCTTTTACTATGAAGCAGCAAAAGCTGGGAACATACCAAGAATATACTACAACAAGGCTCTAATAAAAAACTAGCTTAAAGGCCTAACAAACTAAGGATCTAACTTACCCATCTAGTATTTAGTAAATATCAAGATCAGACGTCAAATGACACGAGTTAATTATCCATCCTAAGGATAATTAGAATGTATACTAGTAATTTTAAATAAAGAGTTCAAGCAAAAAAATTAATTACTTTTTTAGTTAACTAGTGTTGGCTATGTACATCTTGAATTTTCTTATTTTTATATAAACAAATTTTTATGTTTTGAAAGAGGTAACTGAGCAACATTTGCTTTATAACTAATAGTAGCTAATCATAAATAGTAGTTTTACATAAATGATATTCTTTCCGACCCTAAACATTAGCTATTGAAAGAAATACGAATTTAGAATTCAAATTTAATAATTAAAATATATTTATCATTTTACATATTAAAAAGAGAAAATTTATACCCACTAAAGTTAATGATTAATAAGAAAGTAGTTTAAAATATTTTCTTTTCAATTATTTATTCAAGTAATAACGGAATCATTACTTGTTTTGATGTAAAAGTTTTGCAAAATCTTTTTGATAACTTTTTGTGGTTTCATTTTGTTATTCTTTATCTTCATTTCCCAATTAAGTCGTTTTTATTAAATGCAAAAGTTGCATACCACGTGAGAACGATGTTGATAAGCGTACCTATATGAGATATATCAGCATGAAATGGCACATATAATATTTTAGACTCACAAATGTGATATGGACATGTATTATAATACTAAGTGTACCATTAATGAGCTCTCACATTTTAATTTGAAGAATTTGATTAGAAAATTATTAACAATGGGATGACTTAATTGAAAATTTGTTAAAATTGGTCTAGTTACTATTCTTATCATTTTGTATGATGTTAACTATCAGAAATGCGCCTATAATAATAATCATTAATTAATTATAAAATGTAAAAATATTTTTGCATTAATAGGTGCAAATTATCTATATAAACTGATCTTAATCCAATTATAAATGCTACTAGGACTTTTGAGGTTTGAATTAGAAATTAATGTATTTCATCGAAAGTGTTTCTATAATTTTGGCTTTCCAATTTTGTCTCTTTTTTTGATCCTCATTTCTCTCTCTCCGTTGCTCTTGATTGCTTATTAGAGCATTCTCCAAAGCGTAGATCGATTGCCCATTGCTCTCTCTGTTTGCCATTTTCTTGTTAGCTTCCTGGATGTGAAAGGTAAAGATATCTCTTTTTTTGTTTTCTTCTTTGGGTTGATGAAGATTTTTATATATATGTGTGTGTCCATGTATTTGTTACGCATGTTTGTATTCATTTATTGGAGAATTGCAATCCCATGCAATAAGTTTTCGCTTTTTTTTTTTGTTTCTCCTGTTGTTAATTAATATTGTTGTTTCTTTGTTGTCCATCTCTAAAATTTGACCTTACTTATTTTGGAATCCCATGTCATTCAATTCAATGACATCAAGAAATAGATGTGTTGGCTTCTCATTTGACTTGCTAAATTGCAGGGAGAGTTAGATTTTATGCCAGACTCGATGCCCTCTTGAAATGGACAGTCACAAACATAAAGATTATGACTCTGTGCATTGGAATCTGAATATTTATCGATTATCCAGTTGGCCATTTTAATCAAAGGAAGAGCACGTACAATGGAAACGCATATAAGCTCATTTATGTCGAGATTACAAATGGTTTCCACATCTGACCACGCTTCTGTGGTCTCTATGAACCTCTTTGTTGCACTTCTTTGTGCTTGTATTGTCATTGGCCATCTTCTAGAAGAGAATAGATGGGTGAACGAATCCATCACTGCCCTTATAATTGTGAGTTCCAATCTAGAATTTGATGACTTCATTTGTTTCTTTATGATAATTCTCCGTATTTGGTTGGTGGTTTGTGCTTTTAGTATTTTTCTTAGTTGGTATACAGCTGATCTTTTTTGTGGAATGATGCAAGGGCGTGGGGACTGGTATTGTTATATTGCTGATCAGTGGCGGAAGAAGCTCACATCTTTTGGTCTTCAGCGAGGATCTTTTCTTTATTTATCTTCTGCCCCCTATTATCTTTAATGCTGGGTATGTTTTCTGTCCTATACTTACAAATGCTTCTTCAATTCACCTAGTTAATGAGCTTCTATGCGTGCATTGGGCTCTAAATTTTGACCTTCTTTTTGTTGGTTGGTGTGTGAGTCATACTTCTGTCATTTTTCCTTTCGTTCATGTCATTTATTGTTACTGTTAATTGACCTTTTTTCTTGTGCCAGGTTTCAAGTGAAGAAGAAGCAATTCTTCCGTAACTTCATGACAATCATGCTATTCGGAGCTATCGGAACTTTAATATCTTGTTGCGTCATATCCATAGGTATGGCCGAGATTGCAAGACGTGCAAATTTATCTGAATTTCTTGACAAGTGGTTTGCCTGTACAAAGCTGGAGGATATCACAATTTTTAATAAAATTGCGTCATGCATGGAAATTCATGCATCAAGTATGTTAAGATGCATCATTTAGTTTCCAAAGGGGATACGTTTTGAATTAGCAATACTTTGTACTCACATGCAGGACTGATGATTAACAAATGATTTGGCAATAATATTGAATTTGTGTCTGACAGGTGTTATTCTTGCCTTTGAAAAATTGGATATCAGCTCATTTGACATAGGGGATTATGTGGGTAATTTTCGAAACTCCTACTTGCTTCTTTCCATTCTTCTTTGCCTTTTCATTCTTGATTTTTGTGACAACTGAAATTTATGTGAATTTTCAGCAATTGGTGCTATATTTGCTGCTACAGATTCCGTTTGCACACTGCAGGTTTGTTTCCATCAAAGTATTAGAGTTGTTTCAGGTTAAATGGATACGGTAATTAGAAACTAATCTCATCTCATCTGAATAGCGCAGGTCCTTAATCAGGATGAGACACCTCTTCTATACAGTCTGGTTTTTGGAGAGGGTGTTGTAAATGACGCAACTTCAGTTGTGCTTTTTAATGCCATTCAAAGCTTTGATATTCGTAATCTTAGTCCCAAAATTGCTGGGCAGTTTCTTGGCAGCTTTTTCTATTTATTTGTCACAAGTACTGTGCTCGGAGTGATAGTAAGTCTGTTGCATTCTATCTCTTAAACACACCTATAAATGTGCTCACTTAACACCAACCCGAAAATGCATGCATTTCATTCTTGCAAATTGAAGTTCGTGTTGCTTTTGCAGGCCGGGTTACTTAGTGCTTATATCATCAAGAAACTTTATTTTGGGAGGTAATTGTAGTATGATTTCGTGCTTCTAATTGCTCTTGGTTCTCCAAATTGAATAACTAAATTTGCTAAACTCAGATGTTTTCTCTTCAACTTAGAGCCTAGGGAAATTTCTATAGAATTATAACAGCCTACAGATGCAAAAGTTTTTTACACAGCTGTGGGTGAATAAGATATATAGGAGTAATAAGCCAAAATTTGACACTGATAGACGCAAATGCCCCAGTAATATTAGTTCAGGAAATATCATTGCTACATGTAAATCTCCATATACTCTTTGTATAAGTTAATATGTATCCTCTATTAGCAGGTGCCAGATACACAGATATTGCTGCTGATGTGCATGTGTACTTATCCTTCTTTGCTCTTATGGTCATGGTAGTGGTCCAACTACAGTGATACATTAGAGGTTATACATCACTAACCAACTATATTTATGACCAGGCATTCAACTGATCGCGAGGTTGCTCTGATGATCCTCATGGCATACCTTTCATATATACTAGCTGAGGTATAATTCTTTTTGACTTGATCTTGTCTTCCAGTTTCCTCATATGCTATCACTAGTTTGGGTTGAACACTTGGTAGTGTCCTGCCTTCTGCAGCTATTCTACTTGAGTGGCATTCTCACTGTATTTTTCTGTGGGATTGTGATGTCTCACTACACCTGGCACAATGTTACTGAGAGTTCAAGGGTTACTACCAAGTATGTCCTATCTGAAAATTTTTCATTTAAGGGTTTGTGTCGAGTTGGTGTTGTATTTTTAACCCAACACATCGCTTTGTCATAATATTTGAATCTTATCAAAATCCACAGGCATGCTTTTGCAACCTTGTCATTCGTTGCTGAGATTTTCATCTTCCTTTATGTTGGTATGGATGCCCTGGACATCGAGAAATGGAGATTTGTGAGTGATAGGTACATTTCATTTAACCATTTATGATGATCTTATTCTTTCAACTCCACTCAGTTCTCCCTGTGAACTCAATGCTTTTGTTTGATGTCACTTTGTTGAAGTCCTAAAACATCAGGTGCAGTGAGCTCAATCCTTTTAGCTCTGGTTTTACTTGGAAGAGCAGCTTTTGTTTTCCCCTTATCCTTTATTTCCAACCTATCCAAGAAGACATCGACTGATAAGATTGACATCAAGCAGCAAGTAAATATTCCGCTTTTTTTTAGCTTGTTTCTATCAAATGCCAACCAATCAATGAATTTTTCCTGATGTTGTTTCTTTTCAGATTGTGATATGGTGGGCTGGTCTAATGAGAGGTGCTGTCTCAATGGCCCTTGCATATAATAAGGTAACAAAACATGGCTTCGTGCTTCTTTTGTAGATTTGAGATATCGACTGAACATATCAAAGAGTAGAGTTAGCGATGAGTCTTTTCAATCACAATTGATAATGTCTTCTCTGCGATGATCTTGCAAATGAATGCAGTTTACAAGCTTGGGACACACTAACGTGCGAGATAATGCCATAATGATCACTAGCACCATTACTGTTGTTCTTTTCAGCACAGTGGTACTACTCTCTTTCATATGGTTTTAGTTATAGTTACAGCCTGCTTTTTGACTATCTTGTTACAATATAAAAGAAGTTTTTGGCCATAATGTTTACTATTAGTTCTCTTGGTTAATAGTAAAGTAAAAATGGAGTTGGATTCATTTTTGTTGTCAACAACCCATCTAAGGTGTAATAAATGGAAATTTTAGGAGTTATAATTGAACCATTGCAACCAGCCACCGTTTGTTTCTTACTTTTATCCACAGACTTAATGAAATGAAACATTTTCTTCTTCGTTCTGCTCAGGTGTTTGGTTTGATGACTAAACCTCTTATACGATTTTTGTTGCCTCATACAAAAAAAGTTCCAAAAACCTCCCCAAATGCATCAGATTCAAATTCTTCCAAGTCATTGATGGTGCCTCTTCTTGAAGAGGGGCAAGATTCCTTGGATGATATTACTAAGCATCCTCAGCCAAGAAGTATACTCAACCTCCTGACAACGCCAACGCACACTGTCCATTACTACTGGCGCAAGTTTGACAATGCCTTCATGCGCCCTGTGTTTGGTGGTCGCGGGTTTGTTCCATTTGTTCCTGGCTCACCAACAGAAAGGAGTGCCCATGATCAATGGCAGTAAGAAAGAGCCAGGCTAGCTGTACAAATTCTGCTAAGCTATGATTGCCTTGGAAACTAAAAGACAGTACACTTTAGACCTGCTGATGGAAAGTTCTGGCAGAATTTCATCTTGGATATTCGAAGAGCTTTGTGTTTGGCTTTCTTGTATAGTCTAGTATACGCAGGGAAATGTAGTTTAACTTGTATAAGCGGTATTAACTATACGGTCCCTCATTGTGTCTGTTACATATAGGAATGACAAATTGTCATATCGATGCCTGATTTTAGCCGAGTGGGAAGTTGAGAGCTTCCAATTTTTGAACAATGGTGATGTTTGATTTCATCGTCTAGTTTATCTGAATTTGCCCTATATTCCCATTATCCATCTCTTGCCATTTATTAGCTCCCTCATGCACCAGTTCAGATGACTTCTATAAGTTAATCTATTCTCTTTATCCCAATACAACGTAGAACCTGATAAAGTTTGCGAGGTTGGGCAAATCGTTTACTTGCACCTCAATAACCCGTTTTGCTTCTAAAACAACATAGTTATACTTGCTGGCACAACTTTAAAATATTTTTTTATCATTAAACAATTACGCTAATCTTAATTAAGGATAGAAATGAGTTGAGCCAATCTAGGGCTTGACCTGAAATTTTGTGCTCGAGCCTAGTCTAGATTCGAAGTTCAATCAAACACAAGATTTCAAAGTTGAGTTTGAGTCTGAACTTGAATTTGACTAAATTTATATTTTTTAAAATTTTAAAAATTAAAAATGACAATATTTTATGTAAAAATTTGAGCCTTGAGTCGGATTATAAGGTTAACTCGAATCAAACTAGGCCATTTTTGCCATTACCAATCTTGACTGTACCAGGATTGGTTAAATGTAAGTTGTCTTCTAAAGTTTGCACTATAAATCTCTAAATTAGATATAGGGTTACAATTTGGATCTGTTCTTATTGCAACTGCTCTGTTTCCTTCTAGTTACTGGTGATGTTTTCTTTGCGCGACTTCTCTTCCCTCCGTTTGTTCTTTGGTTCATAGCTTCTCTCCATTTTTGGTCATTCACTTCTCTGTCTCACATATTCTTTCCTACTTTCAACAATTTGCTGGAAAAGTAGGTGAAACGCGATAATAAAACATGTTACCCGAATAGGATGGATATGGGAGGCCATTGTTGACCTATTATTGATAGAAGGTACAAGAGAAATATTAGGGACCATTAACGATCTATAAAAGTAACTTTGTTTATTAACAATACATCTAACTTGGCTTACTTAGTTTTTATTCCATGTTAAGTGTTGGAATCATTATTTATTTCTTTTCCATTGTTATTTGATCTAGTATGCTTGTTTTGTACGTGTAAAAATCCATGTTACCATATGCATGTGATGTGTGTATGTTGGTATATTTGTGTTGTGTCATGTGTGTGTAGCAATAACATGAATACTGTGTCAGTATGATATTGGATTTAGCTTTGACACGATACTATACTAGTATAGGTTAATACTGAGATTTTAGACATTTTTAAAATTTATAAAATATTTCTTGAATTTTTTAAAATTACAAAAAACCTCTTGTACTGTATAATATATAATTTTACACCAATTATATCTCAAAAAACATAATAATAAAATTTTAAAATAACAATTAATGTTTTAGCAAGCATAACCCAAAATTCTAAAAAAAATTTAGGAAGTAAGTGTTCAATTTAAAATGTGGTCGACTGAAATTGAATTTGTTAATTTTGAATCAGGTTAAACTAAACTCAAACTTATTTATTATAACGAATTGTCAATTTTATCATAAATTAGATGGTATATCACTATTTTAGCATACCCAAATACCAATCAATTATATTTAAATATTACAAAGTTGGATTATTATATATTTTGATACATTTTTAAAGACATAAGTATCTTCTAAACCAAATTCAAAGTTATTTGTCATGCCTAATTATCAGTATTTTGTTTGAAATTAGGAGATACAATCACTACTTTAGCAAGCTAAATTAGCAAGATAAACAAAAACCTTCACCTAAAATGAGAGTTGAGAAAATAAATGGCTTGGAATCAATTTCAGCAGGAACTCTCCCTACTGTAATCCCTCCCTTTACAGTAGAAAGCACCAAGCCCAGTCCTCCTATCTCGAGTGGCACACGTCTTAATCAATCTGTCCTGACCTCGATATGGTAAGCCGTTTGATTTTATTTTATTTATGTGGAGAAAGAAGGATATTTAAAATATCTTTTAATAGAACTAAAATTAATAGGTATCTCAAAAATGTTAACATGATGATCTCGCCCTTTCCTTTTGTAAATAAAACTGAAATATATATTAATTTTGATGGTGATTCTAAACTGTTAACATAAATAACATTTTGATTTGCTGAAATGTTTAACGGTGGCCAGTACTAGTGATCAAACAGTCAAGAAGAAAGGAAACAACACTAGACAAATGAGATGATCCACACGGAATCACTAATAAAGGCCCACCTAACTGACATCTACCTCGCTTTGTTAGTATCGGCCAGCCAAAAAACACGCCGCTATTTGTCGGCTTTCGCTTTTGCATCTAAAAACCTTTCTATGCACACATGTCTATATAACGCACTCACCACTCTCATTTTCACTCGCCTCGTTCTCTCCGTCCCTCGCTCTTTGCCCTGTACAACCAAAGCTCCTTAGGGTCTATTCTCCATGGCGGCCAACGCCGGTTCTTCCATCTGCATGCAGACTCGTCCCTCTGTGGTAAATTCTCATCTCTCTATAGATCTGTTCGTTCTGTTATGTGATCTTTTCGATCTGTTTTAGAGGCAATTCTTTTGCTTGATTTGATTATGTCTTTGATCGATATTGATAATTAACTGAGGGTCTTAGAAGTTGGTTTGATTTTGGATGGTGCTTCGCTTGTGGAATGTGATGTTTTATGATTTCTGGATTGGCTGTCGAAAAATAGTGTTAGTCAGTACTGCGGATGATGATTTGTTAATAAAGTTCGGATCTTTCAATATGATAGGTTTTGCATGTGAAGGTGTAACTTTTTAGATTTGTTAATCGGCTGTATTGTGTGTTTTAGTTGTACTTGGTGTGCAATTTGATACGGGCTTGATGGGACTGCAGTGCATGTCGTTGTTTTTAATGGGACAAATGCATGCTTCGAATGGGATATCACTTGGCTGCTTTGCTGATTGTTTTATTCTGTTGATTGGGTTTAGATTGTTGTTATTCTCTTCTTTCTTTTGTATTCTATTGACTGAAGTATTTGTGTTTATATTTGCTAAGCAGGGCACAGCTAGATTCTCTAGCTTGAAGGCAATTTCACTCTCTACTCCAGGGAGAAACTTCATGTCTTTCAGTTTGCGTCCAGTTCCAGCTGGCCTTCGAGTCTCCTGTGCGGTAAGCTTTTTTGTTACCCATCTTTTCTCACATTTTCTCGATTTTCACTGTTAACAGAATCTATAGGGCTCTTGGATGAGGATCTGTAACGTGGTGAAGCCATTCTGTTAGTCGATTGCATTTTTTGGCTAAGCTGGCTGTAGATTTAGAAGATGTCGAGTTATATAAAACTATTGCTATCATGCAGATTTATTTTTTTTGATCCCAAT
>JAOQMS010000003.1:26564953-26578816 GCA_027563885.1 Erythroxylum longipes
AATAGAAAGATTAGGGTTTTGATTCAATAGGATTAGGGGGTTTCAAGAACCTTGTTTTCTTGGGGTTTCCGTATCATAAGGGTTCTTTGAAATAACCCTACAGGGTAATAAGCTTACGTGTTATGATATTCTGGATAGTTAGGCTCCATAACCGGGGTCCAACAGTTGTGATATCAGAGCAAGTAGGAGTTAGACTCCGAAAACGGGGTCTAACAGTAAGTGCTAGACAGCATAAGAAAGCTTTAGTATGAAAACTATCTTACATAAAATGGGTCATCACATTATATCACACCCAAAAAAATTTGATGGTGGAAGTGTATAAACATGTAGTGCAACCATAAAGAAGATTAAATGTAAATATGAGAGGTGTTATAAAAGAAGAAGCTATAAACTGCTTGATTTAGGTATAATCCATCCTATTTCTAATAGTTCATATGTACCTATGTAGGTAGTACAAAAAAAAAGGATGACAATTGTTCTGAATGAGAAGAATAAGTCAATCCTAATGATACTATAAGAAACTAAATGATATAACATGTAATGACCACTTTCCCTTTTTGTTTATTGACTAAATGCTATAACGACTTTTAGATTTTCTTCCTTTGTTTCTTCTTTTGGCACTTTCATCTTGATTCTCATGTTTTCTTCCTTCATTTCTTCATTCTACCTTTTTTATTCTTTGGTTGGGAAATATATTTATTTATAATTATTTGCAACAATCTAAGATACTGCAGATTTGTAAATGAGTTTCTTAACAATTTTTAGAATGGGTGTTTGTTGATTAAAGATCAAAGCTTTGTGGAATTAAGGAAATTTATGGATAAGGAAAAATTATTGTAGTTTTGTGGAAGATAACAAGGCAACTGGGTTTGTAAATGGTTTTTTAGAAAACAATTGATGATTTTATAGAGATCCTTTCAGGGGAAATTTATAGATGGAGAACAATTCATAGTGCAGTGACAAAGATGGCCAGAAGGGATCTTCATTCAGGTTAGGATAAGTTAGCCCAATTAGGAGTTAAAGTTCAGGCTATCAAACTGAAACCTAATCGGGATCAAGTTTGAGCGCATGAGCAAAGTCGAATTGGGCTTTAAACCACACCCTAGAAGGGATAAGCCAAACTTAGCTCAACTTATTGCCATCTCCACACCTAAGGGTGATATAATTATTCTAGGTAGATGAGATAACTATATTTTAAAATGATGCAGTTGCCTTATTAAAGTGAGACAACTCATTCTAAACATAAGACCAAAGCCTAATCCAAAATTTTTCCCACTTACACTAACTTACTCGATGATAATTCTAGGCTTCTTTCTATATTTCTCTCTCTATAAGGAATTTTTAATTTTAAACCCTAACTAATTGTCAAACATCACCAATCATTTTTTAAAAATATACTCTTAGATGTCAAGAGTGATGCAAATAGTCTAGGTGAGGAAATTGTACTTAGAGGTGAGACATAGTCTAATCTAAACATTTTTCCACTTACACTTATTTATTAGGTGATCATTTTATGTCTTTTCTAACACTAATACTAATCTGACATGGCTCGCCACATTATTTGTAGTAACAAAAGAACTTAATGTCAAGTTATTTTTGCTAAAAATTAAAAGTTGGAACATTTTGGCGTAACTTTTTTAAGTTCAGACTAGTATTGCAAAATTAAGAAAAGTTTGAGATTTTTTTTACAATTAACATAATACTGATTACCTACAACCTCAAATAAACTTTTTACTATTATTGAGCCTATTTCATCTTTTAATTAAAACATTAAAGAGTTTAAAGTAATTTCATCTTTTTATAAAGCAAAAAGGGACTTGGACTCAATATTTTAAGGTCCAATATTATAATGAAAAAAAGGCTTGGACCAGTGTTTTAAGGTCTAACACTTATCATCATACTGATGGTTTGGTTAGGAAAGTACTAGAAGGAGATCAAATCATTCTCTTCTTTTCTCTCACAAATTTATAACAATAATTTTATATAATACTTTTTGACTATAATAATTTTTATATAATTTGGATACATAATTGATTTAGAAGTCAATTATTTTCAAGTATTTTCAATATCCTACTAAACAGAAAATTGAAAAATAAAATTGTGAATAAGAGCATAAAATAAATTCAATATACTTGATTTAAACCAAGTAAAAACATTGAAGTTAAATAGTAGTTCTGGTTTTGTCAATTAAGTGAAAGATTGGAATCTAATTGCATGACACGAGATACTAGTCAATTAAGGAAGTAAGCTTATTAGTTAGCATTCTACTGGATATTCTAAGTATTGCGACTTAGATTAGCTTCTAGACCATTATATTTCTCTGTTGTTCCTTGTTTTGCTCATATTTAGTTTGTAACTTACATTGTATCCTTTTTAGTATTAATTCATTTCCAATTTTAAAAAAAAGAGCAACTTTTGGATTCCCAAGTAAGGGATGGAAATATTGTCTAACCCTGATTTAGCATAGCTTGAAGTCAACAGGTTTAATTTGAGTTAACCAACCATTGAGTTGGGTTAGAATTTTTTTAAAAACTAATTTCAAGCTCAAGCTCAGGCTCAGGCTTTGCAACCTAGTTTGACCTATATATATATATATACACACTTTCAACCCTTAATTTTTTAAACTTCTTTTCTTATTCTTTTCATTCCTTAGATGGAAATCTTCTCAAATTATTGGCTAGCATATCCTTTTTCCCACTTTCATCTTGTTTCTTATATTTTCTTCCTTCCTTTCTTCATTATACTACTTTCATCTTAGTTCTTATGTTTTCTTCCTTCCTTTCTTCATTCTACTACTTTCATTCTTCGGCTCATAAATATATTTATTTATGATTATTTGCAAAAATCTAAGATATTGGAGATCTATAAATGGGTTTTTGAAATAATTTTTGGAATGGGTGCTTGTTGACTAAAAATCAAAGTTTTGTGGAATTGAGAAAATTTGTGGAAGAGGAAAATTTGTTAATAGTTTATGGAAGGTGACAAGGAAATTGGGTTTGTAAATGATTTTTCAAAAAATAATTAATGGTTTTATGGAGATCTTTTCAGGGGAAATATGTGGATGGAAAATTGGTCATGGTATTGTGATAAAGATTATTAGAAGGGATCTTAATTTAGGTTATGGTGGATTAGTGTAATTAGGAGTTGGACTTCTAGCTATCAAGTTAAACCCCAATTGAGATTAGGTTCGGGCAATATGAGTCATGCCAAATTGGGGTTCAGACTGTGCCTTAGGAGAGTAGGCCAAACTTAGCCCAACCAATCACCATATCCATACCTAAGGGTGATATAATTAGTCTAGGTAGATGAGGCAACTATACATTGGAAGTGATGTTATTGCTTTATTAAAGTGAGAGAACTCACTTAGAACATAAAACTGAATCCTAACCTAAAACTTTTCTTACTTATAAAAACTTGTTAGGTGATAATTCTAGGCCTCTTTTAGTATTTCTCTCCTTATAAGGACCTGTCAATTTTAAACTCCAACTAATTATCAAATATCACCAATCATTTTTTCAAGAATACACTGTTGGGCATTCAAGAGTGACGCAATTGGCCTAGGTTAATGAGGAAATTCTACCTTAAAGGTGAGACAACTACTTTAACAACTTACATTTAACATCAAAGCATAGTCTAATCCAAAACCTTTCCTACTTACACCCATTTACTAGATGATCATTCTACGTTTTTTATAACACTTCTCTCTCTAGTAAAACCTAAAAATTTTGGAATCCAACTAGTTCTTAAATGTCATCAATTACTCTTGAAAAACATATATTTTTATCTGTTTGAAAGTGATGTAACTAGTCTAATTGGGTGACACAAATTGTGCTTTTAAGGCGAGGGACCTACTATAGTAAAGTAACACAACTCAATTGAAACATAAAAGCACAATTTTTTCGAAACTTTCAAACTTATTACCCAATTACTAGGTGTTTATTATATGCCTTTTCTAATAATTCTTTCTCCACTAAACATATTTTTAAATACCACCGTTCACTCTTTAAGAATCAGCCTTAGATGTTTAAGAGTGATGAAAGTGTCTCTTTTGGTTGAGCAAATTAAATCAAAGGAGTAAGATAACTCATTTGGAATATAGAAGCACGTCATCTTCCAAAACTTCTTTACTTCACTAAAACAATTGTCTCACTCCATTAAGACAATTACTTCACTTTAAAAGTACAATTGCTTCACTCACCTAAAACAATCATATAACTTTTGAGAATCTAGAGGAAAAGAGAAATTGATGATATATGAAAATTATTTTGAATCTAAAATTAATGAATTATGATAAAAGAGAAGTTAAAAATAAATTTAGAATGATGACAAATGTATATAGAAAAAGGTTTAGACAAGGAAGGAAAAAAGAGAAGTGAGATTTTATATTTAACTATTTTCCTTGATGGATTTGGGAAAGTGGAACAAAAAATTGTTAACTTATTTGTTTTTTCATAATAATATTTTAATTTAAATGATCTAATTTTCAATAATTTCGAAGAAGCATCGTAATTTTTTTTTTGGAAAAGTAAAAACAATAGAATTTTGCTAGAAATATAAATGTAATTGTATATAATACTGATTATTCACCAATCTCAAATAAACTTTTTTTAATTATTGAGTCAAATTGGTCTAATTAAAACATTAAAATGAGTTTAAAAGTAATTTTTATAACGAAAAAGGGGCTTTGACTGGATGTCTCAAGGTCCAATATTACGACGAAAAAAGGGCATGGACCCAATGTTTTAAGGTCCAACACTTGTCATGATATTCATGGTTAGGTGCGGAAAAATAAACCATTTTCTTCTGTCTGTCTCTCTCCCACATAATAACAATTTTAATAGATATCAGGAGCTCAAGTCCACATTTCCCCGTCACTTCTCTCATCTGCCACAAGCTCGCTCTCTCTTCCTCTGTCTACTCTCAAAGGGGTGTTCTGAGGTAATCTCTCTTTCTCTCTCTCGCTCGTTCTCTGTGTGTGATTCTCTGCTATCTAGATGATTAAATTTTGATTCTTGTATATAGATCACCCAAAAAGTTTTGATCTTTGTCACTATATCTCACGTACCCTTTAGCTATCTGCTGAAAATTTCTGTTGATTTGGTTATTTTTTGTTCTTTCTCTTCTTCTCTTTCTTCGCTTTTGTCAACTACTCATGGGATCTGCCTCGTACCAGTATTACCGTTATTTATTTGCAGATAATCTCTCTTTTAGTTGGAGGTGGGTGGAATTTTGATGACTGTAACGTTACGCGCTTTCTGATTGTTTATGAAGTGAAAGAAACCTACTTTCAGTTTTTTTTTTTTTAGTTTGAGAGTTGAAGATAGGGAGGAAACGGAGCAGGGAAACAAAAATTAATTTAAAAGATGGGATAAAGATAAGGAAAGAAGGAACTTCTGGGTGATGCTGTCCTTTATTGGTGGCTTCTATAGACTATAGATACTTAAGAGTTTATGGTCAACGCTAACATTTTTCCAGCAGACAGAAATGTATGCACATTTTACCTGTTTTACTTTTTAGTCGCTTTATTGTTATTACCAATTTCGTGTCCTTTGCCAACCTTTTACGTTTAGTTTTAAGTTTTAACGTTTCTTCTATGTAGATCACAGAAAACAATGGCGAAAGCGGTTGCAGTACTCAGCAGCAGTGAAGGTGTTAGTGGGACTGTTTTCTTTGCCCAGGAAGATGGTAAGCTGACATAATAACCTCCTCTACAAATTTGTCCTGTTTGTTTTCCTGATGTGATAACCTTGTTAAAATTTTTTGACTTAGGGAAAACTACTGTAACTGGAGCTGTCTCTGGTCTGAAACCAGGGCTTCATGGTTTCCACGTTCATGCCCTTGGGGACACAACAAATGGTTGCATGTCAACTGGTACTAAACAATTACTGAATTTTATTTCTATGTATGCTTGAGCTTTACAAAAAGTTTCGGTGCTCAAGGTCTCAATCTGGGTTGCAGGGCCACATTTTAACCCAGCTGGTAAAGAGCATGGTTCACCTACTGATGAGAATCGACATGCTGGTGATCTTGGAAATATTACAGTGGGTGATGATGGTATGTGTCATGTTATTATGAACTCTTTCTGGACTAATTTTGCAATTCTTTGACAATACATCATAGCAGCCATGATAACGATTTGAATAACAATTACAAAGCAGTGAGCAGTCTAAGGCTTTGGTTTGGGTTCTTGTTTTGGTTTGGGTTCTTGTCAACATTATATTTTAGAATGTTGTTAGGTTGAACTAGTCTCAAAATATCCATTGGTCCTATATTCTAGTCCTAACGATTTGAACCAATAGCAGTACTTTAAGTTATCCTACAGCTGATTCCTATACAAATAGATTACATTTTGTTGTTTATGAATGCTTAACATGCACATTCTGCTGTATCTCACAAATCTTGTTTTGTATGTGATTCAGGCACCGCAACATTTACAATTGTTGACAATCAGATTCCTCTTACTGGACCACATTCCATTGTTGGAAGGGCTGTTGTTGTTCATGCTGATCCTGATGATCTTGGCAAGGGTAATTTTGCTGATGTTCTTCATTTTGTTTCAATGTATTTCTGCTTTATACTAGAATTGATGTGTGGGTTACTAATAAATTCTTTTAGCTATTACTTTCCCAATAGAACTTGAATTTTTGTAATGGAGTTGTTTTATGTTGCTGCTCCTAAATGTTTACGGGTGATTTGTTATCCAAATTCTCACTCTTATTGAGAGAGATTAGTGCATTTGGGGTGTGATTATACTCCTAGAACTTGGTACTGGGGATTCTTACATGAACTTGTATTAGGTGTTGCTCGTGTATGTATTATGGTTTTCCAACATTTTGTTTATTAATGCTGATACTCATCAATTTTGGTTTGCAGGTGGACATGAACTCAGCAAAACTACTGGAAATGCCGGTGGCAGAGTTGCATGTGGTAAGCTGCTAAACTTATGACTTGCACATGAAGTGATTAGTTTCCATAGAACCAGTGAGCCCATACATTACCTTCTTCGCCAGAGTTCTAATCCTAATGGTTTCTTTTGCCGGTGGAGGGAAAGGGACAGTGTTTATTGGTTGGCCTTATATGGGGCTCATAGTCAAAAAGAAAATATGATGTGAAGTTTCATTCACTGCTTGTCCTATGATGCGAACTATGCACTTATGAAATCGTATGCTGCAGGTATCATCGGCTTGCAAGGGTGAATTGCATATATGTGACTACAATATAATAAGAAAATGCTGTTGGGGAATGGATCGTCTCGTTAGCTTGAAGGAATAGAATGAGGCTTAAACTTGTACCAAATAAACACAGTATTTGTACTTTTGTCTGGATGGCTCTTTCTTACCTAAACTATGTGGTCTGTTTTATGATCCTAGTTCTAGCCCCATGGGTTGGCATCTTTTGGCTATAAAGCTACGTTGGCTTCTGGTGGTATCATGGATCAGATAGCTACTGTAGGATCTGGAACAGACTCTAATTCTCTTGTCCAGGGAATGTTGTTTGCTTGCTCACTCTCTCGCTCGCTCAGAGACAGCCATTTCACCATTGTATCCAAACACTACTGACCTCGTCCGCTGCATGCACAGCGGCTTTCAGCTCTCATATACCAAACCAAAACCTGTTTACTTCCACAGAACTCCATTGTCCCGAGCCCCCACTCCACCCCATAAGTGCCCGACGAAAACCCTTTTACTCACACCCCACCGCACGTGTTAAATGAAAAAACTCAAGTCTTTTTCTGTCCCCATTCCCTTCCTATTACTTCTTTGCGTTTCAACCCAACGTCAACAACCCCTTCTTGATTTCGCCGAGCAAGACACTGTTTTCCAGCCGGGTCTTTAATTCCGCTCTCTTGTCGCTCCCGTTTCCCCGATGACATATGTGTAAGGTGTCACTGAGCATGCCCGCTCATGGAGGATTTTAGAAATTAGGACTTTGCATCTTTTAAGGTCAGCTTAGTTAAGGCATAAGCAAGACCAGCCTTTTTTGTAAAAACCCCCCAAAAATATTTTTTTAATTAAAATTTTAAAATATTTGATTTAATATTAATACACTCACGAAGGCACAAGTTTTAGTATATAAATCTAAATGTGACATGAAAGTATATGATTTTCGGTCAAATGCATCTTAAGATATTATACTTTCAAAGGCGTATAGTTTAATTTAATCAATCTGAAAAAAATGATGAATTTAATTTAATTATTAAGATAGATGCCACCATTATGGTGACAATATATTGGATTTCTTTTTCAAAATTTTAAGAAACCAAACAAATTTCTTATTAATTTATTAGTAAAGTTATGATATGGTCTTATGGATGTTTGCCAATTGGCATAACCAAAAGAAATGTGGTTGATGCTGCTTTAATTTTCATTTTTAACTGCAGGAAGTCACTTAAGGCATACAGTAATTGCGCACTTATTTAAAAGAATTACTAAAAATGGAAATACAACAAGAACGGATTGATTGTAGAAACCAACCATATCAATACTAGGATAAAATAAACATGCATAGACAGTAACAGGATAGATAGAAGCAAATCTATTTACCCTTTGCAAACATAGCTAGATTAAGCTATAAATGAAGAATATAAACATTACTTAGTCATTACAGATCCCCTATAAATGGTATGGTGGCTTGAGGTACTCACGGGACCGTAGCTACGAGTGGGAAAGTCTTTGAAGTTAGTTGGCTTTCATGGTTGCTCTTTTGCTAACTGCATCGTTGAAGCCTTTCCTCTTTCCATTTTTAGTTTCCAGTAAAACTGCAAAATTACATGATTTCTTGCCCTTGTCTAGATTTTTTTAGGTTTGGTCAAGTTGGCTCAGCCATAGAAAGCTGCTCAATGATCCCCTTAATTTGAACTGTATACTCTACAGTATTTGTACCCTCTTCTAATTAGGACTTGGAGCTTAAATTCTCCGGTAGACCATGAAGAGGAAAAAGAAAACAATGGAATAAAGAAAAGAAGAAAAAAGATTGGTCTATCAATTCAATGCATAAGGCGCAGTATGCAATTTTACAAAGGATAAATTTAACATTTCAAACAGGCAACCACAACACCATGTCATCAACTTAAAATCTTTTCTTCAAGCAAAAGGCTTGCCCACTTACACCATAATTTCTAAAAGATGTCACATTGACACAATTTCAAGAAATCTATAACAGTGCCATATCAGTCACATAGTTATATGCAAGAACAAGGCCTGGGAAGCCAAAATCTGCTGGGGCAAATAGTATTCCCTTCTACGCAAAATTTTGAATGATAGAATGCTGTAAGACGCTCATCAGGCCTTTATGCGGATCACAAATGAACCTGTTAACAGATTTGCATCCACAAAAACCACACAATTCAATTAGAAGTCTTTCTCTAAATGTTAAAAATAATAATGAAAAAGCACCAAAACAGCACCTAAAACACCTCAGGAATTCATGTTGAAGACAACTATGGAAATAAAAGTGAGCAAGACACCGCCAACATTGAATATTTACCCAGCACAGTTTATTCATAGGTCATTAGAAATAATTTCTCTACCAATTAAAGATAAGGCTGCGTATTTTTGAACGTCCTCAAACTCCACGACTCAACAAGATTTCTACTGGGATGTTGCTGTCTTTGTTGTAGTTTATTCATAAGCCAAAAACCAGAACTAAAAGAGGAAGCTTTACTACCATGTAGCAACAGCTAACATGAGTTTTCAATGTTCATTTCTTTAAATTTAGTCAAGTTCTTTAGGCACAATGTACTCTGCCAATGAAATTTGAGCTTCATTTGATTTCAATTAATAGAATTTAGTAAGTTGAGAGATTAATTAGAAGAAGAAAAACCATGATAGAAAAAACTAGGCATGTATAAGCAACATCAACAACAACCCAGTAAAATTTTGCTGAAATGTAGAGTCTGGAGAGGCCTAGTAGTATGCAATCTTATCCCTAACTATTAGAAAGGTTGTTTATGAAGCATGGAATAGCAATACCATTAAATGATAATCAAATACAAACAAGAAGAAAATATTTTTAAATCAATGTAATTCAAGGATAGTTCTGTTAAGAAAAATGAATAAAAGAATCCACTTTTTCAAGGGAGAACTGACGGAACAGACAAACAAGGGGATAATTTTCGTTAGAACAAGTAATAGCAGAACCTCAAGATAAACTAAGAAATGCAATCAAACAACAATGAAAGCACATGCACCACTAAATGGGCCAAGAAACTGATAACTCACAAGCTGGAAGACTGGAAATGTCAGCAGAAACCGCGCAAGAGATTCCCAAATTCGAAAGAGCACCCCTTATGATTCCACAAGGGAAATATAGATACATGCTCATCACTTGGGCAGCCTTGTTTTCGGCCAAAGCAGAAGGGTCTTGAGGTAACCCTCCATTTTCAGTCGGTGGATCAACTGACATCCGTGCAAGCCAACGAAATCGGTTATCCTGCAACACAAAAGTTCCCTAAAACCAAAGATATAAGCAAGCGTGTGATCCCTTCAACAACAATCAACATTCCAAAAAAAATTCAAGTCCTAGCACTTCCCACTTGCCTACCTATCAAAGCAGCAAAATTATGACATAGTAACTAAAGATCCACTTAATAATCAGTATTCCCAGCGGAAATTTCACAATTTAAGATGGGTCCCGGTGGACTAGAAACTTACCCTATGGTTTGTCTTCAAATTGTCAATCTGCTTCTTGAAAACCTCTGACCAGAAATCCTTGCATATGAACTTTATCGCTTCAAGATGATCACTAAACCGGGGTCGCTCCATTGTATACCTATAGAAAAAGATAGAATTTATACTTCAATCTACCTTCTTCGAATCAAAAATACCCGTCACTTGATCTTGGCCACACTTTCTCATTAACCATCCAGCAATCTCTATGAAATAAAAAAGATGAGATTTTTACTTCCATATAACTGATTTACATTGGAAACTATCAAAACCCATCATTTCCTTCTCGTTTCCCACACTTTCCGGTAAAAAGAACATCAATTGGATAAGAAATCAAACGAAAAGAAGAACATTTCAAACCTAAAACTTATGGAATTAAAAACAATCAAGTAAAGGGAATTGGATAAGATGAGCGAGGAAGCACCGTTCGGAAAGCTGGTGGCCGACCTGATAGCCGATAGCTTCGATCCGACGAGCAGCGAGTTCAGGTTTGGTGGCATAAAAGCGATTGCAATACGTCGAAACCATTTCGGTCAGTAGGCTATCAATGCAGCTCTCTGACACTTCTCTCCCCATCGTCTCTCTGTCTCGAGAATCAAACTATTCAATTTCTCCTTTTAAGTTGGTTTACTAAGGGCCTTCAAGTACGTTTGGCATTAGATTATGGTCAAAGGCTCAATCTGGGGTTAAAAGTTGTTCGGTTCGTTGAATTTAAAGTCAAACATTGTAATATACTCAATTAAGGTCTAAATATTATAATCTATTCAATATTAGGTTATTTTAGATAAAAATTTGATAGTATCATACAAGCGTTGTAAACTCTAAGTGAGGTGTCTTATATGACAATTTTATGACCTATTTTATGACATCTCCCTTATTTCTAATGTTACATTAGTCTTACCACAACCCGTAAGTTTCACCGGGAGAAATTTCAACTAAACTACCATAATCAAGGATCCACTTTCTGCTTCTAGCAAAGCCATGTCCTTACCATCTTCTATTCCTTGTCTTAGTAGTCTCTGGCGTAATTTTACGTCATAATCAGAATAATTTATAATAGAAACTAGCAAAGGACAAAATAATATACTAAGACAAATTGTTCCTTCAAATTAATTAGCATAGTGAATTGGTTTGTATCTGTTTGTCTTGAACTAAACGAATATGGTATACAGTTTATGCTTGCGAGTTTGTATTTTGCTTTGTTTCATGCTATGTGTGGCTATTACATCAGTCAACTTGCCTTCTACTCCTAGTTAAGAACAAAAAAGAGAATATTGTCATTTACTTGATATATTACAAAATATATTAGGAAATTGAATGAGAAATATTACTTGATATATTACAAAATATTACTATTTTAAAAGCTTGGAGATCTATTTCTTTACAATTAGATGGTGACGAACAAAGATTGCAAGTATCTAGTTGAATGTTATGATGTTCTTGGGGTGTATCTGTTTCGACACTACATTCATGCATTAATAGCTATGAATTGTATGTAACAGAATAGGTTAGTATATATATGTTAAAGCTACCTAAACTATTTTCCTCTATATCCATATTAGCTCTTTGTGTTTTTCTTTTATTTTATGGACAGAAATGACTCTTTAGTTACATACTCATGCCATATACTATAATGCATCTACGACCACATCAACAGAAATATCGTAACACCCATAATTAGCATGTACACATCTTTACATATGTGTCTATAGCTATAGCTTAGTAGTTATGGTAGAGACTGGATTTCTTATAAATTAATAGTTTTGGAATATAAGATAATATGATTTTGAGCTTAATTATCAAGACATGTGAGAGCGAAGAAGAATGGGAAGTCCTTTTTGGGGTATTAGCATGGGATTGGAAATGATCTACTCGTCAGGGATTAGCTTCTGAAACTTGAATCTTTTCACCAAGTTGTGTATGAACACTAGTATTTCCACTCTAGCATATTCCTTTTTAGGACACACTGAGGTCCTCCACTAAACGGGACATGTGTATGGTGCAGGTCCATTTCTTTCAAATCAAGTTGGATCGAACTTTTCTAGTTTTGGGAAGTACTTTGGACTTCTGTGTCTTGCACTCCAATACAACTACAAGCATACAAAACATCACGTGTAAATTTATCTATTCTTATCGAAGTTGTTAATCACTTAGACTTTTGATTTAGTGAATTTCGAGTGTCTTCCAGCCCTTTGGAATTGAGAAACCATTGAAAATGAAGTTGTTGATGGCTTCTCTAAAAGCACCCTGAAGAGGATAAGCAAGTCTCATGACTTCAGATGCTATGTTCCACGAGTACTTCACCTTCTATATGTCATTCAAGTTCAACAACTCTCCTGTTGTTTTTGTTTATGCTATCTCCAATTGTTCTATACATGTAACAAAAGTAAAAAACAATTGTACCGTAACTATTCAAATCAAAATGATAAGAATTAATAATAATGAGTAATACCCTTATAAACATGCTTGTAAATATGGGGAGTTTCACAAGAGACTTGACAATGAAGGTATAGGCAGCACTAGCAGTGTCGTGTCCACCAATCAATAGTCCTAGGTTCTTGTGTTGGATCCCGTTTTCGAAGTCCAACTCGCATGCAGAAAATCTTAATACGTGAGCTTATTTCCATTACCAAACACCATTATCGGTTTATCTTCTCTTCTTCGATACCACAACTGACGCATACTTATAACACATATTCATCACTCATATTTGCCTTCAACCACTCTCCTTTTTAGTTTAGCTCCGCTCTTCGACTATCCATTTATGCATTTCAACCCGAATACCTCAAGGAACAACGTTGGGGAGTCCACACTTTACATATATACCTGCTTTGGGGATATCGGCAAAACTTTTGCTATAGTCATCAAATTCAGAGTTTCTTTGGATAGTTTGATAGAGGACTTCAAGAGCTACAACTTTCATGCAGACCTGGAAGGCCAATTTTATCTTCTGAAGGGTTGAAAATAGAGTAGAAGATAACAATGAACAGTAACCCAGACGATAGCGTGAACAGTAACACAGATAGCGTGAACAGTAACACAGACGAATCCTTGTGAACAGTAATACAGACGAAGTCTGTGAACAGTAACACAAAGGAAGTCTGTGAACAGTAACACAAACGAATCCTTCAACCAACATAACTTCTTAACTCCTTCTTATTATCCTTGGCCTATGATCTATCCTCTGTAGTTGACT
>JAOQMS010000003.1:26613723-26624572 GCA_027563885.1 Erythroxylum longipes
AACTGTAACTGAAGAAGATAAAGTTACATGTAAATACACTTGCTTTCCAGGGCGCTATATTTACATAACTCCAACACTTGAGTTATCTTCTTGCAATTTATGCAAATGTTGTATAAGTCAACATGCATGCAAGATAACCTTGATCTATCTTCTATCATATTGAACTTCTACTTGAATTGAAATTTGGTGTTCTAAAACCTTTACACATTATTTCATCTTCCTTCTTTGCGTGTTCTTGGGTGATCAAGGAAGGGTTTTGTGTTTGCAACAACCCAAACAAGGAGAAGAAACAAGAAAGGAGGATATACACAAGGTAAAAGTTTTGTTATTTCATGTTCTTTACATATCCTTGCATGCATGTGAGTTTTTGTGGTTTCCGAGTTGTCATGGTGTCAGAATCATGATTCTGACACTTCTGCTGCATCCATATGCATGTGATTCATGCAACTATGGCTAACCCAGCAATGGTATCAGATCTTGTTTGTGCATGTAATAGATGATGTATTGAACATGCGCAAAGTGTTTGCTGGGTTGTGACTGACTTGTATATTGTTTTGGAAAATTTTGTGTAAATTATAGAAAAAAAATTCTATTTTTCTTTCCCAAAAATTTTTATAGGATGTTATATTATGTTTTTGTAAAAGGATATATTTTATTTCGAATTTATATCCAGACTATTCATATATTGATTCCTGGGATTTTCTAGAAAACTGATTGCATGTACTGACTTTGAAAATTTTGTATTAATTATAGAGAAATTGTTTTTCTATTTGTCTTTCACTAAAATGTTTATAAGATATTATATTATGTTTTTGTAAAATAAAAATTCAATTGATTGTCATTTTCTATTTTATTACGGATTTAGTTTCAGCTTGATGCATGTATGAAGTTCTGGAAATTCTGGAAATGTGATGAACATGCAATCATGAAAATTTCATATTAATCATTTTAAAAATTGTTGTTATAAATTTTATGCATGCATATGCAAGATGAGATGTTTCCATCTCTATGAGATGCATGACACTTGTTGGTAAAGTGGTTATCTTAGCATGCATGATGTAATGTTTGTCTAGTGTTAGAAGTACTGTGACAAGTGTCATACACATATGATGTGGCAGCTTATTCAAATTTTTAATAAATAAATCCTATGAATTAGTTTCTAGAATTCATTATTAGGTATATTTAGAATGTGTATAAGACTCTGGAATTTTTCCAGAATTAATTGAATTTGATTTAATTAATAAATAAAGTCAAAGTCAACATTGGTCAACTTTTTGAAAGTTGGTGTTACTTACTTAATGACTTATAATGTATGTATTTCGGTTATGAGACCTAAATAAAGTTCTTATGTATTATTTTGATGAAAATAACATGCTTAATGCATGTTCTTGAAATTAGGGTTCTAGAAATTTTCAAAACATCGAATCGGTCTCTTTAGTGTCTAATAGGTTAACTTATTTATTTTGACAATTTTGGCTGTCAAGATAATTTTGGCTAGTACCGATATTGTTTAGATAAATTTGAGATGTCCTAGGGATATTATAGAGGACTAATTGGTGTACAAGAATTTTGGAAACCCTAGGGATTAATTTAGAATTAATCCAAGTAGAGTATAGCATTTCTAGTGTGACTAGATAAAGGCATATAAACTAGGATTAAAGTGTTTAATCTGGAAATCAAAATAATTGAGTTTTAGGGTTCCTAATCGAATCACTTTTATAATTCAGAGTAGCCAAGACTAACACTAATACCCCATTAGGTTCAAGAGTTTAATCGAATCACAAACTTTAGATGCATAATCAAGTCATAACCTAATTTAATCCTTCTTTTCATGAAACGTGCAATAGATGCATTTTAAGGGTGGTTATGGACATAGGCTCAATTTAATTAAGTTGTCCATAATCTAAATGTATATGTGATATGCATAATCAAGATCATCCAAGTATTGATGAGACCAAAGGACAAATCCCTTAACCAAAATATTAGGACTTACGTCTTCCATTAATATGGCAAGAACCAGAGTTCTTTTAGGGCTGGTTTATTGGGCAAACCTAAGCCCACTATACACGAATATGTTCAAACCACAAAAATTAGATTTAAGGATTAATGGGTTGGTCCTAACTGGAAGCATTGGTTTGTTGGGCAAACCTAAGGTCAACGTGGATAGAGGCGAAGTTAGGTTATATTCATGGAATGTCTATAAATCAAGAGTTGATAACCCAATGAGTGTGCTAAATCAAAAATTGATGGCACAAGTAGATAGTTGCATAATTGAACGCAATTGGTATGAATGATACCTACCGATTGTCCTAAGACTGCTTATTAGGCAAACCCAAGGTCATTCTTGGTGATCTTAGATATCGACCCATTAAGAAAACTATAAGTTTTCTCGAATTCGTAGTGAAGGCTATGGATCTGAATAAGAATAATGCGACCCATGATGCATGTTATTAAAGTCCTTATAGATATGCTTTAAGTGTACATTCTAACACTTTCTCTCATTCTTCTAGGTTATCGAATCGTATGATATCTTCTAGTATGAACCTACAGTCCCTACTAGATTCCAACAAACTCACGAGAGCCAACTTCTTAGATTGGCTACGAAATTTGAGAATTGTTCTCAAATCTAAAAAACTAGGATATGTCCTAGATGAACCACTTCCCGATTCCCCTACTACTGATGCATCTGATGAAGATCAGAAAGCTTACAAGAAGCTACTAGATGATAGTGAGTTGGCTAGCTTTAAAATGATGGCCTCTATATCACTAGAACTACAAAAGCAGAATGAGACTATGGATGTTCATACCGTAGTCTACCATCTGAGGGAACTATTTGATTAGCAAGCTCATTCTGAAAGGTTTGAGACCTTGAGGTTGCTTTTTCATTCTAAGATCTCTGAGGGATCATCTCTAATGCAGTATGCACTAAAGATGAATGGATATATTGAGAGTTTAGGTAGTTTGGGTTTAATTATGGATCATGAATTAAGTATAGAATTAATTCTAACTAGTTTGACCGATAGTTATTCACAGTTTGTGCTTAACTATCGGATGAACCAAATATCCATGACGATACCTAAGCTGATTAATCTGCTCAAAACAGTTGAGCAAATTTTCAATAAGGACAGTAAGGCTGTGATGCTAGTGGACTCTGCTCCTCGTTCTTGAAAGAAAAACCAAAAGAAGAAGAAGAAGTCCAAGAGGCCAGTGGGAGGTGGAGCCAAGAAGAAGGCAAAAGAGATAACACTGAAGGGGATATGCTTCCATTGCAATAAGGACATTGGAAGAGGAACTGCAAAGCTTATCTGGAGTCACTGAAGTAGAAGAAGGCATGAGATGCCCCACCATCTACTTCAGGTAAAATATTTTTCATTGAGGTTAATACTATTTCTGATCATAACATTTGGGTATTAGATACCGGATGTGGCTCACACATATTTGTTGATATGCAGGGTTTCAGGGATAGTAGACCGCTCAAAAAGGGAGAGATGGACCTACATGTGGGAATTGGAGAAAAAGTTGTTGCATTAGCTGTAGGAACATATGTTTTGTATCTTCCTAATAGGATAAAGTTAATTTTGGAAAATTGCTATTATATACCTGTTATGACTAAACAAATCGTATCTGTTTCATATTTTAATAAAGCGAGATTTCATTTAACTTCTTCAAACAATGGTTGTTCAATTAAGTTGAATGAAATGTTGTATGGTACTGCTACATTATCCAATGGAATTTACATATTAGATATGTCCAATCCAATCTTAACTATCAATGACAATAAAAGACAAAAACAAGATAACCTAAAATCACCTTACTTATGGCATTGTCGACTTAGCCATATAAGTAAGAAACGCATGATTAAGCTACACAAGAATGGTAGCTTAGGTTCATTTGATTATGAATCATATAACATATGTGAATCTTGCTCGTTAGGTAAGATGATTAAATTACCTTTTAAAGGAAAAGGTGAACGAATGAATGGGTTATTAGATCTAATACATTCTGACGTATATGGTCCGATGTCCATTCATGCTAGAGGTGGTTTTGTGTACTTCATTACTTTTATAGATGATTATTCACGATATGGGTATGTGTATCTAATGAGATACAAGTCTAAAGCATTTGAAATGTTTAAACAATTTAGACGTGAAGTAGAGAAACAACTTGGTAGAAGCATTAAGACACTTCGATTAGAACAAGGTGGTGAATACTTAAATAAGGAATTTCTATCTTATCTCGAAGATAATGGGATAGTATCCCAGTGGACCCTACCTTAAACACTACAACATAACGTTGTGGCTAAAAGGAGAAACTGAACTTTGTTGGATATCGTAAGGTCGATGATGGGTTTAGCAGATCTATCGAAATCCTTTTGGGGTTATGCACTCGAGACTACTATTTATGTGACAAACAGAGTACCTTAAAAGGATATTGAAGTTACTCTATATGAGATATGGATTAACAAAAGGCCCTATCTTTCTCATATGAAAGTTTGGGGTTGTCCGACTTATGTGAAGCGGATTCAATCAGACAAGCTTAAAGTGAAGTCTAACAAATGTCTATTTATTGGATATCCTAAAGAAACAATTAGATATCAATTTTATAGAAAGAGTTTCTTCTAAGAGAAGACAGTGGGAGCAAAATTGAAGTTGATGAAGTTCGTGATGCTCAAATAGATGCAAATCAATTGCCTGAACCCGAAATTGTTGTTCATAAAGATGAGACAACAGTTGAACCTTCTAACACACAAAATGTTCATAGGTCAAGTAGGATATGTAATGTTTCATAGAGATATGGATTTCTCATAAGCAAATAAATTAACACATTGCTCATAGCAGATGATGAGCCTACAACCTATGAAGAGGCTCTAAAGAGTTCAGAATCTGAAAAATGGCTTTAAACCATGAATTCTGAAATGGATTCCATGTATGAAAACCAAGTATGGACTTTGATTGACCCATCCGAAGGGGTAAAACCCATAGGGTGCAAGTGGATTTTCAATAAGGAAATCGACATGGAAGGTAATATAATTACCGATAAAGCAAGGCTAGTCGCTAAAGGTTATCTTCAAAGACAAGAAGTTGACTATGACGAGACCTTTAGCCCCGTAGCTATGCTTAAACCCATTAGAATACTCCTAGACATTGCTGCTTATTGTGATTATGAAATATGGCAGATGGATGTGAAGATAGCTTTCCTGAATGGAAACCTAGTTGAGGATGTATATATGATACAACCTGAGGGCTTCGTATCCAGAGATGGAAAAAAGGTATGCAAGCTTCAAAAATCCATTTATGAATCGAAGCAAGCATCTAGGAGTTGGAACATCTGATTTGATGAGACAATCAAAGAGTTTGGTTTCTCACAAAATCCTGATGAACCTTGTTTGTACAAAAAGGTTAATAAGAATGCTGTCATATTCCTTATGTGATATGTGGATGACATATTACTAATAGGAAATGATGTCTCAAGTTTACAATCAGTCAAAGTTTGGTTGTCCCAAAATTTTTCCATGAAAGATCTTGGAGAATCAACTTACATATTGGGAATAAAGATCTATAGAGATAGATCAAGGAAGTTACTAGGTCTTTTACAGTCAAAGTACATAGACAAAGTGCTAAATAGTTTTAGCATGGAGTAGTCCAAGAGAGGGTTTCTTTCTATGACTTATGGGATAAAACTCTCGAAATCTATGTGTCCTAAGACGCAAGGTGAGAGGACTCGCATAAGAATGATCTCGTGTGCTTCGGCAGTAGGATCAATCATATATGTTATGCTATGTACAAGACTCAATATATCTTATACTCTAAATGTTACAAGAAGATACCAATCGGATCCTAGTGAGGGTCAATGGGTGGCTGTTAAGAATATCCTAAAGTACTTGAGATGGATTAAGGATGTATTCTTGATATATGGAAATGGAGATCTCATAGTGAGCTGGCATACAGATGCTAGTTTTCAATCTGACCAGGATGACTCCAAATCCTAGTTAGGTTATGTTTCCACATTAAATGGTGGAGCAGTCAGTTGGAAGAGTTCCAAACAAGTGACGACTGAGTCAAAGTACATTGTAGCTATGGAAGCAGCAAAAGAAGTTGTTTAGATTAATAAGTTCGCTATGGAACTTGGATTGGTTCCCAGCATAGTAGAGCCAATATTTTTGTACTATGACAACAATGGGGTTATTGCTCAAGCCAAGGAACCGAGGTCTCATCAGAGGTCCAAGCACGTATTCAGGAGATATCACCTGATTAGGGAGATAATTGATAGAGGTGATTTGAAGATAGAGAGAGTGCCCATAGATCAAAACATCGCTGATCCTTTGACTAAGCCACTTCCTCAGACAAAATTTGATTCTTGTGTACTTACTTATGGTATTAGATACAGAGGCGATTAGCTTTAGTGCAAGTGGTAGAATGTTAGAGTAGTGCTCTAAAGGAAATCACCTTTAGCACTTTTGTACAAACTTTAATTTGATTAATAAATAAAAAGGCATTTTTCATTGTTTTAATATTCATTTATGTATAAATTGATATTGATCTTAAATCGAATTAATGAAGTCCATGATACAAAACGTAGAATAAAGGAAATCATGGTGAGATCATAATAATGAGATTCCTATCATATGCGATTATGTTAGTATCTAAACAACCCCTAGTCATAGGATTAATAAGGCAGTACATTATTAATTCGAAAAGACTAGCACATATTATACTCCTTGATTTGATCAAGCAGTGAATCTCATAAACTATAAGCATGAGATTTTTAGAGTTAATATGTGAATGCTTACTAAGGATAGTAAGTATATCTAATGACCAGCTATGAGATTATCATATGGATGATCGATTGTCAATAATTAATCTCATCATAGCAACAGTGCAAAGATCCTTAGACTTGAGGTATTCAAGGATATCTTGGATATAAATCCTCTACTTTGACACCATTCCTTGTTACCTCAAGACAAGGTCACTCTTAGGTAGGTGATTGGGTACAACTATTTATGTTCGAAAGTAATTGGGTAGCCAATAAAGGATTCACCACTCCTGATAGAAGGAGATGATACCCATGGCCTCTTGTTGGGGTCATTACTCGAGAGTCTCTTACGAGAGCAGGTATTTGTCATGAAAAGTGTCTTCAATGACACATATGAGTAATGACATCTCAGAACAAGAACTAACATCACTTGGACTAGATGTGACGTATTTAGTCTAGTGGGAGTTGACATATATCCCATACTTTGAACTAAGTGGCGTATAGTATGGTAAAAGGACGAATTGCACGGTAATTGTCTATGGAAAGGTTCATAAGTTAGATAATTAACTATCAAAGAGATTGCATGTCAATCCAGTTATATTCCAAAAAATAGGCATCATAATGTGTTTGAATCAAGAGTTAATTCAAGTGCCTAAAATATCCAGGAACCTAAGGGTCATACGTAGAAAAGATCGAACAAAAAATAAGTGTCTATGGACTATTTTAAGCAGGCCATGATCGTGGCCAAAGGCGAGACATGCCACTATCGTAGCCCCAAAATGATATATAAGTGAGTTCCTCACTTATGTATACGAACAACTTTCACTTCTTACGCACTTAAGTGATAGAGAAAGGGTTCTAGAAGTGTTCTAGAGAGAGTGAGAAGAGTTCTTGAGTTATCTTCTTGCAATTTATGTAAATGTTGTATTAATCAATATGCATGTAAGATAACCTTGATCTATTTTCTATCATATTTAACATCTACTTGAATTCATCAAGTTTGGTGTTCTAAAACCCTTACACATTGTTTCATTTTCCTTAGGAAGGGTTTGGTGTTTGCAACAACCCAAACAAGCAGAAGAAACAAGAAAGGAGGAGAAACACGAGGTGAAAGTTTTGTCATTTCATGTTCTTTACATATCCTTGAATGCATGTAAGATTTTTTGGTTTTTGGTTTATCATGGTGTCAGAATCTTGATTCTGACACTTCCATTGTATCCGCATGCATATGATGCATACAACCATGGCTAACCTAACATTTACCCGTTGTGACAAAGAACATTTGTTTCATGTCTTAATAAAATGATATTTCATTTAACTTTTTCAAGCAATGGTTGTTCAATTATTTTGAATGAAATGTTGTATTGTACTATTACATTGTTCATTGGTATTTACATATTAGATATGTGCAATCTAACTTTTAATATTAATGACAATAAAAGACAAAAATGGAATAACTTAAAACCTTCTTATTTATGGCATAGTCGACTTAGCCATATAAGTGAGAAACGCATGCCTAAGCTATACAAGAGTGGTAGCTTAGGGTCATTTGATTATGAATCATATGAAAATTGTGAATCTTGCTTGTTAGGAAAGATGACTAAATTACCTTTTATAGGAAAGGGTGAGCGTACGAATGGGTTATCAGACCTAATACATTATGATGTATGTGGGCTGACATCCATTCATGTTAGAGGTGGATTTATGTACTTCATTACTTTTATCAATGATTATTCATGATATGGGTAAGTGTATCTAAGGAGATACAAGTTTGAAGCATTTGAAATTTTCAAACAATTCAGACATGAAGTAGAGAAACAATTCGGTAAAAGTGTTAAGACACTTTGATCAGATTGAGGTGGTGAATACTATAACAAGGAGTTTCTAAGTTATCTTAGGGATAATGGGATTGTATCCTAGTGGACTCCACGTTACACACTGCAACATAATGGTGTGACTGAAAGGAGAAACCAAACCTTGGTGGATATGGTCAAGTCAATGATGGGCTTAGCAATCTACCAAAGTCCTTTTGGGGTTATGCACTTGAGATTACTATTTATATGATAAATAAGGTCCCTTTAAAAGCAGTTGATTTTACTCCATACAAGATATAAACTAACAAAAACCTATCTTTCTTATATGAAAGTTTGGGTTGTCTAGCTTATATGAAGTGGATTCAATTAGACAAGCTTAAGGCGAAATCTGATAAATATCTGTTTGTAAGATATCCTAAGGAAACAATTGGATATCAGTTCTAAAATGCTTTAGAGCAAAAGGTGTTTGTCTCAAAATATGCTATCTTTTTAGAGAAAGAGTTTCTTCTAAGAGAAGACAGTGGGAGCAAAGTTGAACTTGTTGAAATTCATAATGCTCAAATAGATGCAGATCAACTACATAAACCCGAGATTGTTATTCACGGAGATAACAGTTGAACCTTTTGACACACGATATTTTCATAGGTTAAGTAAGATACATAATGTCCTGGAGAGATATGGATTTCTTGTAAGTGAACATAATGATGTATTAATCATAGAGGATGATGAGCCTACAACCTATGAAGAGGCTCTAAAGAGTTTAGAATTTAAAAAATGGCTTCAAGCTATGAAGTCTGAAATGGATTCCATGTTTGAAAGCCAAGTATAAACTTTGGTTAACCTACTGGAACCCATAGGGTGCAAGTGGATTTTCAAAAAGAAAATCAACATGGATGGTAACGTGATCATCTATAAACTGAGGCTAGTCATTAAAGGTTATCGTCAAGGACAAGAAGTTGACTATGACGAGACATTTATCCCTATAGCCATGCTTCAATCCATTGGAATATTCCTAGTCATTGCTACTTATTATGATTATGAGACATGGAAAATAGATGTGAAGATGGCTTTTCTGAATCGAAACCTAGCTAGGGACATATATATAATACAACTAGAGGGCTTCATATCCAAAGATGGCAAAAAGGTATGCAAGCTTTGCAAATCCATTTATGTATTAAATCAAGCATCTAGGAGTTGGAATATCCAATTTGATTTGACAAACAAAGAGTTTTATTTTCCACAAAATCTAGATGAACCTTATATGTATAAGAAGGTTAGCGGGAGTGCTATTGTTAGGGTTATGTAAATATAGTTCCATAGAAAGCAAGTGTATTTATATATAACTTAATTTTCTTTCTATTACAATATTGTAATGAAAATATTTATTATTAATAAAACAAAAGAGTTTGGTTTTATTTGTATAAGCATAATATAACTAGTCGTAAGATACTAAGGTTCCTTTGTAAGTAATATGCATATACATGGAGATGTATGGGAAACATTTATATTATTAGAATCTAAATTAATTGATTCACAGTCACATAATCAAGTTGGTCACTTGGTTATGGTTTAGACTATAGTGTTGCGATTTACCTCCGTGTAAGTAAAGGAGTTTACTTCAAGGGAATGATGAGTTTCAAATCATGATAGTAGTTGAACATCGGTAATAACACTATTAAATGAATCTGGAATCGCGTATGTTTTTTCAAGAATAAAGTAGGCTGTTACTTTAATCTTAAAACATACACTTTAGCATTCATTTATTACGAACCATAATCTTGATTAATAGTGAACTCATATGTGTTTCATTATAATTCTTGATATGATCGGAATGGATTTTTACAGGGTATTAACCCAGTCTCCACAGGTTAGAATTATTAATTGAAACATACATTAAGGAACATTCACCCAAATAAAGAGTCTATAGTGATATCATCACTTCTAGATGTTTTACAGAGATTGCTATTTAAACTGGCACTAGTAGTTTGATGGACTAGCTACCCTTCAAGTCTTAACACCAAGATTAGATATTACATATTAATCACCATATAGAGTGAAATGGGAGATCTAGAAGGAAAAATCAATATAAAGGCAAAACAGTAATTTTACCCTTTATTGTGCGGATGGCTATAATATGGTTCATAATAGAGTTTGCAATTAGACATCATATTAATAATTTGAAATACGTTTTCTTATAATTTTAAATAATTCAAGAGTTCAACCAATTGTCTTTAGTGGAATGACATTTGGTTAATAAGTTGGAATTAATTCTAATGAGATTA
>JAOQMS010000003.1:26629134-26650985 GCA_027563885.1 Erythroxylum longipes
AAAAATAATACAATTTTATAACTCCATAAATATTGCTACAAGAATTGGTGTCGAACACAATTGACTAAAAGTGAAACTTATAACAAAAATATTTATAATTAAAAGTTTTATATTTATGTTGTATATAAAATTTAGCATATGCATCAAATACAAGTGAAACTAAAAGAAGAGAAGGAAATAAAAAATTTAAAACCTCATTCAATCGAATATTTGACATCAATTCTTATTCGATACAAAATCTTTATCATTGATAAGAGTCTCATTATCAACATAATTCAAATTTATTACATCAAATAACATTTTGATACTTTTTTCATCAAAAATTATCTTCCAAGTAATTTAGCATCTATCAAACTCGATTCCTAAAAACTCAATCCTCCAAAATTTTGATATTGCCAAGACAAATTAGATTTATAAAATTACTTATTCTATTAAGGGTCTTAATTAACAAATAAATTAAATTATTAAGAAATTACAAGAAATTATATTCAACTTAATAATAAATATAATATACCTTTTTCAAAGTTTTAAGTTGTATCAAATAAAAACTAAATTGTTCAATTTTTTATGTTTCAATATATTCCTTTTCTTGAAATATATAAATTCAAATATATTTCTTTTTTTCACATTTTATTGTATTCATTAACTCGTTATAACTATAGAAATGATTCACTTGCACCGAAATTACCTGCCCAATAAAAAAATTCGATTTTATTGAGTCTTTCGATACCATCAAATAAAAAGTCTCAAGGGCGCCATATTTTAGGATCCTACAATATGTGATCCGAATTGGTACTAGCAAATAATTTTCAGACAACAACAGTAACATTATAACTCTTCAAAAAAAAAACAACAGTAACATTATAATCATCATCAAACGTGGAAAGAGCTGGTCTTTCTCCACCTCCGGGCGCTTGCTCACGTGGTCTAGATACCTTTTATTGACGCCAATTTTGCAATTGTACTTCTTTACTAATGATACCTTTTAATGTTTCAAAAAAGAAATAAATCTAGATAGATTAACGCTCCGTATTATTGATGTTTGTGTGGGTAGAGACACATGATAAAATATAAAAATTTTGTGTTTAGCATTATTTAATTGTTAACTATGCCTATTTTTGTTTCATCTTTAGTTTATAAAAATACAAATTTTTTACTCTTTCTAAAATAGTAGCACAATTTTGTGTGTTTGTCACAGAAATAAAACATGCAGACTGTTGGATAATTAATAAATTACATGTTTCTAATCATATTATACTGTAAAAGTACTTTGATTATTGATACTATTTTCTATATTCTGTCAACTACAACTAAACATATTTATGTCATCGAAACATATAATTAACAACTAAATATACTTTAGTTACAATTAAATATTTTATTATTTCTAATTTTTTTTCTATTATGTCCCTAAATTTTTGTTTTTTTCTATCTTAATATATAAATTACAGTAATCATAAGCGCCATCTGAAACACCCGATTGGAAGCTCTAATCGATACATGAGTGTGAAGTCGGTTACTGCGTGGGACTTTTCTTTAGTTTGAACGAGACGGTGATTTTAAATGAACTTGGTTCTTATCCTCACATCATCGAGGGCTTCGACGATGGTTGCGGTGTCGAAAATGGGAACAGGTCTTATAATTTACTGGTGGAGTATGCACCCGGCAGTAGCTTAGCCAATCGTCCCACCGGTGGTCGCCCGTCGGAATCAAATCTTAAACAATACATGAGAGTGATACTTACTGAAAGGGCTGTCACATCAAAGCAAAAGGGTTTGGTCACTGTAACATAAAGCATGTTATTATTGAGGATATATAATTATTATATGCACGTAAAAAATAATGTATTGTTATTATTAGGTAAATTGATAGTCCAAGATAATGATGCGACGATGAGTTTAGGGAATTCTGTTACATTTGTTTGAAAATTATACAAAGTATAACTAAATAGGTTAAGTCCAAATTAACATATGATTATGATTCAAAAGGTCAGGGCTAAGGCCTAAGGCAGTCATGTCATGTCCTATTCCTAATATGATAATGCAGTTACGATTATTTTGGAAATAATAACAGTACAACACAAAGCCGCCACTCAACTTGGTTTTTGAAACATACTCGCCACTCCTCCACACGAAACGGTATTAGTCTACTTCTTTTCCTTTCTCCTTCAATCCATTCGTATTAATTAATTAGGGTTTTGTTTTAATCCATATATAGATAAGAGGGTTGGGTTTAATGGCGGGTGAGATTGTGTTGTCGGAGCTCTCCGAGTTGAGGAGGCGAGGGGCTCGGGAGGCCGTCGACGAGCTTCACGCTCGCGCAACCTCCATTCTCAGGATAACTACTCAGTGGAAGGAGATTGAGGAACATTACGATTTTGCTCACAATGCCATTGAAGAGCGGGCAAGAGAGGTGGGGGCCAAGGATGAGGAGGTCGAGAGAAAGAAGGAGGAGTGTAGGGAAGAGGCTGAGAGAGTTGAGAAGGTGAGACAGGAGGTGGAGGCTGTGAGGGAGGCGGTTTCGAAGAAGCTGACTCGGCTTGGAGCGCGAGAGAAGGAGTTCGAGAGTAGCGTTGCTGAGAGGTTAAGAGAGGTTCAAGCCAAGGAGAAACAGTGCGAAGAGGCATTGCGTGAATTGGATTTGAAAAGGAAGCAAGTTGAATTGGAGGATGAGGATTTTAGGACAAGGATGAGGGATTTTGAATTGAAGGAGAAGAGATTTGAGGAGCAAATTAAAGAAATTGAGTCGAAAGAGAAAAAGATTCAGCAACAGTTGAGAGAGCTCGGGGAGAGAGAGGAGAGATTGGAACTGCTCAATTGTTCTATTGACGAGCGAGACCATTGTGTTAGGGTTACGGAGGAAGCTGCTGCAAATAGACTCAAGGAGGTTGAAGCCAAAAAAAAACAACATGAGCGTGCTTTCTCTGAATTCAAACTGAAGGAGAAGCAGGTTCAAGAGCGATTCGAGGAAATCAAGTTGAAAGAAGAGCGATGTAGAGCAAGATTTAAAGAGCTTGAATTCAATGAAAAGAAATTTGAGGGCAAATGCAAGGAATTCATTTTGAAAGATGAACAGGTTGAGGAAAGGATTAGGGGGATACAATTGATGGACAACGAAATTCAAGAAAGGTTGGTGGAGATGAGAGACAGAGGAGAGAAGTTAGCTTTCTATGAAACATCTTTAGAGGAAAGAGCTAGTAAACTTCGCGCTCGTGAGAGAGATATTGATCTGAGGTTGAGAGGGCTTGATTTGAAAGAGAAACAATGTGAGCGATTATACAATGATCAAAAATTGAAGGAGAAGCAAGTTGAAGAGCAGTCCAAAGAATTCAGGTTGAAAGATGACCGATATAGAACGCGATTTAAACAACTTGGCTTGGATGAGAAGAAATGTGAGGAGAAGTGCAAAGAACTCGCTGCGAAAGAAAAGAAGGTTGAAGAACGAGCAAAAGGACTTGAATTCAAGGAGAAACGAATTCGAGAACAGTTGCTGGAGCTTGGAGAAAAAGAAAATATGTTGAAATCCTTGAGTAATTCTCTAGAAGAAAGAGCCAATGAAGTTAGGAGAAGCGAGGAAGTGGTTGCTGAGAGATTGAGGGAGATTGAAGCAAAAGAGAAGCAATGTGAACAGTCTCTTGTTGACAAGAAATTCAAAGAACTGTTGCAGGAATTTGAACTGAAAAATAGGGTGCTTGAGGAGGGATTAAAGGAGATTGAGTTGAAGGAGAAGCAACTTGAAGAGCGATCTAAGGAAGCCACACTAAAAGATGAACAACTTAGGAAAAAGTTTGAAGAGAAGGAAATGAAATTTGAGGAGCAGTGGAAAGAACTTACTTTTAAGGATAAGAGGGTTGAGCAACAACTTAAGGAGCTTGGAATTAAGGAAGAGAAGGTTCGACAATTACTCAAGGAAGCTGAACTGGAAAACCAGAAACTTGCGGATCAGGGTAAAGAATTTGAGTTGAAGGGAAAGCAACTTGAAGAGTGGTCCAAGGAAGTCAAGCTAATAGATGAACAACTTCAGAAAGGGTTTGAAGAACTTGGAAAGAAGGAAATGAAAATTGAGGAACGATTCAAAGAACTTACATTCAAAGATGACAAGGTTGAAGAGAAACTTAAGGAACTCGGAATGAAGGAAAATCAAGTTCAGCAATTATTTAAAGAAGCTGATTTGGAAAAACAGAAACTTGCTGACCGAATTAAAGAAATCGAGTTAAAGGACAAGATGCTTGAAGAGCAGCAAGGAAATTTTAAAGTGCAATATAAGAAGGTTGTAGAACAAATTCAAGATTTTGAAGTGAAGAAGCAGCACCTCGAACAACAGCGTAGAAAACACGAGTCAAAGGAAAACAATTCATGTGTTTCAAATGTGAAGGTTGAGTCAGTATATACTTCTGCAGTTAACAATGTTACAGACCATACAGTTAGTGGCAATCTTAGAATGTTACAGAACACAAACGAAATAGATGGAACAGCCTTGCAAAGGTTTTTAAATGAGCATTGGGATGGTGATATTAAATTCGTGGAAAAAGTACACAGTTTCATCCGATTATCGTCGAACCCTGCTAAGCTTGTTTTCGATGCCATGTTGGGATTTTACCCTCCCCGTTTGAAGAACGGAGATGTGAAGTTTGAAGAATATGTTGTCAGAAGGAGTTGCATCTTTTTGTTGGAGCAATTGATGAAGATTTCACCAAACATCGATTCTTATGTCACAAAGGAAGCAATGACACTTGCCCTTGACTGGATGACAAAATGGAATAAACATGGTGCGGAGCATTCGGTGGAGGTATTGGGATTTTTGCTTGTTTTGGGTGCTTATCAGTTGTCCTCTGCTTTTGGTGTCAGTGAGCTCTTAGATTATTTGGAGATTGTTGCTCATCATCCTCAGGCTCCTGAGTTAGTTCGTGTGTTTGGTTTTGCAAATAAAGCGTCAGGTATGCTTCCTGTTATTGGTCATCACCATACTCAGTTATCTGTTAATTCTCTCTCTAACGGTCTATTACTGTATCATTTAATGGATTTGTGTTGTTCTTTGTTTTTTGGCTTAACAATGAAGATAAGCAATCGTGTTCTTGTTGGTTTCTATCTGTGTATCTGTATGATGTCAATCATCTAAGCTGATATAGTTCTTTCCATGTTGTCTCTCTATCTTAAATCGTGAAGAACAAAATCCCAAATTGGAAGCTTGTAACTCAAAAAAATTCATCCCTATCTCTGATACTCTGTTTCTCACCTTTGTAAGATGTTAGGCGATTGGCCACTGACACGAACATCTATTATGTCCTTGAAGGTTTATACATTTTTACAACTGCAATTGTTTTAAACAGAGAACTTAACGGATAAATTGGACTCCTCATCGGTGTATTCTATGTTATTAACCAGTTTTCTGGGCTTCATTTAAGTCATTAGTTTTACCAACTTGAAGTTTTAGGAATGGTTAATTAGTTGTCTTGCTGATATGACATGAACTCTTCTTAATTCCCTTAATCATAGCGTCATTTTATGTATTCGTATATGATAGCTATACTTCAGGTTCATTTGACATGAATGGTTCTCATAATTATCAAGGGTGTACTTGTATTAGGTTTAAATGAACTATTATTGTTTTATGGCATTTCTTTCAATTTTCTAATTATTCTTTTCTACTATGGGCAATTAAAGGCAATGATTTATATGGTGACAGGTCTTATAAGGAGGCTTATAACCAAAAAAAAGCACATAGAGGGTATCCGGTTTATTTTTGCATTTAACCGGGTTCAAGAGTTTCCACCAGTTCCTTTATTAAAGGATTATCTGAAGTACCACAAAACTAAATACAGATCCGTTTGTCCACCGAAACTGAACAGGCCAGTTGCACAGCGGGTATGTTTTCTCCTGCTCACTTTGTTCCTCAGTGCCTATTTTTCTTTATATTCTGTTAGTATCTCCGCTCCATATAATAATACCTCATCTCTATCAACAGATTGACGCAATTATTGAGAGGATCGGTGTTGTAAATTCTGTCATCAGATGCATTGAAGAGTACAAGCTTGAATTTCCATTGATGGGCCTTAGGCAGACTATTGAATCTCTCAAAAAACTGAAGTGTAGTATTGAACCAGGATCACCAAATCTGTGTCGTGAAGTTTCACTCCAGCACAACGATAAGAACTCTGGCCCTACAACTTCAGCCACTACGTCTTCCGCAGCCCCTACCACACCTTCCCCAACCAATGCACCAGCTACCAGCACTGAAAAGTCTTGTCATAGTGGCAAGAAGCGCCAGCGGACGGTGTCATCAGGAGAGGCTCGAAAAAGAATTGCAGGTAATGAACCTCGGAAGAATCCTATACCCTTTCAGTGCCAGGCTTCGTTTAGGTCCCAAGGTGCTTCAAATCATAATACGTCGGTAGTCCATTGTGATTCTGCCGGCCAACCCCCTGTGAATGCTCATGGCAGCTCCTACCATATTATTGGTAATCCATATCAACAATGGGACGGTAGGTGTTTGCCCTTTTGGAGGCCCTAGATTCAGTGGTAGTTAGACTGTACAGTTTGGTCACCCCTTCTAAAAAGAACCAAGCTCTGTACATAACACCAGTTGAATAAACATCAGTTAGGTTTGTTTTTTTTTTAATTATATAATACACGATATGTGTAAATTCTGGGAGCAAAACTGAGTTACTTTAGAAGATAATGTCATGGTATCTAGCTCTTAGTTAATTTTTTTATTTCATTTTGTAACGCTCTAATGATCTACTTTTGTGGGATTGATTTACTGAAAGAATCCTTTTTCCTTTTTTTTCTTTTTAAATGTCAAAGTGGATATAAGAAATGGTCAAATTCGATGAGAGCTCAAATTAAATGATATGTAATTTGTCAATCTTTTCATGTAATTCCTTATGTTCTCCTAACTATTTACCATGAAAAGGATACTTCAGTTCCACTGAACAAATTTTCAAGCTTGATGTCTAATGATGGATACGTCTCAACTGAAATACGACAAAATGGTGAACCAATACAATCCAATCGCATATTCTTTGCACGAAATGAAACCAACAAGCAAATGACATCTGAGCCACAAACCACTTCAAAATGCGCACAAGCATCTTTTTTTCTATTTTCTTGGCAAAGAGGAGAGAAGAGAAGGTGCTTTTAGGTGCCCCTTTTTGCTCTCCTCGCACTCACGTCCACACTGCATGCACTGTTTATACATAAATACACAAATAACGATACCATTTCTCACCTACTCCAACGCCCACCAACCTACCAAACCCCAAACCTGACCAAACCAGAGTAAACGGCGGCTTCCAATAACATTAACCCTCCTTATGTAATTCTTGGACTTTTCCTCGTGACATGTTCTGTCATGAAACTTCGTTAAAGAATCGGACATTGTTTGCCAACTCCTTGTACATCATGCCCTTCGTCAAGTACACTGCATAAAAGAAATTACTTTATTTCTATTTCTTCTCTTTTGTTGCTAGATTCCCGTACTCAAATTGGCATTTTTTAAAAGACAAATTTGAGTTCTTGCTTCGAATGGGGTCTGTTCCAAGTCACACGTCTCACCAAACCTTATCTGAATTTCCTTTCTTCGCCATATAAAAAGAGTTGCTTTGTTTCTGTTTGTTCTATCCCAGTTGTTGGTATGTGATATTTTTCTATATTAGTTGTGTTTCACTCCAATCTACTCTTTCTATTTGAATTCTGTTTCACTCCATTCTACATCAAAGAATTGATAACCATTTTTTGTTTTTGGGGTAGCTGAATCCATACCCATTACTTCCTAGTTCTTTCTGTAATGGGGGTGTTCTTGATTTGCAGATAAGGATTCTGGCTTTTTGCATGCATATACATTTACTGTAAACCCATTCGTTTCTGCCATACCTTCTTTTTTCTGTTTCATTCTTTCATTCATTCCAGTCGAAGATATATTGGTTCATTTGGTCCAATGGGTAGTGTCGGAGTAATCCCTACTTCTACCCTGGTTTGTGCTCCATTAATGGTTGAATCTGTGGAGCAATTACTCAGTTGCATGTCTCTTGCAAAGGCACAAGGGGCTGATGTTGTTGAGGTCAGGTTGGATTATATTAAGAACTTCCAGCCTCGGCAAGACCTTGAGACTATCCTCAGAAACAAGCCATTGCCCGTTATCATCGTTCATAGGTAAGGTTTTGCATTCCATTCCTATTGCTGCAATATCCTTTCTTCCTAGAGGTTTGATGGTATCTAAAGTTCCCTGTCTAGCATTGTTCACATACGTATATTTTCAAATAAGGCTCAAGCCGAATTCATGAATAATTTTCTTTCACTTTCCTACGGTGACCAAACTACATATTGTCCAAATTTTATCACCTTCTTGATTGAAGAGACCTTTTTGAATCCATGGTCAAGTCACGACTAACGCCGGTTGGTTGTAGGGATACGGTGAACTAAAAGGTCCCACTTGCTGAATGTTTTTAGCAGTGAAACAGTAACCTTGTGCAATGGTTATGCAGGATATAACCAATCATGGCTTTAGCTTTCCCAATAACAAACTTTCTGATTTGTAGATGAAATTTCTCCAAGTTCTGTTTTCTTCAAGTTGTTATTCCCAAGAGAGAAGGAGAAGAATTATCAATATTGACATTTCAATATTGGTAGGCCGGATGCGCTTTTCATTTTCTTTGTTTCTTGATGGGGACAGGAGGAGTGTGTTTCACCATTTCATGGAAAGTTTAGTTGGAAATTTTACTGCTATCTTGAATCATAGCAGCGATGATTGCTCAAAAATAGGAAAAACAGATACGAAAGTGAAAATTACAGTTATTGTTGATTTATGGCATATGCTCAATTTGTTGGTTGCATATGTGATAATTATTTAATCATGTTATTAAATTTAAAGAGATCATGGTTCTGGAAAATCCTAAAAAAAATTATTTTCTTATGCTACTTGATGAGATCACATCTCTATTTCCTAATAGTTATATGATGTGAACAAAACCTTACAATCAAGCCTGGCTTCCTAGGATGATCAGAAGCTTCAATTGAAGACCATAAATCTAGAAAAACAAAAGGCATGCTTTATGTTTTTGTGCATTTGATTTTCGTGTTAACTGCTTTTCTCCCCTTTTTCCTTTTACTTGAGAAGTCAAATTAATGAATTCCAGTGTATACAAAGATTTTTAGTCAATGCAAGTAATTACAAGTTTCCATTCATTTCATGGTGATGCTCTGTGATACCAGGCCAAAATCAGAAGGTGGTCAGTATGAGGGAGATGAGGAGTCAAGGCTGAATGCCCTTCTTTTAGCTCATGAACTGGGAGCTGATTATGTTGATTTTGAACTGAAGGTAGTTTCAGAATTCTTCTTCAGCACTCATATGTAAATGCATGTCTAAGCATGTGAAGATTGTCCAAGATTGTATCTGATTTTTTGGCTTATCTAATTTTCTGAAAGAGTATCTTGATAGATAGATAGTTTAGTGCCCCTGTTAGGCACCTTCTCCTCTTTTTATGAATTCTACCTTTCCCTTTTTAGTTTATATTTCGGTTTCTGTGACCTGCAGTTTCTAGATAGTATTGGATGCCATTTGATAAGATTAAAGTACCCATATTCTTTCTTAAAGAAGATTCCCATATTCTTTCTTAAAGAAGATTCATATCCTTTCTATTTCCACCATTAGAAGAGTAGTTGTGCCTTCAAAGATTTGGAAGAATAGTTATACTAGGAGCAATAATAACATCATCTCTTACAACTAGCTTGTTGACTATACGGATGCCTTTAGCTTACTAGCAAAAGATCAGCTTCAGAATCAACTTTTAACGTCATGGTTGTAGTTTTAATTTGTACATCTTATCTGAGTTTTTCGCTATCTTTTTCAGGTTGCCTATGATCTGATCGGGGCAATTAAAAAAAAGCATGGAACTGGTAAAGTTATTGTATCCTGTTATGTGAATGGCGTAACTCCTTCGAAAGAGAATTTCAGTCAACTTGTTGCTCGTATGCAATCTATTGGAGCTACTATTATTAAAATTGTTTCCAACGCAAAGGACATTACAGAAATGGAAAGAATCTTTCACTTGCTTTCATATTCTCAGGTATTGTGACAGAACAGAATTTGTGAATAGAAAATGACACAATTCAAAGTGTGTAGTTGTCTCGCAAATCATGAAAATATCCTCTACATTTGAAGACCGTGGCCATTTATTTGAAAGAATGCGCTGTGACAACTATGCTAGCACCCTATCGAGGAATTTATTAAAAGATCCAGAGATTGGATTCTTGAAATAAAAGCAATCACAAAATTGACTCATAGAAGCTTTTATACATATATATTTTTTCATGTTTCCGCTTTTGAGGATAACTATGTGTAACCAGTTCATCTCTCGCTTTCAGGTACCTATGGTTGCTTACTCTGAAGGGGAAAGAGGTCTCATAAGCCAGATATTGTGCCCAAAATTTGGAGGGGCCTTAGTTTATGGATGCTTGGAAGAAAATGCAGTTCCTGGTCTACCTACTTTACAAAGCTTTAGAGAAGCCTACAAAATTGAGTACATAAATTCAGAAACTAAAGTTTTTGGTCTCATCTCAAAGCCTGTTAGCCATAGCAAAGGCCCTTTGTTGCACAATCCCACCTTTAGACATGTGAACTATAATGGGTTATATGTACCGATGTTCGTAGATAATCTCAAGGAGTTCTTCAGTGTGTATTCAAGCCCTGACTTTGCAGGTTATAGGTGCGCATATTCACTAATATGGCCAGTTTGGAATTTAGGATAGCACCAATTCTATGCTGAATTGGTTGAACTTTATGGTCTCTTTAATAATTTGATAAATTCAGTTCGCCAACAAGTCTTCATTTAAAATTAGATAACTATTTGAGATTATGCTTAACGTCATGCCGCATACTGCATGGATCAGATGCTATAAATCTTAACAAGTCTTCATTTACAGTTCAGGATTATGCTTAACATTATGCTACATACTGCTTGGATCAGATGCTATCACTCTTAACAAGTGGCATAGATCACAAAATTGGTTCACTTTTTCTGATTGTCCTAAGATTTTTCTCATTATGTCCATTTTGGTTGTAGTGTTGGCATCCCATACAAGGAAGCTGTCATTGAGTTCTGTGATGAAGTCCATCCTCTTGCTAAGGTTAAACTTAAATTCCAATGAAATGCTGTCCACAACTTCTAGTCACTTATTATCTAGATTACCAGGGTGATCGTTTATCAACAAGCAGTTTTGATCACAACTGACAAAATTTTCTAACTTGATGAACTACACATATTTGATCAGTCTATAGGAGCTGTTAATACCATCGTAAGAAGGCCTAGCGATGGGAAGCTGATAGGTTATAATACAGACTGTGAGGCTTCAATAACCGCTATTGAGGATGCTTTAAAAGGTACTGATGTTAACACTTCCAAACATTGTACACCTGAAACATGTTCAATTGGCTGGAATCAGTGTGCTCCAAATTCTACATATTGCTATATATATCGTTCATCTATATATTACAGGACATGGAAACAACAACAGCACGATATCTTTCAGTTCTCCACTAGATGGGAAACAATTTGTGCTAGTTGGTGCTGGAGGTGCAGGAAGGGCACTTGCTTTTGGTGCTAAAAGTAGAGGAGCTCGAGTACTAATTTTTGACATTGATTTTGGTAAATACAATATCTTTTAATTCTAAATTTTATGCACCTCTAAGGTGTAAGTTTATGAACTGGAAAATATTGAGTGAAAGAGCATCTAAAATAATTTTTTCTTGCTATTTCTTGTGTTTATACAAAAAGAGAGGGCAAAGTCTCTTGCTCAGGCTGTTTCAGGTGAAGCTCAGCCATTTGAAAATTTATCCCATTTCCAGCCGGAGAATAAAGCCATCCTTGCAAATGCAACACCTGTAGGAATGCATCCAAATACAGATAGAATTCCTGTTGCTGAGGTTCTTTATACTTGCTGTGTATTTAAAAGTAAATTTTGGTTCAGTTTTCGTTGTTAAAATTTTATTTTCCGTTTTTTCAGGCAACCTTGGGTGACTATCAGCTGGTTTTTGATGCTGTATATACACCCAGAAAAACCAGATTATTAAAAGATGCTGATGCTGCAGGAGCTATCATAGTAAGTGGAGTCGAAATGTTCCTCAGACAGGCTATTGGCCAGTTCACCCTCTTCACTGGCAAAGAAGGTATTCTTTGGCATACCAATTTCTTTCTCATTTTTCCTGAAAACCTCTATGTCATTCAGTCCTGAATACACCTAGTATTTAGTTTTGGACTCTACTTCTTTGAGCCTAAACAGAATCAAGATGTTATTGTTAATACTTGACTATTGAATTCCAGGAGAGATGTTCTATGTAAGCCTGCATGTTATTCTCCAAACATGTCAGTTTATGCTTATCCATCTTTGACTTCTATACACAATCTCCATAAACATAGAACCAAATCCCCGTATTCTTGCTACCCCGAAATACTTGTTGCCCCTGCATTCCTAGATTCCAAGGCAAATAGGTATGATCATATTTTCAATCCTCCTATTAAGTTTGTTCATTTCAGCGCTTTTAGTTTGATCTTTTTCTATTCTGGTAACCGATTAATGAAGTCATTTCCATTAGTTCCATGATAAGAAATTTGTCTATACATTAAAATCATACTACTTTATGGTTAAAATTGTAAGAATAGAAGATTTTCATTTAAAATCCTGATAAATCACTAAGTGTCAATGGAAATGGCTTCATTAATTATTTTCAATGATATTCAACTGAAAAACCAAAAAAAAAAAAACTAAAGCTGAAGAACAGAATGCGGGAAAGCACCATTAGAGGTTTAAAAATTATTGTTACTTTAGATTGTTTTATGCATTTACTCCAATTAAAAGTTGAATCATTCACCTTCAGAGCTCTTTCTAAATGTTTGTAACACAACTAACTAGCTAGGAGACTTAACATTTGTTTCAGTATTGTTTTCATTTAAAAGACAGAACCATAAATTTTCTTGCTTTTTATCTATTTTGCAGCACCAACTGCTTTTATGAGGGAGATCGTTTTAGCCAAGTTCTGATGTACGAAATCATCATTCAAGTTATGTAGAAGGCAAATGTCTGTCTCGGCAATTGAATCTTGGCAAACCCTTTTTTTCTTTAAATCCAAACAAGTTTCTACTTTATATATTGAATTTAAGGGCTTTCACCTCCAAAGATGGTGTACCCTTTGCATCACAAGTTTCAAATATTGTAATAAAAAGGTCGACACTTGCTTCTTATATGAATGCTCAAACATGACTAATATTTTTCGTCAGATCTTTTGTCCCAAATATTCTACTCTAATCTTATTTTTGCCTTAAAACGGTATCATTTTATGTATAAATAGATATAAAATGACATAGGGTAAAAACACGATAATTGATACAGAAAATTTAAAGCTAGAATTTATATAACAAGCAAGTCCTTTTTCTCTCCTTTATTGTTTTGATTTGTTTAGTTGTCACTTTCCTTACTGCTTACATTTCACTTACCCAATAGGCTACTTCCACTGAGCACCCCAACACTTTTAGGAATGAAAACACCTTTTGCTTTTCTTATCACAATAGTTGTCACCCGAGTTTACAACTCCGTCTAATAAAACAATATAATTGAATTGACTAATTAATTTTTCTACTTATAACAATCTTATATGATTAATGATATAATTGAAAAAAACAAGACGGTATTTAAATATTTTTAAAAGAATTCTAATTATATTCTCTTTCCATAATTAAAATTAAGAAATATAGGTTAACTTAAATAATTTTACTTAATCTTAATTATGTTAAATTTAATTAGAAACCTTAATTCCCAACCTAATCCCAAATTTTGGAAACAAAATCAACACCCTTATTGTCTACCTTATGCAATGATGCCTCCACCAGAAATTCGTTTGCCCTCTGATTGTCCATCATCTCCTCCAAGCAATATCATCCCCTTTATTACATCGTGGTAGGTGCCTGCTTTGTTTTTTCTTGAAGTATGTTAGGTTAAACATTTTTCTTGGTATAGTCTTTGCACCACATTATTTCTTTATTTTTTTTTATAAATAGCATGGTTTCTTTATTGTTGTGGTCCTTCTTGTATATTTTGAATTTTGTATGTCTCGTATTGGGTTGGTTTCAAAAGAACACAATTGGTAGATGGTGAAAATGATTGAATTGCAGCCTAATCTTCAAAAGTCATATGAAGATTTCTCACTTGAGTTGTGGTCAACGACATCAATTTTGGGTTAGATACTATTCCAATAATTGATACCATATAGAATATTATGTATAGTGTGATGGAAATTTTAACAAAGACAGTAACAAGATTCTATAGCTTTGAAGCATGTATAAACAATATAATTAAAAAATTACTTGCTAAAGTTGTTGAAAGTTGACTAGAAACTATGGTTCTCTGCTACACAAAATTAAACATAACAAAAAATAGATTACTTGGATTTGTCGAATCCACCTCACCAATTTCTTATACACACCATTATAATGTTGTCAAAAAAAACCCCACAACAAGCTAAAAGATCACTTTTAAGAATGCATCAATTAGGTTAAAGCAAACACATCGTAATGGACCATAAACCCAACGAGTAGGCTTAGGTGAAATTTATGAATGAATCCAAGAGTCTATGGTAAAATTAGTAATATAATGTTTATCCCATAAATGGCCCAAATGATACAAACATATATTAAAGATATAATTGTGTTAAGATTATGCTAGTCCATAACAATTAATTCAACGTAGGGAACTCATGGTCATATAAAAGACAAGCTAAAATTTAAAATACTAGTTTTTTCTTCTTCTCCATGATTAATTTCTCCTTCTTATTAACCATGTTTGCTTTTTGCGTACTTTCATAGTAAGTGCTACAAAATCCTACAGCAATAATATTACGAGATTGACATGTACAAAAAGCTTAATTACGACTGTTAACCAAAATTGTATTTTTAACGTCAACATTTGTATTAGAATACAACTTAAATTTTAACATTTTAAGTATTCAATTTGAATCTTAACCTTTTTAAAATGTTCAGAATAGATCTTAAGTGGATGAAAACCTGAGGGGGTTAAATATTTATCAGTTAAATGTCACATCAATATTAATGTCCAATTATTTATTTTTTTAACTAGGAGGTTAATTAACATATTAAAATCTCTATTTAGTGAATTTACTAATTAAAAGAATCAAGTTTATGAGATGGGAATTATATATTCTTTCATCAACCTAATTCCTCTCCCCTCCTTTTACTACGTATCATTACTTCTGTGAAAAATTTCATAGCTTCATCTTGACATATTTCTCTCGCATGGGTCATTTGCTGCCTTATACTTTACTGTCGCATATCGCACCACCACATGCCGCTTCTCTATCTAACACACACATCGTTGGTTTTTCTTGGTTTTTGTCTCATTTTGGTAAACATAGTATGGTATAAACACAACCTAACAAGATTACCTAATGCTACTTTTTAATTTCCCCGTGTCTCTTATTTCTTGTTAGCAACTATTTTTGCCTTTCTATTTAAATTAAGTTAAGTGAAAAAAACGGAAGACATCGGCTGTAAGTTTTGGTGAGTAAGGGCCTAAGAGCTTGAATTGTCTTTATATATAGATTAAGAAGACACAAATGTGGTATTTTTATGTCAAATTGTAACCTTTCCATCACCTTTTCAATTAAAATTTTTTTAATTTACAAGTCCAACCAAAAACCAAAGGACCTCTGTCATTAATATAGATTCGATGGGGTTGGTTAGTATTATTACAAAATTGGCACCGAAATGGACATAGACATTGAAACATTCCTAACTAAGCTTGACTCTTTAATAGTAGTAGAGTTACCAACAAATGCATATCGCACACGCAATCCATCAAAATGCAAGGCATAATTCTCGCACCTCTGAAACACCTTAGATAGTGATATTGTCTTCCTTCTTGCACGCTTTACACTTGTGAACAATAAAGTTTGAAGCAAACTAGCCAATGACAGTGCTCTGATAACCCTCTCCATCGCATTTGCCCTACCACTCTTACGCAAATCAAGAAATGCAGCAACATCATTTCCTTTCCTCTTGGTATCCAATATTGCATTATTATTATTATGCCTGCCACAGCGATGTCTTCCCTCCTCATTGCTTCAGCACCAATTGGTTGCCTCACAATCAAAGCCAATGAACCAGTTGCTTCCTCTGCAACACCTTCATTTCCTAAGGCCCCTATTAGTGTTATAACAACCCCTACTTCTATTATTCTCATATAATTTTGTGTATTAGTTGATTGATTAAATAAAGTTGTGACTACATCATTCTTCCCATAACTACCCTTACTTTATTTGCTATTGTCTTCTTGTAGTTGTGGACTCCGCTTTATATTTTAGAAAGTAGGCCCCGCTTAGTTACGTGGTAGTTGGACCGACTATCTAGTTAAAAATAAAAACTAATACCATGTTAACATTGACGTAGTATTTAACTGATGGATGTTTAACTCTGTTAAATTTTCCATCTACTCAAGGTCTATTTTGAACGTTTTGAAAATGTCAAGATTTAATTTGAATGTTTGGAAGCGTTAGGGTTCAAGTTGTATATTGTTGTAAACATTGAGGCTCGAAATGCCCTTTTGGCCTCTGGCTATTATATAACTAAAACTTATTAGTTGTATGCTTGATTTTAAGGTTATAATTTGGTTAAGGTAAATACAAAAGCAATCAATTATAAGATATAATTTTATGACTCTGTACATTAACTTATAATTCTATTCACTAAAGCATATTAGATGTATTCGAAGCATGTCAAGCATATGTTTTGAACCTGATTAATAAGCATTTAATTTCATATTGAGATTTCATATAATTAATAGTTGTTCTATGATGTAATTCCACTCATGTTATGCTAATAAGACTAGTTATGTATCACTTTATGCTAGTGCGTTATCATCACTCTTTCCCTTCTAATTAATTTATTTGTTAGATATTCGATGTGATGTCCCTTGTAAAGGAAGAAATTTTCTTTTAGAAACTATAAAGGATGGAATTTTATTTACATTAAGTTGATACTTTACCATATGACAAAGAATTCATTAGATTTACATACACCTGTTGCAAATTATTGTACTTAGCTAGTGCGTTATCATCACTCTTTCCCTTCTAATTAAGTTATTTGTTAGATATTAGACGTGATGTCCCTTGTAAAGGATGTAATTTTCTTTTAGAAATTATAAAGGATGGAATTTTATTTACATTAAGTTGATACTTTACCATATGACAAAGAGTTCATTAAATCTACATACACCAGATGCAAATTATTGTACTTAGCTATTGTGGTGTATAAGTTACATCTATATGGAATGTACTCTGATATTAAGATTTCATAATATGACCTTATGATGATTTTAATGTTTTCTAGTGATTATGAGCAAGTTTGTAATGGCTTAATATGGAGGTATAAGGTTGTGTTATTATGGGAAGTTCATAATAGAACATGAATTGAAATATGTTAAAAGGCAAATAATTATCATTGAGATTTTTGACCTTGATTATATCAGTTATAGGCAACTATGTGAGATAGGAAAGAACTAGGATACCTTTAAGCTGACAAAGCATATTAATAGCACATCATGTTTTAAATATAAGGAGTCATAGAGACTTATTAAAGCCAAAAAAAAGTTATATTGGGCTTATTACTTAATGAAACTTAATAAAACAATAATGTGTATGTAACATGTAAGTTAAGACATATCAATTCTTAACTAGAGAAGAGGAGGTTATTAGGGAGGATGAAGATAATCATGATGAAGAAGGAAAAACTGATGTTAGGATGGAGTATATTGATGGTGAACATGTTAATGAACACGTTAAACAATAAATTGGTTACCAAAATGATGAACAAGTTATGGCCGAGGTGATGAATAAGTTAGTGACTAGGGTGATGAACAAGTTGGTGACCATGTTGACGAACATATATAAGTTGATTTCTAAGTAGAAATTCCTAATGATCATCATTCAAAATTGATTTAATTGATTGTGGTAGTTTTATTAGTAATGATAAGAGAGGAGCTAAGTGAAGCATTGGGAAAAGTATAACTATTAGACATAATCTAACTAGTGTCATAACACATTGGAAATTATACATAGAGTTCAAAAATTTAAAAGAATTCAAAGGCAATGTTGTGGATTATGTAGTGCAAATAAGATATGATATCAGGTTGAAAATGAACGAAAGAAATAAGATATAATTATTAAGAAACCTAGCATCTCTACAACAAAAATGTTTATAGAGTGTTGAAAGAAGTTGAACATATTTTTTAACTTATGCATTTGTAGAGTAGCAAAGAGAAGACGTAGAAAATAGAGGGTGATAAGTTTTATTATTAAAATATTTCAAAATATATGGATATGTATATGATTTAAGATTAATAATTCTAGTTTAACAATGAAGTTATAATTGACAAGGAATTGGGAGACTTCTTTTCTATACATAATAGAAATTACATTTCATTCTTCTGCAATACAAAATTCATATCATTCTTCATTATCTTTTACTATGGTTCAAAGGTTATACATTTACTTTGATGACATGAAAAAAGGTTGGACGCATTTGAGACTTATTTTTGGGGTAAATGATTGCTTTCTGAAAATAGAAGTTTAAGACCAATTATTGAGTACGGTAAAAAGGGATGGAGATGGAGGGATGTATTAATTAACAAGGGCTATCATGGAGGTAGAAAATATTGATTCAAAGAGTTTATTCATGAATTTACCAATATTTAGTTTGGAATTGGACGATGGTGAAGAGCTTATAATCATATCTGATATCAAAATGGTAACTTAATCTTTATTATTTTTTAAAAAGATCAAATTTTAAGGGATTAATTAGGTTTGTAGAAGAGACTTTATCAAATATAACGACTAAATGTGTGCTAGACATCTTAACCACATTTTACACAGAAATTGGAAGGGAAATGACTTTAAAAAAGCATTTTCATAATTGCACATAGTCAACCTATATAGAAGGTTCCAATGAGCAACTCAAGAGGCTTGACAAAATAAAACTTAGATGCACTTTTACCTTACTTGAATATCTTAAGGAGAAGTGGACGAATCGTTACTAATCATTTGAATTAAAGTGCTAGATAGTTGACAACAACATGAGCAAAAATTTTAATAGGTAGATGTTACTGACCATAAATAGGTTCATAATTAGCATGCTTGAAACAATTAGAATCATGGTGATGAGATATATATACATAGGAGATAATTTGTATATAGATGTAAGTCAAACATCCCAACCACTATTGTGAGGAGTTGGAAAAGAACAAAAAGGATTCAATGCAGAAGAGAATAGTTAGGAATGAAGATATGGTATATAAATTTGTAAAGGGTGATAATAAGCATATTGTGAAGATTAGTAAATAACAAACATGTAGTTGTCATGTATAAGATCTATATGGTACCCTTGTAAATATATGCTAAGGTCAATCTATCATTTTCAACTAAGGGTTGAGAAATTTATAGATGGTTGTTATAAGAAGGTGTTAAACCAGGGGAGGTTCTAATTAAAGTTTTGATGATAACAAAATAGATAAACTATTAATGTATTTATTATTTTGATAAAAAGAAATATTATAACAAAATGAATCCATAAACTCAAGAAAATAGTGTATGAAGTTAAAAAAAAGAGAAGTTGAAGTTTTTAACCAACAAAATGAAGATCAAAATAAAAAAAAGAGTAAGGATTATCAAGATCAATTTACAATTTTGTATTATTATTTGTAATCTCATTTTGTTACTTTGATGATCCAAAAGGCCAAACATTTAATTTAACATCATTATATGAGACTTTTTATTTATTAAGAGGCATTAAAGCTTTTGGTTTTTATAAAAGCCTTTTGACCTTTAGAACAAGCTTTAGGGAACATTTTAGGAAGTGTTTAATTTATATTTTGCATTAATCAATTTGAGTTTGAGCATTTGAAAGTGTTTAAATTATGATTTTTAGGTAATTGGTCAACCAATATAAGTTAGTGGTCAACCAATATAGGTTAAAGTTATTAAAATTGATGTACTAAAAGTTTGTAGCAACATTAGTTAATGTATTGGTTAACCAATATGCCATATTAGTCAAGCAATATATGTATTGGTTGTCCAATATTCCTACGACTAGTGAATCTAGTATTATAAAAGTATTTGTCAACCAGTGCGTTGTATATAGTCGTTGTAATAGCTACTTCTTGGCTCAAATGACTATTTAAGGTTCCAAAACACTATAAATATGTATTTTCTCATTGGTTTTAGAATCAAGAAAGTTTTGGATCTTGTATACACACATTTTAAAGATTTTTTCAATCATTTGAGTCTCATTGACTCATATTTATGTGAGTGAGCCATTTTATAGTTATCAAGTGAATAAGTAAGATATTTTTAGTTATAATCTTTTGCTAGAGTGCCAAATATTATGTTTGGGAGTGTTCCAAGTGGTATTAAGGTTTTTCTTCACCTCGGGAGAAGATTGTAAGAAGGGTTCTTCTTTATTATGAAAGATTATAAAGATATTATTCTTCACCTTAAAAGAAGAATTATAATAGAATTCTAAAAAGAGTCTTAGGAGTGGACATATGAAAGGGTTGCTTGTTGAACCACTATATATTGATTTACATTCTCTCTTCCCCACCTCTTTAAATTATTTTCAATTATTTAATTGATTTACATTAACTAGATTCCTCGTTTGATTTACATTAACTAAATTCCTCATTCTTATTTACATTGATTGTTGTTAATTGAGTCTATTACATAGGAAATTTGTTGAAATTTTTAAACACCAAATGACCTCCTTCTTGGGTGTTATTAGGGACCAACATAAGGCTTAATTTCTCGTATGGTCATATGTTGCAGTCAATTATAGGTAAAATTTTCTGGCCTATAATTGATGTAAGGGTGATACAACCACAATCTAAAAGAATCAGTGTCAGGGAGAACAAATTTGCAAAAGGAAGGGATAAAATGAGCACAAAATTTTAAAAATCTAAAAAAAATCTCAGAAGGGATAATACGAGTGTAAGAATGTAAGAAATATGGAAATTCAAGCCACAACTCTAAAAAATGCAACAGGTTTCATATTACTTGCTTTGGTGTATAAATTATTTATAATATGAATCATTTTATTTCATTAGAGTTATTAATTTTGTTCTTGTTGTTATTCCAATTGTTACTATTAGGTTATAACTGAGGCATCTTCATAGCTATATAAGTCTTCAACTCATTATCAATTTATCTTAGTTATAATAATTAATGAATATATTTCTTTTTGATTAATATAGGTTATTGGTATAAGCATAGTTCAAGATATTTGTATTCCTAGTTAACAGGGCAATATTATGAGTTCTATACATAAAATTAATTGTTGTATTTTTATTCCTAGTTAACAAAGGAATATTATGAGTTCTATACATAAAATTAATTATTGCATTATTGACAATTAATAAAACAATATAGTGAATTATATGTTTACTTCTATATTGGTAGTTATTCACTTACTAGTAAAAGGATGTTTAGAGATATTGATCCTTACACATTCAAGTTTTCACTTCAACTAAAAGGTCTAAGGTTTAAAGGACAATTTAGTATCACTTCACAGTAATTACAAACTGAAGCAGAGAAGAGGAAAGCATCATTGACATATTCATCACCATAACAAGTTTCCTAATTAAGACTAAATGAGGAAGGCATTATAATGCAAAAAATTAACCACATTAAATATGATTATATGAACTGTTGGGCCTTGAAATTTTTATTTTTTATTTTAGTAAACATGATTTGAATGAATTTTGGTAGTGTTTGATAAATTATTTTTGATTAAGGTTAACTATTAG
>JAOQMS010000003.1:26651085-26663956 GCA_027563885.1 Erythroxylum longipes
CAATAATTATAAAAGTTGAAATAAATAAAATAACTAATTAAAAAACTTTGAAAAAAAGGGGGGAAAGAGAGGTAGGACGGAGAGAGGGAGATTTTGAAAAATTTTAAATTTTTTGCAAAAAAGTCTCCCAATTTTTTAAAATTTCCGGTAACAGCCGGTATTTGACCGGTATTTTGAATACCGCCGGTACCGACCGGTATTTACATCCGGTACCATAACTTGAATTTTGGTACCGGTTTTAGTCCGGTACGGTACGTACTGGCTGGTACCGGCCGGCACGTACCGGTATTCATAACAATGCTTAGAAGTGTGCAACGAAAAATAACAAAACATCATAAGGCAGGACTCATTAGAGCATGAAAAACGAATAAATAAATTAATAGATATAATTAAACTAAAATAAAACCGAATAATAGATGACATAACAGAAAAGAGAATTTACGAAGAGATTATTATGGAACCAAAGAAAAGAACTTGGTTGTCTACGATGGAGAGTTTACTACGAGATTGTTAAGGAGACAAGTATTGAAGGAATGGGAGGGAGTTGATTTCAACACGTTAAAGCCAAGGACAAAAAATTTTGGTCTTGACTTATAGAGGCCGCCGCTTAAGAGACGGTATGTAGGGTAGTAACTATTGCATTCTATGTGAAAAAGAGAGAGAAAGAAAAGAGGAACGTAAAGCTATAAGAGACCTAGTTACGGAACAATTAAGGAGGATGGAGTTAGTGGCCCTGAGAAAAGAGTCGTGGACGCCTTGCCTGCTTAGTAGCAGCCTCCCCTTACCTAACTCCATAAGACAAGAATGTATTGCCCACTTCCTCAATTCTCTGAAATTGAACTGCCAACAAATCGTTAGTAGGTCAAGTCGTTTTTATATTAATTTGTTAATATCCATTTGCTTAACTTGGGCTTTCTTTAAAATTTAGAGAGAAAAAGTTCAAACCTTTTTCCATTATTAAGTTGATAATCAAAAAGTTCTAAACACACACCAACCATCTGAAGTGAAGAAAACTCCATTTATGACATCAAATGCATATACTTTGGATCATCTTGACATTGACCTGGAAAGAAACCATCCTTAGAAGTAACTCCATTAAATAATAACAATAATAATATATTTTCCCATTAATCCAAAAGTTTTGGCTTATGTTATGATCAGCTAACGGTCACTGAATTTGTAGTGTCATGTAAGAGATAGTAAGCCACAGAAACAGAGAGAAAGAGAGGAGCAGAGAGCAGAGAAAGTTGAATATGTCACACGCCAGCTACTACACTTTCCTTCCCTTCCCCATGGCCATGTGTGTTTGTGTGTGTATATATATAATCACACCTAACCCACCTACGTCAACTATCTGTGACAAAATCAAAGGTCAAAGTTTATTGGACAACTTGGTCTGGCCAACTTCTCTGCTCGAAACAACGACTTCTGCACGCACCCCTCCTTCACAATGACACTCAGTGGCGCCCCGGTAACCCTTTCTTTTCTTTGTTGTGTTTGGTTTGCTGGGAAGTGGGGAACGGAGATTATCAAATATATGTTAAAAATCTGTTCTTTTTGTTGTTGTAGTTGTTGGGTAGTTTGCTTTACGGCGAATTGCTTTGTTTTTCTTTTCTTTTTCTTTTTTTCATTCCAGGAGATTAAATTGATGTTGGAAGAAGAACTTTGGGGTCTGATTTATTATTTCTGCTGCTTGAATGATTATGTGAATATATTCAGACCGTTTAAATGACATATTTGTTTTATGGACAACTCAGTTATGCATACTTCACTTTTTTAACTGTAGTCAGTTCATTATTTCTCTTGCTTTCATGAAGTAACATATTCTTTTTTTCATTATTGTTTCATGATTTTCAATTCATCCATTTCGTCCCTCCCAATCACGAGTTTTAAGGGGCAGAAAGACAGGAACTATTGATCAAAGACACAATTCATCTTTGATGAAATTTTTTCAATTAGTTATAGAATCTTGATCACATCCAACATCTAAATTAACGACTCGTTCATTTTCTTTATTTTGATGGATTCAGTTGGCTTCTGTGGATCTTAAAAATGTGGAAGAAGTTAGAAGGAATTCTACACTCATTTGTGTGCCTATAATGGCAGACACGGTTGATCAGATGTTGGTTCAAATGAAATTGGCAAAGGAAATTGGAGCTGACCTTGCTGAAATTCGGGTTGATTTTTTAAAGAACTTCAATCCTAGGCCAGACCTCGAGGTCCTGATCAAACAAAGTCCACTACCTACTCTTGTCACTTACAGGTGATTACAGTAACTGAGATTACAGTCTATCAACCCGTTTGGTTCTGAATTTTTGCATATTTAGCTTTTGATGCATTGTTTTAATTGCGAAGTATCATATTCAAGATGCTTACATTCTCTTGGTTAAATCGTTGTACCATCAACAATTTTTCTCATGGATCGTATACATATAGACCAAATTGGGAAGGTGGTCAGTATGATGGAGATGAAAGCACGAGAAAAGAGGCACTACGTCTTGCCATGGAACTGGGAGCAGATTTTATTGATATCGAGTTTAAGGTTGGGCTGCATAGATTCCGCATTTACTATGTTTGTGTTGAAGAATTATTGGATGGACACTTGATTCTTCTATTATAACAACACTAGGCATACTTCTAAAACTTTTTAACTCTGCATCCTGAAGGTGGCTCATGAGTTCTTCCATTCACTTCAAGGGAACAGACCTGAAAAGGCCAAGATAATCGTTTCCTCACACAACTACCAGAAAACCCCATCCACAGAGGATATTGGAGACCTTGTTGCTGCTATTCAAGCAACCGGAGCTGACATTGTGAAGGTTGCAACAACTGCTCTAGATATCACAGATAACGCCCGTATGTTTCAAGTACTTGTACATTCACAAGTAAGCAACCTATTCCCACTCAGTTGTTTGTATATTTTTTCCTATAAGCTTTAGAGCTTCTTTCTGACCCAATCTGAGGAATGAAGTGGTATACACCAGTAATGTATTACTTATGTGTTGTCTATGAGCTAAATTCATCAATCTGTAATTTTTTAATCTTCCATTTTTAGAAATATAAGCCTGATATTCTTTACTTCTGGTTATGAATGCTTCATTTTCTCTTTCAAAAGAATTGTGTGCACAGTCATGCATGTTTATTAATGAAACTAGGGCATATTATAGGTCCCAATGATAGGACTTGTTATGGGTGAGAAAGGCTTACTGTCAAGGATCCTTGCTGCAAAATATGGAGGATTCCTCACGTTTGGATCTCTTGAGGCTGGGGTAGTATCAGCTCCTGGGCAACCAACAGTCAAAGAATTGTTGGATCTCTATAATCTCAGATGGATAGGAGCTGACACAAAAGTACATGGCGTGATTGGAAGTCCCATTGGTCACAGCAAAAGTCCACACCTTTATAACTCAGCATTTAAGTCAGTCGGTTTTAATGGAATATATCTACCTTTGTTGGTTGATGATGTGGCAAATTACATGTCTACCTATTCCTCACCAGACTTTGTCGGATATAGGTATTGATTTAGAACTTCCTTCTTCTTTCTCTAAGTAAAAATAAACCTCATAAGTATTGCTGAAATTTATGAAAAGATAGGCTTGCCATGTTTGAATTCAGTTTGAAATAGTAGGATTTCCTCGACATTCATTATTAATATCAAATGCAGCTGCACAATTCCTCACAAGGAAGCTGGACTGAAGTGCTGTGATGAGGTTGATCCAATTGCCAAGGTCGTTGTGCTGCTTTAGCATGTGTCCAACCATCATTTAGAATGATCTTTTGACAAAACCATATTGTTGGTGCATTTTCTTTTCTACTTCAACTTTTGCAGGAAATAGGTTCTATTAATTGTATGATCAGGAGACCAACTGATGGGAAGATACTAGGTTACAACTTTGATTATCTTGGGGCTATAGCAGCAATTGAAGAGGCACTAAGAGGTACATCGTGCATCTTATGAACTTGCTTTCAAGAAATTAATTTCCTGTGATGATACCATTTACTTGCAGCATCAAATGGTGCCCCTACACTTGGATCTCCTTTGGCTGGTAAACTCTTTGTTGTCATTGGAGCTGGCGGCGCTGGTAAGGCCCTTGCTTACGGTGGATATGAGAAAGGAGCAAGAGTTGTAGTTGTCAATCGCACATATAGTGAGTATCCCTCCTGTTTCACCATTAAACTCAGTGTTGGAATAGACTGGACAATAAAAAAATTAGTCTTCCATTAATAGATGAACCAAATACTGAACTCTTTATCAAGAACTTGGGATATTAAATAATTCAATGCAGGTAAAGCAAAAGAACTTGCTGATAAAGTTGGAGGACAAGCAATTACTCTAGCTGAACTGAAAGATTTCCATCCTGAAAGAGGAATGATTCTTGCAAATACAACATCTGTTGGGATGAAACCAAGAATCGACGACACACCTATTCCTAAGGTTTTTGTTGGTCATTTTCCACGTTCCACTTCTATTCTTGCTCGATGTGTTCTTGCTGTACTTCTGGCTCGAAGACAGGCCTAATGTAGGTTCTTCTGAAACTTCAAGTAACCAGTCTATCTTTCTCTTTTTGCAGGAATCTCTGAGACACTATTCTTTGGTTTTTGATGCAATTTACACCCCAAAGTTAACCAGACTTTTAAAGGAAGCTCAGGAAACTGGAGCTACTATTGTTTACGGAACCGAGATGTTAATCAATCAAGCATTTTTTCAATTTGAAAAGTTCACTGGTTTGCCAGGTAACTAATTGATAATGCTACCTAATCTTACACATGATTTCATTCTTCCAATATTTGATCTTATTAACGGTTCTTCTGATACAGCACCAAAACAACTATTCCGGGAAGTTTTGGCCAGAAATACATGAGAAGCAAATTCCCAGTAAACTTCTACATTTGGCTCATTATTTTCAGTCTCATGACCTCTAAAGGTTGCTGTAGGTAAATTAGAAAATCGATTGCAGTGTTACTGAAGTTCATGTATGAAAAGGAAATGTTTCATTTCCTCCTCCGAGTTTAAGCATCTCATTATGTTACCAAATGTACCAGACGTTAGTTTAAGCAATATTCACGTTCTCAACGCCTCTTTATTTTTCTCAAACCCCATGCATCCCAGAAGTAACTCAGCCTAAGCCTTCATCGGAGATAAAGCCTTTTATCACGTGTGTAAAATTGATTAAAAATGATAAATTTACATTATGTAAAACCCTAAAAATTATATGAATCTTATAATATCGCTTCATGGCTTATCTAATTCTAAAAGATTTTAATTTAACATTTAGTAAGTTGTTGAATATTACAAATTTTGTACTTATACACCTGGAGTTCAGAAGAGGGCATTTGGTCTAGTGGTATGATTCTCGCTTAGGGTGCGAGAGGTCCCGAGTTCAATTCTCGGAATGCCCCTAATTAGATTTTTTAAAACATTTTCACATATAAAATGACAAATATGATCTCCTTTAACAGCAACGGTTTTCTGCTTCTGGCCTCCCAAGTTCCAACACTATTTGAACCCAAAATGGGAAAACAACTATTATTAGCATAGATTTCTTTCATTGAAATGTCGCCTCTCATTGGTGCCTATTTAGATTCCACCACCGTCGTTGTCGTACGTCGGTGATCTGCGCTTTGGTCAAGCAGTTATATGCGTATCAGCATCCTTTTGGGCATGTTGAAGCAAGTGCTTGGGGAGGTTTTGAATTTTGAATTCTTATCGACTTATGTGTACGTATTGAGATTTGAGTGGGGAAAGATTCCGCCTGTAGTTATTTTATTTCTCTTGTCTAGTTTCAGAAAATTTAACCAAGTTTTGATCCAATTGATAAACCTTCGGGAGTTTCACTTGGATCGAGACCTAATGCGTTGGGCTGCTGACAGTTCCTTTCTTCGTGATTCATTCTTTCCACCCAAGTAAGCGCCAACGCAACCTTACAGGTCAAGATAAATTGGTTGCGGAAGACAGATCCTCTTTCTTCTTCCGGATTTCGATCAATGGCATTTGATATGAGAAAGGTTAACGTGTTGATGGCGCCTCTTCTCATGCTTTGTGTTCAGCGAGATGTTCCTCGGTTAATGTCGTAGCTTCTTTTCCCTCTTCGAGCATCTCCAGTGAGTTCGGAATCGCATAAGTGACTACGAGAGCCTGGAGGAGTTGTGAGGTGGCTAGAACAAAGTTTTCGTAGAAGAGAAACGAACCCCCTTGTTTTCTTTTAACTTGTCTAAGGTTTCTTTAAGAAAAGGCTAAAGAGTTCCTAGTGATGCAAGACTTTGATTTCGTCTTTAGATCCAACGGTTGATATATTTCTACCTATTTTCTTTCCTTTTCCAGCTATTTCTCCTCTTTTTTCAATTATTAAGTAAAGAAATTTTCTAGAGGTTTCTATTTCTTCTCTTTCAAGTAATACTTGAAGTACTTTATTACTCTTGCAATTCCTCTTTTTTTTTTAAATTTTCCCAATCTTTTAAAAAATTTGGTGAAAATATTCTAATAACCTAAATTGATTAAAATTATAAAAAGAATGTGGAAACTCCAATTAAAATAAATTAAATGCAAATTTGCTATTATAGACATCTAAAATTATAATTTAATTAAAATTAATTAAGATGAATTGAATAAAATAAAGAGCAACAAAAAATTAAACCTAAAATAATAAAAATTATCATTATTACATTTTCTAATACTCCCTTAATATTCCACAAACTAATACATGCTTACACCCTATGGATAAAGATATATCAACCATCTATTCATCTTAATAATTTAGCGTGTCAGTTTTACTTATTTACTCTTTAATCTGCATCACTCTTTTATTGTCACATCTGCATGCGAGTCTACCAGAAACAGTTTCTCTACAATATAGGAGTAAGGCTGCGTACTATCAGACCTCCCCAGACCCTGCTTTATTGCAGTACTTCGGACGGGGTGTGATGATGAATCAATTGGTTGATTGTATATTAGTGATATAATTAATTAAAATCTTTATTATATATTTTAATTAAATAATTAATAAGATAAAGTATATGACATATACATATTTTACAAATAAAATTATGATTAGATTATAATTATAAGATTTATATTGTATTTAGATATTATCGTTAAATTGTTCTTAATTATTGTTTTATTAAGGTAAAATACTAATATCGTAAAAAAACTAACACAAATTATATTTCTTTTTTAAAAAAAATTGTCAATCTCATAAATTAAAGTATGAAGATACTTAAGCAAATATGTGAGTGCTTGTAGAAAACAAGTTTATATCATATTTAGACATTAGTATAACTAATTCATGCATTAATATCAATTAAAGATAACTCGGATATATCAATCTCATTTCATAACTCAAAAAATAAATTAATTTATACAATAATAAATACTTTGATTCCCTCAAATAAATAAAAATAAGAGTAAAAATAATTCCAGATATGATTTCAATATTTTTTATGCAAGGCCTGAGTTATTGAGATGATTTTGATCTTATTTCTGTATACACCTCTAAGATGTTTTTCTCTCTTTTAACGCCTCACCATTAGTTTAAAATGAAAGAATATGAAAAGCCCCTTTATTATGGGTTTCTTGTGTATATCTACAATTTATCTTATCATTAAGAGATAGTTTAAATCGCATATATGGTTTAGATCGTGTCTTTTGAGAACTCGTAAAACTCAAAATATAGAAGTTGTAGATCTCAATCAAAGTTTAGATAAAAATTATAAATAATTTACTAAGTTATGCTCAAATTATCTTATGAAACTTTATGAAGAGGGATATGATATTTGGCACGACCGTGCCAGTAAACCATGAATCTCACTATCTTTTTTGAAAGTAGTATATCGCCTTTAGCATGGTCATATCTCTATATTATAGATTTTACTATTTTCTAGACAGTATAATTTCTTAAAGATTAAAATTGTACTTTCTCGAGTTACAACAACTTTCTCTCTTGTTGGTTAACTTATGTCTCTACCAAAGCTAACACTCATTTGAATGCATTAAGTTCTTTGAAAATTCACAATATGTTTCATCATAAAACCAAAAAGATCATGTAGATTTTCTTCAATCACCAAGTTTTAACCCCTTTTACCTAAACCATGATCCACTCATAAACAAACTCTTTCAAGCCATCCATAAATGAATTTAAATTAGATCTTGATGATAACATAACTAAATCATGAATTACAAACAATCAAAGATCATTTGCAGATATATATATCCCAATTAATAAATTAAAACATAAATAAATTCATTTTATAATAAATATCAAGATTATCTCATATTTAGACATTTGAGATGATTAGTGACTCATCATGTTTAAACTAATAAATATAACAAAGAAATATAAATAAAAATTCTAGGCAATCTCAATATTCTAATGTAAGGTTTAAGTTAATCGAATGTTTTTTTTAAAATATTCTTCTCTTTTGAAAATGACTTTTCCATGTGCCTTTAATATGTTTTCTCTCCCCTGGACCAAATCCATTTGGTCAAGTTATCTTATACCTCGAGCAAAATTTACTCTTTGGATTGATATGAAAGGTAGGTTAAGAACAATCAATAGAATTGCCAAATACACAGCTTACCAACCGGTATTGTTTATGCAGAGGTGCAAAGGAAACTATTGAGCATTAATTCTTCAAATATCAATATATTAGAGACATTTGGATAGAGCTCCTCAACAGATGCACGTTAGCTGCTGATTTAGACGACTTAGACAACAACCAGATCTGGACGTTAAACTACAGAAACAACACTGCTTGCAAATGCTTTTGGATAGCATTATCGTTGACAGTCAGGACTATATGGGATGGAAAAGCCTCATAAACTTTCAAGATCAAAGCACTCGCGTAGGGTAGTTTTGTAAACAATTGGTACAACTAATCAGGCTACAGATCAGCTTATAAAAGCAGAAATTTCAATAAAAGCAATACCTCCTCTCTTATTGGAATGTTTAGATTTCTATTACACGATTGTGTCCTAACACTTTAATATTCCTTAATTGTCACTAATATGGAAATAGTCTCTGTATCTCTATTGGAGATACGGGTATGACTGCGTACATCTTACCTTCCCCATACCCTGCTTAGGCGGGAATTTGGGTATGTTTGGTTTGGTTTGGTTTGGTTTAATTGTCACTAATAAAAGGTGACAAAAGTTGTACATTTTACCTCCTCTCCTATTGGAATTTTTAGATTTCTATTACTCGATTGTGCCCTAACACTTTTATATTCCTTAATTGTCACTAATATAAGGTGACAAAAGTTGTACATTTTGGAAACACTTGGAATTGTCTTTAAGGCTTAATATATTCAATTTTTTAAAAAAAAAAGATGTTTTCTCTCGCCTGAATGCACATTCTAAGTTTAGAATAAAACACGTCATAATAATTTCAATTTTTAACAAAAAAGTACTAATTCTATACTTTCATAAAAAAATAAAAAGAATAAGATTTTTAGAGTACAAAGTATTTTAATCAAATTTAATAGAGTTGAAGAAATCATGTTATATTTTTAACTCCATAAATTTCACTAGAAATCTTTATCCCATCATTGGGGACGATGAGGGTATTATAATCATTTTACAATATGATGATCGATTTTTTTTTAATTTTTACTTCCTAAAACTCTTTCTTTAGGGTATGCTCTCTCTTTTCCTAAAGTGTTCAGTTACCTGCTCTCATTCTAAGGTTAATCCCTTTCTCTTCTCCTTTTAATCCAAACTTTATTGATGATTGAATATGAGCATAATTACTTGAAGAAAATCACACGATAGTATAGAAATTACGTACAACATAAGATATACACAAAAAGGGGGGTTGAATTATGTATCCTTTTCGTGAATACAAATTCTTTAATTTTTAATAAGAACTTCTCTTATTTGTTAAAAGAAAATCACTAAAAAAAATTGTTATGGGTTAAATCGCAAATAACTTCTATATACTTGTTTAAGAACAAAATATACTAAGTTGAGAGATAGAGGATAGACACTGTGATTTTATACTGGTTCACCCCAAACCGTGGGCTACGTCCAGTCCTCAGAATTCGTCTGAGTATTCACTATACTTCAACAAATGTACAAGTATTCTTTCTCCTTCAAGAGCCTCTTTAGGTCTCTTACACCAAGTATTCTTTCAGCTATCTTAGCCTCTCCAAGCTCTTAGCATTTTCTTTCTCTCACTAAAAAGAAATCATGAGCTATTGTTACAGTAGTTTAGCTCTACAATATTGCACTACAGAATTTTTAAGTATACACTTGAATGCTCAAAAGTTGTAGAATCAAAGGTCTCTCGAAAAGTTATTTAGTCTTCGACTACGACCAATATTTATAGTCTAAGTCTCCAACAGCTTCTTTGAATCTTGATAACCGCTTCTTGAATCTTGATAACTGCTTCTTGATTCTTGACAACTGCTTTTTGATTCTTGATAATTGCTATTTAGTTGAGTTCTGTAATTAACTTCAACTAACTAACTGCTTGACGTACTAGCATATCTTCTGCTTTGTATCGTCTGTGTTTTCTTCTGTGCTTTGCTTCTTCTGTCTTCTACTTCTTCTGTATTTCATTTCTTCTGTGTTTACTTCTTCTTTCTTTTACTTATTCTGTGTTTTGTTTCTTCTGTCTTCTATTTCTTCTGTATTTCGTTTCTTCTGTGTTTACTTCTTCTGTCTTTTACTTCTTCCGCGTTTCGTTTCTTCTGTCTTTCACTTCTTCTGTGTTTAATTCTTCTGTATTTCGACTTCTTCTATCTTTCACTTCTTCTGTCTTTACTTCTTCTGTATTTCGACTTCTTCTGTCTTTCACTTCTTCTGTCTTTACTTCTTCTGTGTTTCGTTTCTTCTATCTTACACTTCTTCCGTTTTTACTTCTTCTGTATTTCGACTTCTTTTGTCTTTCACTTCTTCTGTCTTTATTTCTTATGTATTTCGACTTCTTCTGTCTTTCACTTCTTCTGTCTTTACTTCTTCTGTGTTTCGTTTCTTCTGTGTTTACTTCTTCTGTATTTCGACTTCTTCTGTCTTTCACTTCTTCTGTTTACTTCTTCTGTATTTCGAATTCTTCTGTCTTTCACTTCTTTTGTGTTTCGACTTCTTCTGTGTTTTCTTCTTCTGTGTTTTGCTTCTTCTACACACTTAACACACTCATCAAACTAGTTCATTTATTTCTAACATTATTATTATTTCATTGTCATCAAAATTAATTATCGTAAAGTCCTCCTGACTTAACAATCTCCTTCTTTTTGATGATAACAAATAATCATAATTTAGAAAGATAAAAGTGAATGAACTATTTTTATTTAGATAATGAATAAGAACAAAATACACATAACAAAATATACATACACTATGTTTTTCTTTCTTCTTCTTCTGCTTCTGCTCCTTTTGTTCCTCTGTTCTTCTCCCCCTTATATTTTCTTCTTCAGTTTACTTTTCTTCCCCCTTACTTCTGTTCTTCTCCCCCTATTTGTTATTAATCAAAAAGGTTTTCTCAGATGCTGCATGATTTCATAAAACATTCATTGCATGTCAGTCCTGATCAACTTGAGGTCTTCATCTACTGTCACCCGAAGATAAGCTACTTCCTCATGTAGATCGCTAATGGAGTCCCTCAAATCATCAACTTTAGTATAAATTTCTTCAATTTCCTGCACTAATGCTTCCTGACTCCACTGCAGAGACTGACTAACTTCTTCCATCTCAATTGTAGGAACTTGTTGAGGTGCACTAGATGGATAGAAGTTTGGTTCAGCATATGTTTCTAAAGGTACAACATTCAATTCAATGATTTTCAAAACAGGAGGTTTGAACAATCGTTTTCCTTCTGGGAGATCAAGGTCATCAGGTTTTGTTAGTTTTGGTATTGGTTTGCCAAGAAGGTGAAGGACATATTTGGTTGATGGTATAGAACTTAAAGGTCTAAGATGAATAAGTAGGTTCACAAGGGTTTCTATGTTGAAACTGATACCTCATACCATGATAGTTCTGAACCGTCCTTTTGTCATCGTTCCAACTACCTGAGAAGTTGCGTCTGTGGAGAAGCGTCCACAATGACTTCCTGATGCCTTTGAAATGTGATGTGAAACATAGGTGCCTTTTGGTTGTTCTGCATTGCATGCATCATCTATGCTTCTCACAGCCTCTTGTATCTGCTCATCTATAAGGTCACCTGTTCTTCCTTCAGGGTACATCTTTTGTTTCCCTTTTTCTACATTGCGTACAATGTTTACAACTCTAGGTTGTACATCAGGTACAATCTTGATCAGAGTTCTACTTGTAGCTGGGTAGATGGTATATCGATCCTTTGTCACCTTTAAGGGATATGGTTCTGATTTTTTGTCTCTCAGAATCCCATATAATCTTTTCTCTTCATGATTCAAAAGATGTATAGATCGATTATTGACCAAGATAGGTTTGACTTGTACCTTGATTATCCTTTTTCACAGGTTCTCTTATTATGATTGAGCTTCTGCTTCTCGCAGCTACAATTTCTTCTATTACCTTCATTTTCAAGTCCTCTTTTCTGAAAGGACCAAGAGAATCAACTGATTTTTCCTTCTGAGTAACACCAGTTGAAGTACTCTTCTTCTGACTGGTCTTCAACTTCTTATTTTCTTCTACCAGTCTAGAAGGTCGTTGTGGTTGGTCTCTTCTTCCTAAACTCCAAATTCCTTTTAATCTCGGTCTCTTTTATTGACTTTGGTTGCTGTTGTTGCAAGATTGAGACCAAAGACCTAGTAACCTGAGATGCTTTTCCTACCTTCTCAGAATCTTCATCAGGAATTAATTATTTTCCTCTCTTCTGCTCTTTTTGTCGGAGAGTTAGTAACCTTGGTGATCTTCTTGATTTCTTAACTTGCTCAACATCAAGTGTCTCTCCTTTTCTTT
>JAOQMS010000003.1:26667119-26684263 GCA_027563885.1 Erythroxylum longipes
CTTGGGAGATAACTCACGTATTAAGATATTCTGCATGCGAGTTGGACTTCGGAAACGGGGTCCGACAGTTATGGTATCAGAGCAAGTAGGAGTTAGACTCCGAAAACAGGGTCTAACATTAGGTTTTCTTTTTCTTTTGTCTTCTTTAGTATTAATTAATTTGATTTTATTATAATCTGATGTGAAATTTCACTTATACCTGACAATCATGTGTAATTTAACACAATTGATGTGGCTTCCATATTAGCTCTAGTAATACAGAATCTATCATCGGGCTATTTTGTAAAGAATTGAAAATTTAGATATTTTATTGTCATTTTTAAAACTTTATGCTATATATATTTGCAAAATTTCACAAAGTTTGAGATTAAGTTAGTAGTTAACCCTAAAATCAATGCCCAAAATATCATATAATTTAACTTCTAAGACTTCAATTATAGCATTCCATTTCTATTACAAATATTTTTAGCCCTTTAACATATATAACACCTACTGATAAAATGTTTAGCATCTTGGTATATAATAGGCAATTATGAACTAGATTACTCATCTTCACAATAATTTTGGATATACTAAAGTGACCACCAGTGATTAAGGATGTTGGTAATTTCTTCATAGGGGACATACTTCCTAATCACTCCATCTATGTAATGTTTATATGGTAATGGTTCTTCCCAAAGGTTCTAGTTGACCTTTCACAAAATCTTTTCTTCTATTGATAGCTAAGATATGGAGGGATAATACCTTTAGTTAAGTAGTTTAAAATTGTGCATTACATGGGACAACTATAACTTTCAAAATATTTATAAGGAAAGATCTCATTTATAGGAATTATTTATGCACTCATTGGTTGTTCCAATCTAAGCAAATGATCAATAACCACGTTTTTTAATCCCTTCTTGTCTTTGATTTATGTATTGGATCATATAACAACATCATCCATTAAATCAAACATAGTCTAGAATCCTTCTTGGTCAACAAGTATTTAATTGTTATATGATCCATGTAAATTATCAGTTTAGAACCTATAAGATAAGGCCAAAAATTATCAAGAGCAAAAATAATGAAGGCAATTTCTTTTTAGTCATCGTATAATTCACTTGTGTATTAGGCAAAGTAATACTAGCATAATAAATAGCATGCAACTTTTTTATCCCTTCCTTGGCCATAAACTACTTTTATTATATAAGGTCACTAGTGTCACAAGTAAGTTTAAATGATAAACTCCAATCGAGTGTCAACATACTTAGGGTAGATAGTAATTCCTTTTTCAATTTGTCGACTGTATGCATAAAACTTACATTAAACATAAACATTTGATAGATAATTTTCCAAATTTTAAATTAAAACCTCTTATCCTGTAAGTATACTGATTGGAAATCACAACATAGATAGGTATCATCTTACAGGGATTGGTTAGTTACCGAAATGATCAAATTTTTGTTTTGTTTAGAAAATCAAATAATTATATTTGAAAGATCCAAAATATAAAAATTAAGAGTCATACATACACACTTTAGAGTTGTCACAAAAGTAAGAACATAAATTTAGAAAATGGTGAATCAAAATATCAATTTAACAACTTAGGATTGCCATTACCTAACTATGTATTATCTCACTTTAGCAATGTTCATTATGTTTACTCCGAAATTTCCTAATGTCCTAGTTCTTTCACTCTCATTACTTGAACCAAATAAGCCCTATTTAATGAAGTAAATGAATTATGTAAGCTCTTACTTCCCATTTTTCACTTAATCATTAAAAGGATATGAACAGATTTTTGGACAACCACTTTTTCGTTCAAAATCTCTCTCCAAATTGCAAGGTAACTTTATGGAGTTCTTGGTGTAAGCCCACTCTCATGGCACTTACTAACATATTTCTTAACTCCATATCTCTATGTGAGCTAAGTATAGACAGCCACATACCATAAAAATCAAACAACATCAAACACATCCATAACATTGATGAAAGTGAGGTACTACATAGTTTAGCCAATAACATAATAACTACATATATTAAAATCTCATCAAACATGTTCATAACATATCCATACATCCTTCTCAATCAATAAAATACAAAAAAGAAGCAAGAAAAGAGAAGAAGTAATGCTTATATGTTGAAGAGCAAAGCTGGAATTCTATGGTGGCAGTTTTGTGTCTCCTTAAAATCTTTTGATTCCATCTTGAATTCTCTTCGTTTTTCTCTAAAAAATGTGTTATTCTCTCTCCCTTGTATGTCTTGCACGATCTCCTCCTTTCTAGGTTTTAAAATTGAGTTTTTATAGCTCATTTAATGCTTAAAACGACGTAGGAAGGAGAAAGTTACCAGCTGGAATTTTCTAGAAAACCCTGTTTTTTTATCTTGACTTCAATATGTGATATCTTATTGATTTCTTATCCAAATTGGGCCGTTATTTCACCAATTTTAAACTAAATTTCTCCTCTTTCTTTTGGATTAAAAACTAAAAGCATCCAATAAGAATTGTATCTCAAGAAAGCTTAACATTGGTGATGGGTCAGCCTAGGAAAATTCCATCTTTCCTTTGGGTCACATGACTTGCTTTCTCTTTAGTTCTTCTATCCTTCCATCCCTGAAAACCACCTTCAAACCTATTGATTAAGATTAACAACAAAATTAATCACTTAATCATGCCCAAAACACATGTAATTAATGCCAACATAATGTAAGAAAAAGACGCACAATAATGCCATGCAAAATTCATGCAAAACCTAATCTTAAAGACCTAATTCACACACATTCATGCATATTCACATACATTCATACATAATCATGCAATTATATGAAACTAAGACAAAACATAAGCTAAATAAGTTAACAACAATCAATTTAACCAATTAACTAATAAATTATCCTAAGAAAAGTATGTACAAATGTCACCTATCAACATTATATCCTTATTCAACAAGTTGCATGAGGGTAAGAGATCTTAGAAATTTTTGGTGAATCATGTAGAAACCTACATACCACTGGAAACTTCTAATTACCTTTCATTAGTGGGAGGTGGCAATTTGTCTTTTACTTCTTTCTTTGCTATGTCCACCTCAATTTCATGTGTCAAGATGATAGAAAATTAAATCTAGAACAAAACCTAAAACTAGGCCTAAACTTAGGCAAAGTAAAGAGTAGGCAACCACTAAAGATAGAATAGATTATGTAATTAAATGAAGAGAATAAACACAAATGTCAACTAGATAAGAACTTCCCTAGTATCTTCTTAGATGTCATGAATTAATTAACCCAAAATAAATTTATCATCTGGATTGATAAAATTTTCTAAAAATTGATGTTATATTCTCTCGAGCTATAACTATCTACTCTCTAATTGGTTAACCTATATTTTTACCAAGTTAACACCCCTTAAAATTTATTAAAATCTACGAATCCTATGAAAGGTTACTCAAAAATTGCAAACATCATGTAGATTTTTCTTAACCACCTTGTTTAACCCATTTTATCTAAGTTATTGTTGACTCACAAACATACTCTCTTGAGTTGTTTATAGGTGAATTTATATCATATTTAGGCATTAACATAACTAAACCATGCATTAAAATCAATTAAAGATAACTCGCACATATAAACCTCATTACATAAATCAAAAAATTACAAGACAAAATACTATGGTTCTCTCATACATAGACATAAAATGACGAACCCCTCATCATGTTTAAACCAATAGATATACTAAATAAATAATAAATAAAAATAAAAAGTAATTTTAGATGTGATCTTAATATTTTGATGCAAAATTTAAGTTACTGGGATGATTTTAATCTTTTTTTTCCTGAAAATGACTAGTCTATGCACCTTTAGAGTATTTTCTATCTCTTGGCAGCTTATTCTCAATTTAGAATGAAAGAAAATGAAACTCCTCCTAATTAGTGTTTCTCATGGCTATTTACAATTTATCTTGTCATCAAGACATAGTTACGCAACAACCATGACTCAAACTATGTCTCTTTTTTTTTTTTGATTGAGAACTCATAAAACTTAAAATAAAAAAGTTGTAGATCTCTCTTAACTTTTCATAAACCATCTCATTCAAAATTTAGATGAGAAAGTTATAATTAATTTATTAGATAGTACTCAAGCTATCTTGTAAATTTTTCTGAGGAGGGATACAACATTTAGCACAACTGTGTCAATAAACTATAAATCTCACTATCTTTTATGAAATTTACATTGCCATATCTCTAAATTGTAGATCTTCATTTTTCTTTAGTTCGTATAATTTTTTAGAGGCTAAAATTGCACTATCTTAGGTTACAACCATCTATTCTCTTGTTGGTTAACATATATCTTTACCAAGCTAATACTCATTTAATGCATTATATGTTTCACCATAAAACCAAAAAAAATCATGTAGGTCTCTTCGAGCACCTTGTCCAACCCATTAAGCTCTGATCCACTCACAAACATACTCTTTCAAGCATCTACAAGTGACTTTAGATTAGATTTGGATGATAGCATAACTAGATCATGCATTAAGAATAATAAAAAAAGCACACAGATATATATCCAATTCATAAATTTTACAAAATCAATACAATCAATAATAAATATAGGGATTCTCTCTTATTTAGACATATAAAATGATTAGTCACTCATCATGTTTAAACTAACAAATATAACAAAGAAATAAAAAATAAAAAATATCTAGATAATCTCAATATTCTAATGTGAGGATTAAGTTAGTTAGAGAATTGTTTATCTTCTTTTCTCGTAAAAATGACTTTTCCATGTACCTTTAAAATGCTTTCTAACACATGTTTTAATAATTTCAAAATTTATGTTAAAAATACTAATTCTATAATTTTTATAAAATGTATGTATACATAAAATCTACTAAAATGCTTTCTACTCTAAAAAACTTATGCTTATTTTTCTAACTCCGCAAATTAGACTAGAAAATCCTTACCCCATCCTTGGGACGATGAGGGTATTGTAGTCATTTTACCAAAATGTGATTGGTTCGTTTATTTTCACTCTCAAAAATCTTTCATTAGGGTATTCTATCTCCTTTCTCAAAGCCTTCAGTTATCCGCGCTCATTTCTAGGGTTATTCCCTTTCTCTTCTCCTGCTAATCCAATTTTTATTGATGATTGAATATGGGCTTGATTGCTGGATTAATCTTTTTCTGCAGGTTTCGTAATTGCACACCCTTTCGTTTGGTTTCTGGGAATCCGTCGAGAGAGTCGGGTAATACATTCAAACTATGATTGTTAATTTAATTATATACAATTCTTGGGCGCATATATGATTTGGTATTAGGAACTTGCTCGATTTTAGCAAAGATTCATCTTCTTCGATCTTTTCACGTGTTAAACTGCATATGGTTGTGACTTGATATCTTCTGTATAGCTCTTGCAAAATCCATGGGCATGAATGCTTTTTGTATGGTTCTTTTTTTTTCAACGAAAATGGAATAATGTGGAACATAGAGACTTCAATGGAAGAGATTTGTATGGGATAGCTTCATTCTGTCTTTTTATTTTGGGATTCAGTTAAAAGAGGAGATTTGAGTAACCTTGAACTTGAGAAGAAAGGACAGTTTCATGTTTGCATCGCATATTTCCAGCAGATTGCCTACTTGGAATGGTGGTTTTCCTTTTTTTAATTTTTGTTTGAAATTTCATATTTTATTTTGGGTAACCAGTTCAGCTTGGTAGTTTATGGAGCAAGAGAACAGCAATAAAGATTCCGAGAATTTGGCTGAACCTCCTTCTATTTCACAATTGTCTGAAGCTCTTCATAAGGAAGCTCAGGTGTGCAAAATACCAATGTTGCCTGAAGAGCACAATGGAGAAGCAGAAAAGCTTATTGCAGGAGAAAATAAAACACAAGCATCCAAAAAAGGAACTCCTAATTCATTGAAGGCAACGTCCAAAGTTGGGAAGAAATCTTCAGGTAGCAAGCTTGTGAAGGGAAAAGAAATTGTGGGTACTTCAAAGGTACAGAAAAGGACTAGAAGAAATAAAAGTAAAAGTTCGTTTCAAATCGAAAAAGAAAGTGGCACAAACTTGGAGCACATACATTCAGGGGAGAAAAATCTGAAAAAGAATGCCCCAAATAAAGAAGACGTTGGGAATCCGGAGATTAAAAAGAACAAAGAAAAGGTTGTTGGTGAAAAGAAAAGGAGTACAGAAAAGGGGGATGGGCTAGATCAGAGCTTGAAAGGTAAACAGCATGGAGAAAAGAATGATAAAAAACTTGATAGGAAGGAAAAGAGCCACCGAGATGAAAACAAAAAGGAAAAGTTAGGTGGGTTGATCTTTATGTGTAATGGAAAGACTAAGCCAGATTGTTTTCGTTATAGTGTTATGGGTGTGACTATGGCTAAAAAAGATCTTGTGTTGAGTATCAAACCCGGACTTAAGCTGTTCTTATATGATTTTGATCTTAAACTTATGTATGGGATTTTTGAGGCTTCGTCATCTGGAAGGATGAGAATAGAACCCAAGGCTTTTGGAGGGTCCTTCCCTGTTCAGGTAAAATTTTATTTTATAGTAATTAGTAGTTGTATTTGATGAATTCTTTTTATTCTTCCTTTATTTAATCTGCGCACCATTTTCTTGAATTTCAGGTGCGATTCAAGATCTGCAAGGATTGTCTTCCCCTCTCTGAAAGTGTTTTCAAGAAGGCTATAAGGGACAATTATAATGACAAAAACAAGTTCAAAATAGAACTCACGCATCAACAAGTAAGTCCCACTGGTTATTAGTAGTTTGGCAGTCGTGTGTTTTTTCATATCCAGGCAATATTTTCTTTTCTTTTGTTGGTGGCTGTTCTACTTTAGGTAAGGAAGCTAAGCAAACTCTTCCGACCAGCTTTATACCAGTCAGCTAAGAGGTCTGTGCCTGTCCCATCCCCACCAAGGGCTATTGTCCGGGATAGGAAATCGTTTGAAGGTGCAGGAAGGCCCCAATCAGATCGCAGTGCACTTGTTCGGTCTTATGGTGATGGTAGGATTTACCCTGTTCCCTCTCACGAAAAAGATCAACGCATTGATTATCACGATGTGGCTTCTACACCTAGGGAAGGAATTCCTCGTGATTTATTCATAACCGAGAAGGAGTATCATACTTATGGACTACGAGGGGAGAGAAGAAATTTGACTCCACCACGGCATATTTTTTCAGCTTTCGACATTTACAAGAGAAATCAGGACATTGAGCGTTCTCTAAATCAGCCTGAACCTATATATAGGGACAGCCTACCCATACAGAGAGAGTCTGCGCTGGCGGATGCTGTCTACATGCCTGAAAGAGAATTTCGCACTTACAACCTTAATGCGAGGCATGAATTGCCACATCGAGCTTCACCAATACTTGCAACTGGTCCCATTTCATATGCTAGTGCCTCGGATTTATACCTCAAGAATTTGCATCCTACCTACCATTATGGTGGTCCATCATCGGATGCTTTTCTTCCCCCTCAAAGAAGAGAGGAAGTATCTTCGGGTTCCTATTATGTTGATAATGGGGGAGGTCATTACCTAGTTGAAGCGGATCAGTTGCGTGATAGAGGAACTCTTGAAGTGAGCAGAACATACGCAGCACATCCCATTGATAGACCATCAAATTACAACCGGCTGCATTCCCCCACTGGAGCATTGCTGGAAAATGAACCACCACCGTTGTCATCCAAATATTATGCTTCTGGTCCATCGTTGTCCTATCGATAACTGAACTTTATATTCTAGGATCTCTGCTAATGTCATCTTTTCTCCAACTTTTGACTTGGAAGCTTCACAGCTTCAAGTGGTTCCTGAAATTCTCAGCTTGTTCATGAAATTAATGATGTAAAATGAGGTGTACTTCAATTATGGCGAGAACGTAGAAGTCTTTGTCTAATTGGTTGCTTCATAATCTATAATTCTGATTGTCGTTAAGAGCTTAGAGATTCAATACCTTGCAGAGGATTTGTCTGTCATATGATGGCAACTGGAACCTAGTTAATAAATTACTAATTAGTGAAAGTTTTAGAACCGGGGGGAAATGAATAAGAACGACCGAGAAGGTTTCGTTTATTACAAGAAAAACATCTCCTTTTCTTTTTTTTAATATATTTTTTTAGTTTTTTCAAATTATTCTTATTTTTAGAAAAACAATTTTTTATTATTGCTATATTTAATGTAAAGAAATAATTAAAAATATTTTTTTTTCTTTTGTAAGGAAAGATTTTCTATTTTGATACACCAAACAAATGTCTATCGCTACTTCTTATTTTCTATCAAAACAAATAATTTCTATGCAAAATAGTTTTAAACTGCCAAAAATGTATTATCCTTATTTTACCAAAACAAACATATGAACAATATACGTCTATATCTAAGATATATTGAAATGATTAACAGAAGCCATTCTTGTCTTTCAACAGGCTCTTCAAAATTCTTTTTAAACAAAGAATACAATGCATGAAAAAGGTTCACTTCTTCAGAACTTTAAATAATGAATATCCACAAAAGGTCAACATTAACTTTTCAATTCATCCACCATTCGAAAATTCTATTAGAGAAAATGAATCGATAAGATGCATAGCATTTGTGTGTGTACAAGTACCGCACTTAGAAGGTTTGCATGGCTAATAGAGCATAAATCTTGGAGATGCAGGGGATCGAACCCTGTACCTCTCGCATGCAAAGCGAGCGCTCTACCATTTGAGCTACATCCCCATCATATGTGCCGAAGATTACAAGTCTTACCCCTTATTTTCAAGAGTAATGTTATGAAATAATTCAATTTTTTAAAGATATATTATAGTGTATACATCAACTCTGTTTCTAAAAATTATAACAATAAAAATTTTAAATAACAACAAATTATTTATTTTATTAACATTACTTTTCACATATTTCATATATAAATAATAATCAGAATTAATATAAAAAGATCATTTAATCATCATACAAATATAAAACTAAGAATAATACAAAGTATTTAAAATATTACAATTTTATCATATAATAAATAATATTTACATAAAAAAATATCAACTAAAAATAATAATAAATAGCTGTTGCTTTCTAACAATTACAATTTACAACAAGAATTTATGATGAAGAACTAACTAGAAGTAAAACTTGAAACAACAATATTTACAATTACATTGCATATATATAATTTAACATACAAATCAAATATAAGTAAAATTAAAAGAAGAGGAGGAACAAAAACATGAAACTTCATTCAATTGGATACGGGATACTAGTTATAACTGCATTGATTTCAATTCTCATTTGGTACAAAATTTTCATCGTTGAAAGAAACCTTATCATCACCATCATTCAAATTCATTGCACTAAATGACATATTAATATTTTCCCATCTAATATTATCTTCCAGGTCACTCTCATCTATCAAACTCAGTTCCTCAGAAACTCAATCTGCCAAAAGATCGATAGTATCAATGCAAATTGGATTTACTGAACTACTTGTTATATTAAGAGTCTTAGTAAATAATAAATTTAAATTATTTAAAAATTATAAGAAATTATATCTAACTTGATAACGGTAATAACATACATTTCTCAGAACTTTAAATTATATCGAATAATGATCAAATCATTCAATCTTTTGTGGTCAAATATATCCCTTTCTTAGAATGGATGAATTTAAATATAATCTAATTCCTTTCACAACCCGTTGCGCTCACACATCAACTTAGAATTCGAATTGCAAACCTTTGTAATTCTAGAATATCGTTTTCGAATTGGTCCCACCAAGAAATCGTAAGTCGTAAGACAATAAAAAGTAGCATTATAAACAAAATAAAATGATAATTAATTTTCAATAAGTAACAAAAGTGAAAACAATATATACCTGAATTAAGTTTTACTCTTCGACGAATAGTAATTGGCATCCCAAATCCCCATAAGCCTCCTTATAAATTTTCATTTATAATCTTAAGACAACTTGCATCATCTTATGGGCAATAAATGTTGTAATAATAAATAACATTCTCCTATTAACTTCAACTTTCTTTGTAAAACCTGGTCTGAAATAAACACTATGATTAAAAAATGTCTCAATTGAAAACAACAAATAGTAAATTGTCTTTTTTATCTTTCATTGATGATTGTAAGATAAGGTGTGTAGAAAGAAGGCATATTTTTCATATTGGCCTTGATTGCTTCATTCGTCCTCTCCATGATATCAAAAAATAACCCATTGTTGTCTTTTCATCACTATTAGCCAAACAAAGTATCCTCACCAAAAGCTCACAAACTCAAATGAAATATTGACCTTGGAACTAAAATTTAGTATCTTTAACTATAATTTTTGAAACTTCCAATCTAGCATTAGACCTAGCATGTTAAGATTTAACTCACTTATCACTCATAAACATCTATCTCAAATCTTTCTTTATCATAATAAAACAATGAAGTGAAAAGAAATTTGTTGCAAATCTTGTAACACTATGATGATACAAATTCCTACTATTAGTAAATCCTTTCTTATTAAATTCAAGACCTATGCACGATTGTAGATGAACTTGATCACCTTTTTTACTTTCTGTATAATCTCATCAATAATAGGAAAATACCTAACATCTCCTACATTTTTCAACATTAACTCAATGCAATTTGCAGCACAAAGAGTCCAAAAAAAATGTTTTTGCTTTGTAATCTTCTTCCTATTGCTTTATAAGCGGAATTATTGTCATTAATAAACTGAACAATATTTTCTAGCCCTACTTCATTCACAACTTCATCGAATATTTCAAATAAAGTATTAGCATTTCTAACAAGGTCAGATGCATTAATAGACTTCAAAAACATTGAGGCCTTTACAGAATAAACCAAAAAATTAATAATAAGCTTATATCTCCTATTTGTCCAACCATTACACATGATTGAACACCCATAAGTAGCTTAATCTATTATTCTTTCATCTAAATAACTTTTTTTTTCATAAACATAGCTATTCAAAAGTTTACCTCTATAGTAATCAATTGAAGGAGCTTTGTATCCCAGACTGTAAGAGACTACAACATTTACCATAGGTTAATAACAAGAAGACTGAGAAGCATTAAATGTTATACCTGAATCATACCACCATCTAGCTATTGTCATATCCACATTATGAGTTGCTTCTCTTGATTATAGGATACTACGAATTGAAGGTTGAGCTCCATAAGTTGTTTGTGGTGTAAAAAAATTTGACACCTGGCTTCTTCTTTTCCTAACATCTGGTCCAAATGTAACAGTCACTTCTTGTTGGGTAGGAATACTACCACCTTCAACATTTCCACTATCATCCTAAACACCAATAAACGAACTTCCACTACTAATTTCACAATTCAATCTCTCTCTTCTTTCTTTCTCGTGTTGATACTCTTCAAGCAAAATTTTCATTTTCTATTTCACATCATGACTCACTTTTTTACAAGATTTCACATCTCCTTTAACCCAACTAACTGACCCTTTGATTTAGTGATTCCTCCACCTTTCAAATGCTTGTTATAAAATAAGCAAATAATATGGTTCTTCATACTAATGACCAATACAGCATAAGTCAAAGCTAGATCATTTTATCTTCCTAAAACAGTTGAATTATCAGGAATACTTAAACTTCTTTCCATTTATTTGTAAAAATAAATGAAGACATATATCAAAATAAATAACACATAATCAACTACTATAATAAAATATGTATTGTTTAACTCAAAAGTCCAAAATAACATGATTACACAATACACATATACATCTTATATATAGCTCATTTGTATGATTACATCATATACAATTCAATTTCATCCAACACAATTCATAAACAAGTTAAAAACCAACAATTTAAGTATTCAACATACACAATTACAAAATACTTGTATACATCTTATATGATATAAGTCATTTTATATAATTACATCATTCAACCACAAATTAAAGGCGCACTCACAACTATAACATATTCAACTTCAATCATAACTCGTAACTATAAGTTTACAACTTCTTTTTTATCATGGTTTACAATTATGTTTCATAGATTTTTTATTAAAATATCAAAATATAAATTTATACACTATTATAAAACTAGAAGCCATTAATGATGAATAAGAAACACATAAACGAGCTCAGAGTGCTAACATCATCATAAACAATACTCGTCGATCCAACTAAGACTTATTCTGTGTACATGTTTCTTAAATGTCTTTAGTTGTAAACCTTAGTTAATGCATCTATTATCATCGGATCAGTACTAATATGATCAATATATAGTCTTTGTTTTTTTTTAACTTTCTTCTTAAAGACAAAAATATTTAACTTCCATATGTCTGGAACTTTTTGAATATTTTTTGTTCTTTAAAAAACTACTATGAAATTATCACAATAAATTTTCAATAGCTCGGCAATGGTTCGACAACTCCAAATCTTGAAATAAAATTTTACAACTATAATACATGAACTGTGGCTTAAAAACATGCCACAAACTATGTTTCTATAATGGATAACGCAATAATAAATTGTGAATTTTCTATTATTAAGTTATCTAGTAAAATTTGAATTCGAGTATCTAATCACTTCTTAATGATTAGACTTTAAATATATGAGCATGTTGTTTTTTATTTCTTATAAGTACCTCAATACTTCTTTTATAGCTTTTCAATGAACAATTATATGGTTGCTTGATATATGTCCTACATTCTGGTCATAAAATTAATATTTGTTCTTATACTTGTTTGCAAATATACTAGTTTGCCAATAATCGAAGTATAAGAAATTGATTTCATCTCCCTTAGTTCTACATTATTCTTTGGACAATGCATGAGACAAAATTTGTCTCCTTTCTGAATATAATTAATACTTGTTGAACACTTGTCTATATTAGATCCCTTTAATATTACTTCGATATAATCTTTTTTAGATAATTTAAATAATTCTTATGATCCATTATGAAAATTTTCAATTTCTATTACAGAGGATGTCTCTTAGTCTCAAAATTCTTTTCTATCATGTAACATGCCCAAAATGATTAGTAACAAGTAAGATATCATCAACAAATAAAACTAAGAAAAAAACTTGCTCTAACTTTTCTTTTCATATATATATAATGATCAACATTGTTTTCTTAAGAAATGAAAGAGGTTAAAGTATTGTTGAACTTGAGATACCATTTTCAAAAAGTTTGTTAAGTCCATGTATTAACTTCTTAATTTTACACATCATTGGACCTTTTATTAAGAAACCTTCAAATTAGTCCACAAATACATATTCTTCAAAATCCCCATTACAAAATGTTGTCTTCACATCTATTTGGTGTTAATTATATTGAGGCCAACTTCCATTATAATTCTTAATCAATCTTTCTTGGAGAAGGTAAAAATGTCTCTTTATAATTGATACTACCTTTCTATGTATAACCCTTGGCAACAAATCTTGCTTTGTATCATTCAACCGTACCATTTAAGTAGTGTTTGGTTTTTAAATCCCAATTAAACCTAACTCATTAGAACCTTCTGGTATTTCAACAAGATCCAAACTTCACTGTCTTTTATAGATTTCAATTCATCCTTCACAACATCAATCCATTTTTTAGACTATGAACATTTTACAACTTATAAAATAAAATTAGATCTTTGTTGATTCTAGTATCAATATCTAACTCTTATTAATAAATCATATAATCATTAGAAATACTGACTTTCTTTCTCTTTGAGACCCTATTAAAGGTATTATTTCCCATGTTTCATGTACAACAGATGGTTGTAAGTTAGTTTCTTATCGGTGTATTCCTTCATCCAAATATCATTTAGTATTATCTAAATTTCATTAATTACTAGAGCAATATTTGGAATGACTATGGATGAAAGAGCCTTTATAGATATAGGAACATTTACCCTTACTTCCTTGATATCCATATTGTGTTGTTCATTACTCCCACTAACTTTACCATTCCCAATGAATCTAGCATTTCTAGTTTCCATAATTCTAATAAAGTAACCACTAATAACTCGAGAATCTAATGTCCTTCATATGGATTATAGATCCTTGTGTCTATTGGATAACCCAAAACATGCAATTGTCTCAAACTAGGTCTCCTTCCACTTTACAATTTAAGAGGAATTTTTGGAATTGCCTTACGAAGGACCCTGTTCAATATATATATAATAGTTTTAAAAACATAAATCTTTAAAGATTTAGATAATGAGGAGTTACTCTTTATTTTACAAATTATATCCATCAATATCCTATTACACCTTTCTACTACATCCTTTTGTTAAGGTGTGCTTGACAAAGTATATTGTGCATATATTTCATGTCTTTTAAGGAACATTGCAAATGGAATTAGACATTGTCTTGACTCATCATGTTTCCCACAGTATTCATGTAGCACCCCACTCCCACGATACACGTGCCCGACATCCTGAGTGATATCCGAGACCGTGTCCCGTGAGGGTGGCATGTTAGAGCACTTAATCGGTCAAAACTCAGTATATTTTTTTTGAAACCACAACATAATATGCAGAGATCAATCATCAAATAGAGCCCACTTTATTTCATAAACATTTTCAATCATAACAATACAATCATCAGAAATTTCAATAGCCATTTGGGCCCGTTACAAATACAAAATACTTGTCAAAATTTCATTTCATTACAAAACCATATACAAACATTTCCAATTTCGAAATTTATTTCAAAATAGAAATAATCGAATACACAAGTTACAATAATTACGGAAGACTTAATTTGATACAAAATAAAAGAAATAATAATGCAGACGCCAACTGATCCCGACCTCTATATCTTACTTGCATGTCGTAGGTATACTCCCGTTTGTCTAACGGGGTACTCTTCAAGCCTAAAAAATAATTGCAAATTTTGGGTGAGTTTTGCAAACTCAATGAGTGACCACCATCGATGGCTCACCCAGTCACATAATACATAAATCACATTCACAACATTTCACATTTTGCAATCAATACAATTAATCATTCGTATTATGCATATGCAGTGTGCATGAGATCTACTTTCTATTTATTACTTTGTTGTGATCGAGTGCCTAAATTGTCCCATATAAGGCTCATTGATAACTGTCCCATATAGGGTTCATTGATAACTGTCCCTTAGAGGGCCCATTAAACGTTGAGCCTGAGGCTCTGAATCACTTTTGAGCTCGAGACTCTTTTTCACTTGTTGAGCTTTAAGTTCTGATCGTTGGCTACTTTGGTCACAACTGTCATTATGATTCATGCATTCATGAAATGAAATACATCAATCACATTTGCATGATCCCATTCAATCACATTCCTATATCGTCGGACCTTAGTCTGAACATATTTTCACTTACATGCAAATGCACCTTTAGAACACATTTAACAATCGAATTATGTACACTTAGTTCATCTCATTCACATACAAGCAGCATTTCAATATCTCAACCAAACATCACAATCATTGAACCTCCTGTCCGAAAACCAACAAAATCAATCACATTTATATAGATATTCAGTAGTCAATCAATACAAAATTCAAAATAGAACAAACAATGAAATGAGACCATCTAGGTCTACTTACAGTACGCTCCAGATTAGCATTAGCTTCCATGATCTAGAAATGTCTAGATGGAAACGTTCTATCCTGTATCATCATTATACAAAACACATATTGCACACACATTATTAATTGCACAATCGCATAAACATTCAAATTTTCACACATGTATATGTGTAATGGATAATGCATGCTCAATGACAATCCCAGGTATCTTTCCTTTAATTTCATCACAAAATCATTCTTATATCAAAAATCATCTAAGTATAATTTATACTTAGGTTTATGCCTTACTAAAACCATTAAAATCACAAGTCATTTCTCATTGAATCACTTCAGATTTTTCCATGACCCCCCTTTCGGATCTACTGTTCACGTCCAATCAGAAAGAGAAAATTAGGTAATTTGGTCATACTATCTTATAAAAAAGTGTTCCTCTATGTCTTATGTTTCTATTAACACCAAAATTACTCAATTTGGTTCAGTAATTTGGAAGATATACCTCAAACATTATCGGGTTGTTCACATTCAAAAACAGTGTACTATGTACAACTTCCATCCAGAAATTCAATATCTTAAAGAACGAATAAAAATTATACTTCTTGAGAAATTTTTTAGGTCTATATCTCTAGTTTACTCCAAATCAAAAATCATCTCATTTGGAATCCTATAGATCCAGATATAATCCAAATACTAAAGTATGTTCAGTGAAAGAACACCAGTTCATATTATTTAAGAGCACACTCACTGTACCCGTTCTACGTTTTTCACTCAATATTTCTCAATTCATTTCAGAATGCTACCAATATTTATGAAGAGGTATAAAAATGTCTTAATAATCCAATGGTTTAAGAATCAAGTCATTTTTAGGTCTAGAGAAGAAGTTATGGTCAAAAGAAGCAAGACTATTCAGTAAAAGACAAAATCCCAAATGCACAATCGTGCATTTGCGCGACGGTGCAAATTTCTCTTCACCTCCAAAGTCCGCACGGTGGTGCAAATACAATATCTAAAAACAACATATTTTTCCAACTCTCAATGTCACCGTCATGCTTATGCACGACGGTGCTTTTTGCCTAAACCTCAAAAGTCACCGTCGTGCGTTCTTCTCCACCGATATCTCAACTTCAAACTTCCATAAATTTTGATCCAGAGCTCTAAAATTTACAAAATTTATATCAATGGAAAGATAAAATAAATATATAAAACTTTGATGAATACTGTTTTATCAAAATATGCCTAGATAAGTACAGTAAATTCATGGAAGTTTCAGATCAAAATTTTAACTCTCTTACTATTTATTCCCAGAAATTCTCAGACTTCATGTTAATTTTTGAGACTCTTAACAACATAATTAAAATTTGGCGTCTTCACGAAAAATATATCCATATATTTCTAGCTTAATATAGATCAAGAATCAGATCAATTGAACAACTCTAGAAGAATTTATGGCTAAAACACAGAAGTATACTCATAGGTCGTGTTGTTGCAACATTTTCCAGCTCAACTACCAAATTTTTGTTTCCAAATCTTACCCTAACACAATTCATACCAAGATCACCTTTTCTACCTCATCACTCCTCATTCTCAACTCCATTTCAAATCCAAAACATTCACAAATCA
>JAOQMS010000003.1:26695740-26717567 GCA_027563885.1 Erythroxylum longipes
GGCATTTGTTAATAAATCCCTACATCATTTATAAAAATTTTCATTGCCATTTGACCCTTATTTCTACTACTATTCATTAATTGTTCTGCCACTTGACATTTTTCTTAGTCCAAAAATATCCTTAAATCCAAAAAATTTCTGAATTTTGTCAAAAATTATAATTCACTACTTATCCACTCTAACTCAATTGATAACACATATAATTCACATTTCCCAATATAATCACATTAAATATCAATTATACCCGAAAATGTCAAATAAGTGCATATATAGCCATTGTAATGTGTTCAAAAATTCAAATTCACATGTGTGTATGCTAACATTATGCATGAGTATGAAATGCAATTTCCTTAATCTCTCTTTGAACTCACACGTACCAAATTTTAGGGTTCCAACCTTTACTATAGGAATGGGATGTTACAATTCACCTCCTCAATTGGACCTTACAACTTCTAACCTTTTATCTAATTTCCTTTCAACCTCAGTAATGTATACCTTAAAAGAATCTGCTATTTGAGATTTTTTCTGAGTCAAATATACATAACCATATTGTTAGAAGACATTAATAGAGGTAATGAAATGTCTTTCTCCATTAAAAGATGGAACATTAAAAGGTCTGCAATATGAGTATGTATAATCTTAAGAAGTTAGGTGCTTCTTATAGCTCCTTTCTTATTGTGTTTAGTTTGATTTCCCTTAATGCAATCCACACATATACTTAATCAGTAAAATCTAGATTTAGAAAAATCTCATTCTTTATTATCTTTCCAACCTTTCTTCTTATAGCTCCTTTCTTATTATGTTTAGTTTGATTTCCCTTAATGCAATCCATACATATACTTAAATCAGTAAAATCTAGATTTAGAAAAATCTCATTCTTTATTATCTTTCCAACCTTTCTTTAGATACATCATGCAAGTTTCTATACTGCAAGTAAGTAAAATTTCATCTGATATATGTTTAATTCCAACATTATCACAAACAAGAAGGAAAGATTTAGTAAATTTATTTTCAAGTTTCAATTTATATAAAGCATAAGTGAGAACAATAGAACATATAGATAAAGCGTTTTTAATCCTAAAATTTAAAGGTACATAAAGAGTTTTAAAAGGATCTAACTAATAATTAGAACTCAATTTTAAATGATAAGTCTTTATGCCTTTAATTGGAGCCTTTATACGATTTCCTTTAAATATTGAATTCTCATTTGGGCTTATAATTTGGGTTTTAAGAAATTACTGCGTTATATTGGAAACATAAATATTAACATCAATATCAACCTACTAAGAATTAAGAGGAGCTTTCATATAATTTTTAGTCAAAACATACAAAAACATAATATTTACCTTTCTTTTTCAACTAGGCCTCTTGCCAGTCCTTCTCCTGTTATCCATCATATAATTTTGAGCTTTATTTATATGAAATTGAATCAGTTACATTGCCTTCTCATTATTAACGAAAACTTCCTTCACTTTAATTAACTTGGAGTCTCCAATAAAATAAAGGATATGCAAAGTTGGAGAGTAACTATACAATGCTTCAAAAGGGGTAGTCTGAATATTTAAAGGAGGCCGGTGTACCACTACTCAACTAAAGTAAGCTATTAAAACCAATTTTGTGGGCAATCACTTATCATACACCTTAAATATGTTTTTAAAGTTTTGTTTACTAACTTTATCTTGCCATCAGTTTAAGGATGATAAACAATTAACAACTAAAGAGTTACTCCTGAATTTTGAAGAAATCTTGCAAAAAAGCATTTGTGAACATCTGATCTCTATGTTTCATAATTGTCTATGGCATACCATATAGCTCATAAGCTAACTCTATAAATATTCTAGCTATAGTAATAGTTGAATATGGATGAGAAAGATCTGTAAAATAAGCATACTTAATCAATTCACCACTATCAAAGTTATAAAATTTTCTCCTAGTTTAGGTGAGCTTTCAATAAAGTCCAAGTTAATATCAATTTAAAATTGTTATGGTATAAGGATTAGTTTAAACAACCCAAGAGAATCTATTACTTCATATATGCTCCTTTGGCACATACATATCCCCTGATGAATTATTTACTATCCCTTTGTATATTCTTCCAATAAAAGTAAGTTTACATTATTTTATTATCCATATACCTAATTTGACCTCCCATTGGCCTATTATGAAAATGTCAAATGATTTCAACCTTCAATACTCTATTAAAACCAACTACAAATCTCTCCTTCCATGTTAATAATCCATTAGAGAAATTATAATTTGATCCCTTATCTCTTCCTTCCTTCAGCTTCTTAATCAAGTCTTAAAGTGAAGGATCATCTCAACTTCCTCTCATTTTTATTTTAGCAATTTAGTACTAACATTAGAAATCATCATGGTATATAATTTTAGACTTTTTACTTTTGGTAATATATTTTGTATCTCCATTATTCTCTCCTTCTTATATTATTATCATCACCCAGTTTGAAATCCCGCAATGAAGCGGGGTCTGGAGAGGTCTGATAGTACGCAGCCTTACCCCTACATAGTAGAGAGGCTGTTTCCGGTAGACCCATATGCAGATGTGACAATAAAAAGTGATGCAGATGAAAACTGATATGCTAAGAGTGGGGGAAAATAAAATTAAATAAGTATATAAATAAATAAATAAAATTGATAGACAATAATTTAGCAAAATTTCTCTCCTTCTTATATCTAATGTCAAAATCAAACCCCAATAATTTAGGAGAACATGTTTATTAAAATAGAATGGTAGCCTTTTACTTCATCAAATATTTCAAGATACCATCATTCAACTACATGACAAAGTGTCTTCCTACTAAGTATAGTGGGACCATCGTTTCACTACCATGACTAAAGCCAATAGCTCCTTCTTATTAGTTGAAAGGTCAACATATTTAGGAGAGAGATCTTTAATTAAAAATGTCATTATATGACTATTTTACATTAAGAATGTATCAATGCCCACTTCACTAGTAGTTACCTCAATCATAATTCCTTTGAAAATTAAAAAGAGCCAATGCAAAGGTTAAAGTTAAAACTAATTTTAATCTTAAAAAATCCTTCTTTTCTTATTCATTCCACTTAAATTTTTATCTTCTAAGAAACATTGTTAAAGGTTTTGAAATGTGACCAAACCTTTGATGAATCTCGTATAATACCATGCTAATCATTAGAATCTCTTCAACTATTTTAAATTTGTATATGTTGGCCAGTTTTTAACTACTTCTACTTTTCTAGGAACAATAGAAACCATTAGAGCATCAATTATATGTCCTAAATATTATATATGATTGCTTGTAAAAGAGTATTTGCTAGCCCTGACATATAAGGAAATCTCTTCCAAAACATTATCACTTTTATTAAGTGCTTCATGTATAACTCAAAAGAGTTTTTATAAACCAGAATATCATCAAAGAGCACTAATATTTATTTTCTTAAATAAGCATATAATATAAAATTCATAAAACTCTGAAAAGTAGTTTGCGCATTTGTCAACCCAAATGGTATGACCAAGAACTCATTTCATGATTCTATATTTTTTATGAATATCCTTTTTCCTTCATTATAATATGATGGTAAAAAGCTCTCAAATCTAACTTAAAAAACTAAACAACTCCACTTGACTCATTTGATAATTCTTCATTCGATGATATGAGGAATTTATCTTTCATAATATAATAATTAAATGACTGTAATCCATACAAAACCTCTAAGTGTTGTCTTATTTCTTCCAAATACAACTTGGGATGAAAATAGACTCCCAATATGTATGATCCCTTTTACTAGCATATCTTGTACTATTGTCTTCTATCTATCTTTATGTAAGCGATAATACCTATAAGGTCTCAAGTTAACAGCATCTGATGCTTCCTTCAAAGTTATCATATGGTCATGTAATCTCTTATAAAGTGACCCTTTATTTCTTATAAAAGCATTCTTAAGTACCTTCAATAATTATTGAGTCCTTTATTCCTGACCCATATAAGCATCATCGTGAGTAATCCAACAACATTTTGATAGCATTTAGGAGACCGTCCTTACTTCACTGATGACTTTTTAATAAGAACAACTGATATATTGACTTGACTTTCTCAATAGATTTATGTTGTCTTTTGGATCACTTTCATACCAATCTTCACACTATTATATAACTCTACCCATTTCTTAGCTACCCAAACCTTATTGTTCCTCTTTTAGAATTTCAAATAACATCATTTAAAGATGATATTCATCACACTCCCAAAATCATATCAACTCTCCACCAATATCAATTAATACATCAGTTTTCAAATAAAATCTACATATGGACCAACAAAAGTTTGTGCAAAACTTTTAAAACTTCAACTTCATTCCTCTTCCCATAGTTATGAACATTAATTCAATTTCCTCTACCTCATTATCTTTCATCGTAGTTCCTTCATCAATAAAATTGTATATGCTCCATCTATCTATTAATACATGTAAAGACCTTCCTTTCTAACACCCCATATCCTCAATTGTTGATATTCCATTGAAGTCACTCATAACATTGCATAAAGTAAAATAGTGTCTTATTCCTTATATTTCCCTGACTCATCTTTATATACTCCTTCACTTTCAGTTCGCACTACTTACATGCGAACCTGTCTTTTTTATATTTGTGCCTATGCACAAATTTTTATCACACTAAAAGCATGATCCTTTTAATTGTCTCTCATCCAATTCCTTGCTACTTATGTTCCTTGTGGTTTTAACTTCCTTATCCACTCTTTGACCTTTTATAAAACCTCTTGGAAATGGCCTAAACAATACTCCTTTGTTGTCTTTCTAAGCAGTAACTACTCCATTAGTCATGATAACATATTGAGAACTATAAACATGCTTAAAATTAGTTTTTGATTTACCATTGTAGTGCAAGGATAACGATTCTTGCTTCTTATCAAGATTATAAGCTTAATGTATACTTTTTAGATTCAATAACTTAATGGTGTACTTAGCTTTCTTTTTAAGGCCTTTGAAAAACAAAGTAACTAAATAAGGTTCACGGATTACCAACTTATATGATAGAAAATTAACTTGGCCATAATACTCCTTAACTAATCCATTTTGTCTCAACTCCTTCAATTCCCCTAACAGGTCCTTATATATAATTGGTGGTACTATAAAACCTCATTACCCGAAATAAATAAAAACTCTCTTAACTTTTTGTTCAGAAGGTGTATCATCTAATTTGAAAAACTACTCACTCTTATATATATAAGCTCATTTCCATCAAATTATAGAAACTCCACCTTTTTTAATCATATTAGCCTCTTATAGCCACTTCTTCCCACAATCTCTTCAATTCTTTATCTAGTTTCCTCTTCATGTTGATTGATTTGCTAGTGTAACTAAAACATCCATGCTTTTAACTCTTCAATAACAAATTCATACTTCTATTATATCTTATGAAGATTTCACATGTTTGCTTCCAATCATCTCACGTCATTTAATTGGATTCCTTTTTTCGTAACTACCACTCTCACTGTCAAAGAATCATAGTGCTATGATACTAATAATATATGAATATTAACTAATAAGAACTCATTATAAGAAAAATAGCAGAATAGAGAGAGATCAAAAGAGATAATGAACATAATGCTTTCTTATTAGAAAAATTAATTGTGGATTATGTACAACAACTAATAACAACTAGCATATAGATATTAAGGCTTTTGGTAGCCTCTCTCATACAACTATGTGTCTACCATCTAACTATTTACTTATTAACGATGATGTCGTCTTTCACTAGTTTTGCTCTTTCTAAGTCAACTTTTTATTCTTCATCAATATGGTTTCACGAAGCCTTTTCTCCCCTTCTACTAAATGTTTTTGCCTTATTGACCATTTATTTTTCCCATATAACATTACAATATGTTAAAGACACCATGATACTTAAGTGAGAAGATATAAGAAAATTGTACTTAGAAACTAAAAAAGGGAAAAAAAATGAAGGTTTAAGAAGAACTAGAGAGAAATAATCAAGAGAGATATGGCTATGTTGGAATTTACGGAAGATATAACCCTCAATAGAAAACTTTTACTTACTAGAATATAAAGGCAAAGGATCTCACATAAAAAAGTTTTTCTCTTTTTCATAGGTCTTTTATACAATTGAGTCTTATATCTTATATTTAGCCTAAATATTTGATATGTAGTACTTTTCTCTTAGTTATTTAGTCTAAATATTTTCTTATTTGATCTAAGCATTTTTATTGACTTGTTTAATTTATTTATTTACTTTTCTCCTTCCTTGTTTATATATTATTTACTTATTTTATCTTTTGACCTTATTTTATATTTATTGTATTGTTTACTTTATTACTTATTTTTACATTTTTATTTATACTTATTTATTTATTTTTATTTACTTGTTTATCATCTTTTATATTGTTTTCATTTTTATTTTCTTTTTAATTATTATCACTTTATACTTCTGAATCTCCTCAGATTTCGTGTATTAGCAGAACTTTTACTAGATTGATGTTATTATTGTTGTAATAGTTTTTGTTGTATAATGTGTCAATATGCTACTTTTTTAGAGTTATGCATCTCCTTTCTTTCTCCATTATTGGTGTCGCCATTTCTTTTGCATGTTGCTTCTGAGTAAAGAAGATCAAATTAATCTTCTAGTTAATAGGGACTCGCAAGTTCGCTTTTTTTCACATTCTTAGAAGTGCTAATATGATTAGTGATTATTTTGCTAAGATGGGTCTTAGTGATGTTGGCACTCTTCATTGGCTATCTCATCCTCTTGCTAGTCTTATGGCTATTTTTCGTCAGAATAATATTGGCCTAATTTAGGCTTGCTCTCTCTCTCTGCTAGTTTGATTTGTCTATTCTTCTCTTCATATTAAAAAAAAAAAAAGAAGAAGAAGAAAACACTCCAAAAAGTTTATACTTTAACATCTTTGTTAAGGATGTATTTTAAATCAATTCAAGAACAACAAAAAAAATCACAAGAAAAATCTATTCAAAGCCTTTCATTGTTTTTAACTGAAATAGAAATTCACATTTTTATATTTCCTTTTTCTATATTCTTAAAAAATAAATATTTAAACGATTGTTGTTATTTAAGAAATAATAAATTAAACAGTGTTATTTAATGTTCAAATTTTGGAAATTTTTATTAAGTTTCTTAAATTTTGAAAATTTAAAAATAATTTGAAATAATAATATTTTATCAATATAATTAACATAATTGATATTTAAAAGAGGTACGTATCACCATTTTGTGATATCCCCTTCACCTGTCATCGATCCAACAGAACCCTGATAGCCCCAGATCTTTGAATTCAATTCAATGCCCTAAAATATTCGCACACGCACAATTTGTCAACCACAGAAACAGGGAAACAGTAGCTAGACGACGGAGGGTCACTTTTTGTACTTCTTCCCACTTTACCTATTGCTGAAGAATGTTTATTTTCTAGCAACCAAACAGAAGAGTAAAGGGTAAATAAAAATGAACTTTGGGGTTGAGCTCCGGCCACAGTCTCCAGTAACCGGACCTTTAGATGTAATGGAAGTTAAGGTAGAAGATTTCGCAGCCCGCCGTCGTGGAGCTCTACAGAGAGTTGATAAACAGCTCTCTAATGGCAATTTCAAGACTGCTCAGTCACTAGTCAAGCGACTTCAAGGCAAGTCAGGCGGTCTCCGCGCCTTCGGCGCCGCTAAACAGGTACCTCTCTCGTCGTAGTCTGGGTTCTGCTGGCTTTCGGATCATGTGGGCATAACGCGGCACCCATTTGGTTCAAAAGCAGCAATTTTTTCTTCATACATTTTCAAGTTTATAAGACGCATAGAATGGTTGTTAAGTTAGCTGTGATTTTAGCGGGAACTTGGATGCTTACACGGGCCAAGTATAATATTATAATCTCGATGGTTTGATTTAGTTTATTTCCACAAAGGCTGTTTGAATTGCCGAAGTATCATTGACATTGAGTAATGTTTGTTCTTATGTTTTGGATCGATTGTTAATGGAGTAGATACCAAAGAGCCTCTCTTCATTGGAACAACTAGAATTCTTTGATGGGGTAGATTTATTGTCGCTCCGCCCATTAGTTGATTTGGTTCTTGATTCTATTCAAAGCACTTTACCAGATGAGGTATGCTAACCCATCTCTCCCTCTCTTTCTTTTGACTGCAACTTCCATGCTCCTCATTGTTGAGATCATCAGGCTATTCACACAAGTTGAGTTTAATCAATTGACGGTCTGATATCCTTCCTATCTATGAGCAACAGCGCTTGGGTTTCAGATGTTTAGTCCTGCATTTGATTGCTTCTTAACTTTGTAGTACCATGAGTAAGTAGATTAGATTAAAAATTTTGCTAGTTTTCCATGGCTGGCTTGACTAGATAATGGAAATTTGTCGTCGTCAACTTCTAATTGATAGATGGAGCTGTTATGGTAGTCTGTTGAGTATAAACTGGCAAACTATGTATACTAGCATCGAGCCCGGTTATATTCGAAATTTTTTGTTTAGATTTGATTCCTTTCTTCAGTACTTCTCAGTCAAAATTGACTGTCATATTAGCTTGACCCACATTTTCTTTCACAGGATAAAATAGGGGGATCAGAAGAGTTGATGCATGGTGAAGGATCTAACTGCAAAGATGATCATTTCCTCTGTCTCCAGGTAGATCCCTGCACCCTCAAGGGTTGCCTGCACGTAGTCTGATTAAGGTTGGCCCATATCTGTGGGTAATTTGTTTTCCTTTAAATGGACAAATTTGTTTTTCTTAGTTGGACAAAATATTCCTAAAATACTTATAAATTAATGAGAAACTTGCAGCCAGGTGCCCCCCATCAGGGAAATATAACAATGAATTATTAGTTGTTGGAGCAGCCACATGGAGCAAGCCGGCATTATTGACTTGTAGTTTCGTTTGTGACTACTGCATTGTGATTGTAAACGAAATGCAGCTGCTGTCATCTGATACTAGTAAATACATATTTTCCAGCATGAAGCTGGCCATTTCCTTGTTGGCTACTTGCTTGGAGCTCTTCCAAAAGGATACAGCATACCAAGCATCGAAGATCTTAGACATGGAAATTTTTCTTCAGGAAAAGTGGAGTTTTTGGGATTTGAGTTTCTGAGAGAAGTAAGCACATTGCAATATATGCATCCATACATTCTTACATGCCTAATTGTACTCGAATGCTTTTGTACAGAAGTGTATTCAACTAATTTCGTAGTCATCTACGTTTGGGGTTTCTTTTGTGGCTGGTGCCACTTGTTTCAGAGGCCACTTAACTGAAGCACCTAATCTGATCCATAACCTCAATGTTGATGTGTTGTAGTAAGTCATACTCAGTGTAGTGAAAATGTTCTATGATTATTTCTGCGTATAGGTTGGTGTTGATCTGATGCTAAAGAGTAATATGAAACGGAAAGACATGGTCGACAAGGTGAGGCCCTTTTTGATACTTTCCATTGTTAAAAGAATAAATCACAGAAACATCATTCAAGTGCTAAGACATCATCAAAGACAGAAAGCTTTTTATAATTATATTCGTTTCCAGTGCGTCTCCCTGGATGAGCAGTTGCTCCTTTGGCTTTAATAAGATTCGTTTAAAGAAAACGTATTCAATTTTCAATCTAAGCTCATAAATTTGAATTTTCTTTATATCATGCAGGTTAACAAAGGGAAAATCTCATCCAAGGTGAAAACTTTTGCTTTAGTTACCATTGTTGCATATTCAGTATTTTAGGCAAAGCAGTATGTTTCTCGTCCCCTGTCCCTTCTATGGTCGTTAACTCCTTGCTGATCAACTGAAAGGAATAATCTGATATGCCTCACTTCATATACAATACCATAGAAGATGCACATATGTGTAGCATCATTGTTTTCTTTATTGCATCCCTATGCAGCTTCAAAACAGAGGTGGATTTTAAGTGATGATCTTGGTATACGTCTGTTCCCAGATTCTCAACCAGTTTTCGTGCATAATATTGGGAGGCTTAGTGGCAGAACACCTAGAATTTGGACGCTCGGTAGGCCATCATTCTGATGTTGAAAAGGTTAGTTTTCCACTTCTATTGTTATAAAAATCTCACAATGCAAGAATCTAGTAATTGCAAAGCTTTACCTTTTTCAACAGCTCAGCAATGTAACTAAATGGCTGGGCATCTCGAGGGCAGATGCAAACTTTCAAATGAGATGGGCTACGTTAAATACAGTCTTCATCTTGCATCGACATCATGAAGCTAGGTCAAGGCTTGTAGAGGCCATGGCATCAGATAAATCAGTTGGTCAGTGTATTAGCTCAATTGAGAATGCCATAAAACAAAAGCCTATTTAGGTGATATCTCGATCTTTCTTTATATTGATTAGAATTTCATTCTTTGAAGAGAAAACTCCCGAGAACAAAATTGTATAACATCCTCACTGAAAACTTGGGCATTAACCACATTGAGTAACAAAAAAACTTAATACAACTGTAGGAGCCAACTTCAAAACTCCTGAGAAGCAGAGCCAATGTCTCCTTTATCTTTGCCCATCTTCTTGGGAAGAAGAGTCTGGTGGATGTTAGGCAAAACACCTCCATTAGCAATAGTTACCGACCCAAGCAGCTTGCTTAGTTCTTCATCGTTCCTCACAGCAAGCTGTATGTGCCTTGGCACTATTCTATTCTTCTTGTTGTCTCGAGCTGCGTTTCCAGCAAGCTCCAACACCTAACATAATAGTACCCCCTTTAACCATTTTTAACGAACACGAACGATTCAAATCCAATATTCAAACTATTTCAATCAGGAAACACATGATCACACAAGGTACAACAATTCAAATAACATAAACAAAGAGTAATCACGCGTCATTAAAGAGAAATTGAAAATACAAAATCCCAAGCAAAGGATTTGTAATTAATCGAACCAGCACACAAAATCACAAAAAAAAACTAACGTGTTTTTCTTCAAAATAACCAAAATCATTACATTCCCATCAACGTCGCATACCTCAGCAGCAAGGTACTCGAGGACGGCAGAGAGATAGACAGGAGCTCCCGCACCGACACGCTCTGCATATTTCCCGGCCTTCAAGAACCTGGCGATCCTGCCGACGGGAAACTGAAGCCCAGCCTTCTGAGACCGCGATACCGATTTCGAAGCCTTCGGCTTCCCCCTTCCGCCCTTTGTCGACGCTCCGGTGGAACTCATCTTCACTAAGATCACAAAACCCTAACCCTAAATTTTAATTTGATTGGTCCTAAGAATAGAATAAGAGGAAAACTTGTGAAAGAGGGGTGAGCGTAAAAAAATGCTCATGTAAAGACTATTATATAGGAAGGGGTTCTGTTTTCTTATTGGTTCTTGCAAGTCCTCGAGGATCACCAGCGTGGCACCTACTTCTCACACTCATGGCGGGATAGTCTCTCTTTTTAGGTTTTTCTTTATTTGATGCTTTCGGGAGTTTCTTCCGCCACCGTTTTGGGTGGGAGGGAAATTGATTTAAGCGGCAACCTTTTGCTTCTGCGTAAGAAAACTTTCTTAATAATGCGCGGAGGATAAAATAATATTATTTATGTTATCAAATAAATAATTTAATTTTATAATAAAAATTTACTATTAATAACCACTAAATAATAATTCTATTCAATTTTTATCAAATTTTTATAACGAAATCATTAAATGTGATTTACCAATTAATCAATTTAAACCATTCAATTTGAAATTATGATTGTCGATTTGTTAAAATTAAAAATTTTATAAAAAATTATATTATTATTTTATAATCGTTAAAAATTAATTAAACATTAAATCGGTTGCTTTTGGGGCTGTTTTCATTTTTATTTTCTGTTTTTATTTTTCAAATTTAATAAAAAACATGTTTGTTCGAGTTTTTGGTTTATATTTTTAGTTTTGGTTTTTTCTAGTTTTCAAAATTTATGAAAACTATAAAAAATAGTTTTTATTTTTTATTTCTACTTTTTCATATTTTGATTTAATATCAACTATATATCTATAATTTAATTGTTTAGTACATTAATTATTAATAAGAATTATAAATAATGTAATTTAATATTATATTTGATTAATTAAAATTATAAATAACTTGACTCTGATACCACTCAAAAACCCTAGCTGGAGGGTTAAGGGAATAACAGGAAATCAATGGCCTTATGATATCGTAGACCTCTATGAGAACTGTAAGATACACAAAGAAAATTATAGTTAAGACTCCAAGTATGTTAGCCGAGAGACAAGCCCTTTTCTTCTCAACGAGTGTCAAATCTCAAGGCCTACTTCTTAGGGATCTAAGCTGACCAATCCTCCCCATACAACTTATAACTCAAACATTATCATAGGTCCGATACTTTCTGATACACAAGATTCTTATACAAATGAAGTACATAGCATATTTGTATCTCTGTGTGATAAAGGTAAATTTATTGAAGACTCAAGCCTTTAGGGAGGAGAGAGAGAGACATATTTAGAGAGAAGCCATATGAAAACACACAACTTTAATTGATAAAACTAACTTGGATTTGAACTTATAAAAACTTGGTTAAAATGAAAGAGGTCATTTGCTTGTATAAATGATGTTACAAAAAGACAAACATTTAGGGATAAAATAAAGGTCACATCTCATTTTAAATAGATAAGAACAATATCACATCAACTATTTTAGATAAAAAAAAGATGTCACATCGCGTAATAAATAGATAATAACGATGTTGCATCATACAAGATATTTAAATATAGACAAAATGATAAGTGTAAATTGCATCGAGTTTTAGAACATAGTTTGATATGTGTTTAGCCATTAATTCGATCATTTAGTATGTGTTTAGGTTAGAATTGTGCTAGTTTGTTAATTATTTGTGTTTTAAGTGTTTTAAGCGTTAGTACAAGCTTTTGAGCTTAAATATTATGTTTTTCGAGGTATCTTGATGTGTTTGCTAGTGTTTCAGGGTCATTATCGAAAAACATAGGAGTTTCGGAAGACATTCGGACAGAAACAATGGCCTACAATCGTGGCCTATCATGACAGAAGCTCCAGGAATGACCAATGATCATGGCCTACATTCCCCGATTGTGACAGAAGGTTTAGATATGAGCCTCGATCGTGGCCCGTGGCTTGTGTCGAGCTGAAGAGCAGACACTTACGAACTTCACATTTTGAGAGACTTTTTGGACCTTTCGGAATCTGAAAAAGCTCTAAGGTTACCTAAAACACCAGAGACTATTTAAAGAACAACAAGAGAAGGAGAAAGAGAGCTTTTTGTGCAGCCACTTTTGGAAACCCTAAGAGAGAAAGAGGAAGAAAGAGAGGAGGAAGAGGAGAAAAAGGAAGAAGAAGTGGCTTCGACGTGGTTCCCGGATCAGGAGGTTTCTCGACACTATTACCTTCTTAGATCGTCCGTTCTAAGTTTTTATTTCCTTTTTGTTTCAATTTTATTCATATATAAAGTTGAGAGTGATTGTATGATGATAGATGGTATAATGTTGATGATGTTCTAACTCTTCTTTGGGATTTTATTTTGATTTAATGATAATTTAGTTGATTGTGTTTATTGGATGAATGTCATTATTTGATTGCATTCTTGCATAATTCGGTAATAAACTGAAAGGGTAAACTAAATGAAAAATGATTAAATCAGATTAATGAGAGTTAGGCGATTTAATAGAAATCGTAATGAATCATATTGGTAATTGTGCGAAGAGATCCCGTGTGATATTCCAATAGTTTATTAGAGTGCTTTAGATCTAATTAGGGTTTTGAATAATTTGTGAATTGAGAGATTACAAATTTCATAATCCAATTAGGGTTTATAAATTAGGGTTAATAGTTATAACTCGAGAGAGAGTAATCAGCCCTAAGATCGCCTAGAACCGACACCCATTAATACATAATCAGCTAGGTTAGCATGAATGATAGGTAAAATCCCCTTTATCATAACTTGATAAATTCTTGGTTGATTTCCATTGTGCGTGCTTATTGCTCAATTGTTAATTCCTTCGTGTTTAATTTCTGATTTAAGTAATTTAACTCTCGTGATTACTTTCCGTTGCATTTTTAATTTGAGTTTTATATATTGTTGGCCTTAGATTTTAATATTAGATTAGTCCCCCTCCTCATGGGATCGACACCATTTATATTACAGTCGTGACCAGTGCGCTTGCCTTATTTAAAGGCTTATAAATTTTTAAGCTTGAACGACATGATCAACAAACAATTTTAAATAAAAGGTCTCACAATAATAGGTGGAATCCTAATCATCATCCCCGTCGAATAGGTTCTTTGCACGATTGCAAATTTGACTGGGAAGCCCCTTCACTCATGCTGTCAGTATATCACTAGTTGTTCTCTGTTGTTTACTGGAGCTCACTTCTCCTGTGCGTAAATTTTTAAAAAAATTATTCAGCTCCTCTTTTTCGATGATAGGAATATCATCTTTTAGATTTTAGGCATCCTAGAAGGAGAAGGCTTGAGTATGAGATGGTATTGCAGTGTCGATCCCCAAGTCTATTGGGATGTTTGGAATGTTAATGTCTGGGATTTCGGGTTCTCCAGGAACGAATTCTTTCAAGTAAGATCCAATAAATATAGAGATAGTTGGTGGTGCATAGTTAGGAAAATGGTTTAAATCCTTAAGGAAAAGCCTAAGGGTCTTAAGGACATTATCCTTATATCTTGGCCATTGGAAGGAGATATGCCAGGAATACACTTGATTTTTAGAGTAGATATATCCATTATATGTTATGTTATAATGTCAATGAAGAACAAAGAAGCATTGGGCGGATTGTTTCTCTAATGGAGTATCCCATGATCTAAGATCCTCAATAAGCTGTAAGAGTTGCGTCCTTCATTGCACTAGTGATTGGTACCACTTAAGGAAAGTTTACAAGAGGGAACCTTCATTCTCTCTATCACACAAGTGTTGATAGACTTGTAAGGGAGAAAGAGAAATAGCACATACATAGAGGATAGAGAGTGCCCATAGGTACCATAAATGCATTTTCTGATAGCAGACCATTGATGAAAAACATAGTGAGATATGGAGCCTGTATGTTGAACAGGGACGGACAACAATGTAGTTTTGATTGGTTAAGAAAAAGGTGGAGGTAATATAAAAGGCTTATCCGGACAAGAGAAGCTGTCTCATTAATTGTAGTGGGTGAGTTTACAACCGGAGGGAAGAACTTTTTTGTTTTTGCAATGTTGGGAAGATCAACCATTGAGAGAATGAGAGGAATATTTCTAGAGGGAGTAATAAGGCTTGTATGTTTTTTAGGCCAAGAGTGGAAATCAGCTAGGATATTTTGGTGGCCTTTAATATGGTGAACTGTGAATTTATAGCGGGAGAACCAGTCTATCCAGCAAAGTATTTGGTAATAGTAATTTTTTTAGGCGTAGTATCTTCAGAAAGGATGTATTGTCCATTTCTACTGTAAAAAGATAAAAGTTGAGGTGAAAATTAAACTTTTTTACTTCTTTTTTTACTACTAGAAACTCATTGTAGATTGCATGATAATGCCTTTCTTAAGGTTTAAATTGTTTGCTAGCATGCCCACAATAAAGGCCCTTGCCTTCTATTCCTTCTATTAAAATTACTCTCTAGAAATCTTCACTAGCATCAGTCTACAAGATTTGTTTTTCTTTGCCAAGAATATTTAGTAGAGGTGGATGTTGACTAAGCTTCTCTAGTTTCTTAACTACCTTTGCCTGATCAGGACCCCAAGGTAGTGACTTTTTCTTTAAAAGCTTTGAAAACTGGCTAACATATTCTAATACATGAGGAATAAAATCCCTAATGTAATTCACGATTCGCATAAACTGTTGGATCTGTTTAACAATGAGGTTTGTGCCCAAAAAGTTTAGTAGTTCACTGGCTATATGTGGTATGGGCTGGTAGAAGCCTTCATGGAACTTCATACCCAAAGTTTCAAGATGGACTGGACTAATTTAGCTTTTGTAGGTTGAGAGCATAATCCTATACTTTTCTATAAGCTCCAAGAATTGTTGCAATAAGGCTTGATGCTCTTGTTGGGTCTAAGAGTAAAGCAGAATATCATCAATATAAATTAAAATACTTGATAGGAGACCATCATAAATCCTTATCATGGCTTTTTGAAACAATGATAAGACTTTTAGCCCAAATTCCATAACCGTCCACTGGTACTGGGCATTAGGAATGCATAATGTTGTCTTATGTTGATCCTTTGGGTTAATACTCAATTGCCAAAATCCAACTTTTAAATCAAAATTTGAAAATATTTTGGATTCTTTTAGAAAGAAATAGCCACTGCATATTGATCTTGGGTAGAAGAAACTTGTCATCTTAAAGAAAATGATTTAGAGGCTTGTGATTAATAACTAACCTCTTTTTTCCTCTATTCTTTTTTGCTCTTTTTTCCACATAAAATGCTTGACATGTCCCATCTGATTTGGTCGTCTCGATCATTCCTTGTTTCAAAAGTATAGCATATTCTTCTTATGCCATCTTTAGGTCATATGGATTCATCCCTAGAGGTGTGGCCTTTTTTGGATTAATGTCCTCATTCTTTTTGAATGGAAACTAAACATAGAATTCTGAATTATGCCACAATGGATGTGGATGATTGAATTGGTTATAGCTTTTCAGGATATGTTGTAAAAGTTGGTCTCTGATATAGAAGGAACGTCTTGTAGTTCGAACATTTTGCTATTTTCAGTGTACTTATAAAAATCTTATTTGTAACGAATCCTCTTGGGCAAGATTTGTAACTTTTATGCTTAGCAATAGACATTTATCCTAATAAGTATATTAGGACCATGAAGGTTACTTCCTTAATATTTCTGTCCAAATAATACAAAATAGGAAAAACTTTATCCTAATCCTTCTCTTTGTGATAAGATTTATCTTGAAGGATTTGTCATTAGCTGTAGTAAAGTATTCCTTATATGGTTACCATTTTTTCGTCGGAAGAATATATGGTTTCATTATACTTGTACAAGAGTCTGTATCTATGTAACCAATAGCTAGGATTAGTCTATAATACTTCTTTATAAGCAATTAGAGTTTGATGTAAGGTTGTGTAACTATTGGCTTCCTGGGCTTTAGCTTGAAACAAGACTGGTTCATGATGTACATGGGTTCGACATCTTCTTCTTCAAGAGAAAAGACGTCATAATTAGAAGATTCACTATCAGGAATTGTAAACAGAGTCTCTTCGTCTTTACTAAATTGTTTTTCAAAAAGAGAATCAAACTCCTCGTCACCTCTAATGGGCATCATAGCTTTTATGGATTATAGAATCTTCATAATTTTTGGATTTTTTAGGGCTAAGTTTTGCATAATGGCTAGATTTTCCACAAAAATAACATTAGAAGCACGTCATTTAAAGAATCTTATTATCTTTTTCTTCCTTTTATTGAAACAATGAACTCTTAATGGTTTCCTTCTGAAGTGTTTCTTCTTCTTTGTGTTGCAAGCACATTTCTCCGTGTCTTTGCATTTGATCTTTAAGTATGGCTTCTTGCATACTTATTTAAGTTGAGGTCTGCCTTTGAGCATAGCTTTAAAGAAATTATGTTATTCACATAATTTGTCGAGTGTCACCAAAGCTAATTAGTATATTTCTTTGAGAGAGATTTCAGATGTCTCATTCAAAAGAATTGATTGTTATTTGTAATTCAGGCTAGGACTCATTGGGAAGGAAAGTTATGAATGCGTACTGAAGATTGACATCATTGAAACCATTAAGCATATAATATCTTTAAGACCTTTTTCAAAAATTCTTTTGTAAAACTTTTTTATTCATAAAGCATCACTTCATTTCAAAGTACTCATGTCTACTTTGTTTATTAATGAGTTGGAAACTGCCAATGAACTCTTTATGGATCAATCCTAACAAGGAACTGGCTTCTAATAATTGTAAGAGTTGCATGTTTGTGCTCACCAAAACTTTGGAACCATTCTTTTAAAGTTCCTATCATTTTGGAGACAAATTCTATCAAGATGTCTTTGAGAGACATATCTAGCCTTGTCATTTGAAGATCTATCTAGGAAATGAATTCACGCAATCGATCTTGCCATTTTGTTGGTGGGACATCATAAAAAGTGATCCATGGACCTGTTGTAGGTTTGTAGACAAGAGTAACTTATGGTCTGAATGATTTAGTCATTGACTCAATATCATTAACCTCAGGTTCAACTTTTATGTGTGGTTAAGAAGAGTTTGGAACAGCAATCATCATTTGCGATATCTATGTGAGATCTTTAAACTATTTTAAGTTGTTTGATTTTTCTATAAAAGAATTAGAGTCTTGGCTAGCAGTTTAGCTATTAGGGTTATCTGGTACAAATGAAGAGTGGCTATGAATTCTTAGTTGCGCATTTATTATTTTGGCGTGTCTTGGAAAGGTTGCAGGAGAAGGTGGTGGTGTATGTGGAGGTTTAGAAGTTGACGGAATGTCTTTGACTGGCAGGTTTGTTTTAGAAGGTTTTGATAGTTTTATAAAGGTTTGTTAAAACAATTGATAGTACATTTTGAAGACCTTTTCATAGTCAGCAGTATCATAGTAGGATGGGGTGTTATAGGTGGGTCGTGTAGTTGGAAATGTTGAGGGATATGGATCATGTACAACTCTAGATTATTCTTTGGCCATATCAGACTCAATTTTTTGAGCTCTTATTGAACATTTTGAAGTTCTCTTTCTTTCTTAGAGAACTCTTGTCCACAATAATGCTGGTCAATATATCATCTTAAGTCTAAATCAAGTTGGGTAGCTTGATTAAGTAATCATTGATGTAATTGTCACACTTGAAGAGATGCAGCATCGACCTTTGAATTTAATCCTTACGTCTGTTGCGATAGGTCATTAAGCTTTGAATTAATTCTTGGAAAGACGTTGTTTTATATCACAACATTTTGTGTCTACCAATTTAGGGCTTCTTCAGCTAGAGAAATAGGTATCCAATTGCCTTGTGGACTAATAGCTGTGGATCTTGAGTACGTCTTACAAATATTCTAGTGTTTTTATTAATTTGAGCTTCCAAAAGTGGAAAATCTTCCTTATATGATCTCATCATCATACAAGGTACTAATTTGGGGCTTTCTTTAGGGATCAAAGAACTGATATCTTGGAGCATCTTGGTTATATCAAGTGCTCTTTTCCAACTGCCATCAGTAGTTTAGGGAGATCCTTTAGTATAGGCTTAAGATTTCTAAGACCAATCTAAGGTTGTGAATCATCATCTTCATCATGCCTGGGTCAGATCTTCTTTGGTGGTTGGTATGAGAATCTTGACTTTCTACTTGACTCTTCTATCCATCAGGGGATATAAACTTGATCTTCACTATCAGAATAATCATCCATCTAGCATTCATAATCTGAATCGTATATAGATGGATCTGCTTCCTAAATAAAATGCCCATTAACATGGCTAACTTATATCTTGTGTCTATAAGGGTGGACAGAATGAATTGAAGGGTCTTCAATGCCTTCGTCATGAGAAAAGAATGGATTAATCATTATGATTAGGCTAAGAGAGGCTTTGAATGATTCTGGGTATTCTTCTCCAAACTTGTTGAAAACAGATTTTACTATTTCATCCTTCAATCTTCTTAATATTGGAGGAGTGCTGGTATGTATAAAGTGCCAATGAGGAGTATGACTCGTAATTTATGATCCACTATATAGGAATTAACTTCTTCGTTTTTGTTAGGATGGCAACCGTCGTGGAATTTAGACAATTATGGTCTCATTCTAAGACCTATCTGCTACCATTTAAAGGATATCTCATGTAGAGTTTGGAAAGTTTAGATCTAGAGTATGGTTGTGCAGTCTATAAATGATCTGATGATAGAGTATGACCATGATGGCAGTAAGGTCTTGCTCAACTCCAATATTTTGGATCTAGACTGTTAGTCAAGTGGGTAAGGTTAGATTATCAAGCTTGATGTTGAAGTTCGAAGCTATGGTCATGATGACATTTCCATTGCTGAGAGTTGTCAAAAGGGTGCCAATAAAGGCATTTTGGTAGGATGTATATGTTGTATTAAAGAGAGAAATTCTAGCTATCATTGGAATTCCTTTTCTTCCATGTAAAATCAAGACCATTTGAATAGCGCCTACATGGAGATGTGTATATCCTTGATCTAGCCATAACAGGATTAACTCATAGGGGAACTCCAAAGTTACATATTATTATGCAAAAGTGGATCTTAGACCATAATGGTCTAATCTGGATCCTCGGATTAACTCTTTAGGTTGAGGTCTATGTTTGGAGATTAAAGAGTGTATACTCTTTGTAAAAGATATGGATCTGTGATATAGAAGATATGGGCTTAGCAAAGGTGAGTGGGTGTCATAAATTTTGGTGTCTTTGGGTAAGTGGGTAATTTCTACAAGGTTTCGATTTTATTGGAGAGAGTTTTCTTAAGATAAGAGGGAAATTGTCCTAAAGAAAGAGTTGAAGAGAAACGAACTAGGTTTGATAAGGTAGGAACTGTGCTTATGCTTATCTGGGCCTCTCCCTACTCTCTCTTATCAGCAATAACTTTATAACTGTCACTAGAAAATCATATGACTATAATAAAATATAAAAGGTTTAAATATATTTAATTAATTAAAAAAATTATCTTTAAATTTTATTTAGTATTTAACTATTATCAGTAATAAAAATATAACTATATTTAAATTAACAAAAATAAAAGTGAACTAATAGGTTAGTTAATTAAACCCTTATACTTTCTTCTTTGTTATATCTTCAATTTCTTATTCATACGATTAATAAGAAACCATATTATGTTCTTTTCATCAGATTTGGTAATGAACTGCCATTGGTAGGTCTACAAATTCTACGGTTCATCTGCAACTTCTTTATAACTGATTGTGCCCTTATTCTCCACCTACTCACACACTTTCATAACTAAATTGATGAAGTACTCTACCATTTTTATCAGTTCCAATTGCCCTTTGATCTCTTCTTTTTTTCTTTCTATCAGTGCTATCCTGAAAAGTGTCAGCGTCGACTTGATTTAATCTCAGAAAATTGCAGTCACTAGTCAGTGTAGCCATAAGAGAACCAATAGGCTCGATTCTACCTAAGCTTGTGCTTGTTCCCTCAGTCTCTTTTAGGAAAATCTATGTCAAAAAGTTCAGCTTTATATCTCAGTATCTCTGGTTTCTCATTACTATGGTTTCTTATTAATCTTATGAATAAACTAGAAATATAAAAAAGAAGAGGAAAGTATAAAAGCTTAATTAGTTCATGCTTGGGGACTAATTAATTTTATTGACTACAAAATAATAATATAATATTTTAAAATATTTTTAATTCAAGAAAGTCCATGTCATCAGCCAAATAGCTCTAATTGTCTACATGTTATGTGGGTTAATGGTCTTATAATAAAGATTACTAAAAACTTGGCAAAATTAAATTCTAAAGTATAAATTAGAAAATGAAAATGTTAAAATACAAAATAATATAAAAAATGAAAATATAAATTAATATCATTTTTTATACGATGATTTGCATTTTTTACCGACTGATACTTTTCTTGGTTTTAGAGTCTTTAAAAGTTTAAGCATACATAGTGGGGTGTGGTGATGAACTACAATTTCCTTGAATATATTAAACGCATCTTTTTATAAAATTTTTTTGAAGAATTAAAAATTGGTTGATATAAATGAAGGACAAAATGCCTAAAGGGTAGATAACACTCTCCTATATCAAAAATAAGCCAAAAACAACAACGTTATGAAGAACCCACTGCGACCAAAATAAAGGAATAAACGACAACGTTGCAATTGTAGTACAAGAGAACCAACAATTTGATGACGTCTTGTAAAAGGGTTAACCTTGGGGGGGGGG
>JAOQMS010000003.1:26717667-26742080 GCA_027563885.1 Erythroxylum longipes
CCCCCCCCCCCAAGTTGAATGGCGAGTCTTCAAATCTTACCCAATTAGGGTTGGTGATTTGAAAACTTCAAAGATGATCGTCTTTGTTGATGGTAAAACCTATCTACTTGTTTTACGCTAAAAAAACTTAAAGTGAACAGGTTGTAGCTTAAAAGAGCGGATATCGATCTCATAGGGATTGATGCCCAAACACCAACTAATTTAGATAAAATTTTGTTTAAGAAAAGAAAATTTTAAAAGTAAATAATCTGGAAAATTAAATTAAAATTAAAAGACTAACTCAAAATAATAGACAATACCAATGTGCAAAAAAATCGAAATTAAAGGATCTAAAGACTAGAGATTATTTTTTCCTTATTTTGTCTCCCCCATATTTTATTGATTGAATTGTGGCTGACCCTAAATTTTCAAATGTAATAACTAACCTCTCTCAAGGTATAATTAATTGCCCCTAATCGAATTTAAGGGAATCAATTGAACGATCTCTCAACCTACCCCATGACTCAACGTATTCAACTAGTTATTAAACTATCTTATGGGTGATCAATTGACTAGCCAAGATCTCTCTTCTAACTATTCAATTAACATGATAGTTGTAAGTCTATAGGTCACCAACTCTTGTTGTACAATCCTATACAAATTTATCTTTCTCACTCTCTCGATTTGTTGCGAGATAATAATTTAAATCAACAATTATCAAAGACAACATTCAATTCAACAAAATAGGAGTTTTGACAAAATAGTTCAAAAGCAATCCCTAAACTAAATTAGCCTAACATGGTCTCCATAACATCATCAACATTCAAATAAACCATTTTAAAAAGAATAGAATAAAGAAAAACACAAAATATTGGATAAAAGAAACTTCTTCTCTTCTTTGCCAAAATCTGGAATTTTAGATGTTGATGTGTTATTTTCCCCAATTTTGACGATGATCCTTGACTTCAATCCTTCCTCGAGGCTTCAAACATGTGTTCTTCACTCCAAAGATGGTGTTTCAACAAAAGGGTTCCGTCTTCCTTTAAAATGGAGGCTTCATGATGCTTTTATGGTCCAAAAAACCTAAATTTGATGAAGCCCCGCATAATCCTTCGGATTGTAATTCCCACGACTGTGGGAATTTGCATGATTTCCACGATCGTGGGAATTGGCCACAGATGCACTCTTCTGCTCTTCTCCTCTTAATTTCTAGCTCAATCTCGAAGTTGCTCCATTTTCCTTCCTACATAACAAATAGTCAATTCTTACCCTAAATTAGCATCAAACACAAAAGAACAACAATGGAAATCAAACTAAGAAAAACTATACAAAATGAATCCTAAACTATAACAAAAATCAACAAGTATGCAAGAAAACACATGCCAATTATGTAGAAAAACATAGACTAATGCACACCTATCAGTCTTCTCAGTGCATATCCAAGTAACCAAAGGTAAGGAATCTTCAATCTAGATGCATGCTTCTTCTACCTTTCACTTCCTTTATTATTGTTCCATATTTTCTAGGCTTGGATTTTAGCTTGAAGAACTCGCAAGAGCAATGCATGTAAGGTCGATCTCAGTCTAGGTAAGAGCTAAACTCAAATATTTTTCTGTTAAACATGATCTATTTCTCAACTTATTATATGTTCCCCTATACCGTATAAGATTGTTTGCACCATTACATCTTTGGAGCATTCCTTGTCTTGGAACTTCCTCAAATTCCCTCTTTCCATAACTCCTAAGAGGTTATGACTAGAATCAGCACCTTCTGCTTCCAGAGTGAAGTGGTAGCTTATGCTCCAGTTAGGATAGTAACTATCTTCATGAGCAAATTTGATAGCTCATGCCATGAAAAATATTCTCTAGTCCTATTCCAGATAGAGTTAGAGAGGGGGCAAAGAAAGAACAGATGATCCCTTATTTCTATTCCTTTTTTGCATAAATAGCGAATCCCATCTAGATTTAACATCCAAATTTAAAAACTTATATAGTTTCTTTACAGTAGCATTTTTGTTTTCTTAACCATTGGCTATAGAAGGAAAGTTGTAATGGGTCTTAGGAAGTTATTCCACATAATTCTAAATCGGGGAACATCTTGTTCTAAACTATATGCCCATTTCCTACATGCTTTGCTTGAAAATCTCTTAATAGGTATTCTACACTAAAGATAATCTCGAGTATTAAGATTAAGAGAGTAAGAAGGTTTCAGCTGCTGTAATGCTTTAAGAAATGCACCCACTCATTATTATTAATAAGCACAACAACCTTAGCCTAGTAATCTAACACTAAAAATCTAACACAACATTGTAGTTTTGAGATAAGGGACCAAAACGAGTCTAATTACCATGCCTTAAAAGGCAAACTTGCCATTCCCTATTTTGCAACATACTCTATTGGCTATTCTCTTTCAAAAGTTGATTAAGGAACCAAGAGAAGGTTGATCAAGGAGAAAGTGACCATTGGCTATTCTCTTTCAAAAAGTAGTTACGAAGCCATCTCATCTAAAGGAAGTGTTTGTCTTCAATCATTCTCCAAAGTCTTTTGATCAGAAGGATTTTATTGGCTACCCTTATAAAGATGATTTTCAACCCTGCTTTCTCTTTGGGTTTACATAAATATACCCATTTGAACTTACGAAGGCTTGAATTTCCATTTGTTTTACCCCATAAAAAGTCTCTCATCATTTTTTTAATGGATTTGGCTAATTTCTTATAAAGAGGAAAATGTGTGCTCCAATATAAGTGAAGGGAGCATATGATAGACTTAATTAACTAAACTCTACCTCCAAAGGAACAAAATCTATTTGTCCATTTCCTAATTATCGTTTTAATTCTTTCAATTAGTGGAAATAAAGTCTTCAAGTAGTAATTGGTAGACCCCAATATTGCAAAGACAAAAATTTCCTATTCATTCCTGTTAGGGTGGAAATAGTAACCTATAGAGATTTCACTCTTAATGAGGAAAAAATGACTTTTATTAAGATTCACCTTGAGGCCTAACATCTTAGAAAACCATTGAGAGTATCAATCAATAACTTAATAGATTCTGAATGAGCTTTAGAGAAGAAAACTAGTTCATTTGCGAAACAGAGATGGTTAAGAGAAACTCTTTTGCATTTAGAATGGAACTTGAATTTGGAATTATAAAAGACACTGATCTTTATCATTTGAGAGAGTTCTTCGATACATAGAATAAACAGACAAAGGAACAAAGGATCTCCCTGTCTAATTATCTTTTCCCCTTAATAATTTCAAATAGGGTGTTATTAATCAGAACACAAAAGGTTGTAGTAGAGACATAAGCCTTAATTTAGTTGATAAAATGTGAGGCAAGCTGAGAGCAAAGGAACCGATACCGTTCTGTAACGGCTGGTTATCGGAACGACATCTGTGCCTGCAGTATCTGTCATGGCCGATATTCAAAATACTGACCAAATACTGACTGGTACGGTAATTTCTGAAAATGGAGGGACCATTTTGCAAAATCTTAAACCTAATTTAACCCTACATCAAATGAAGCCTTCTTGGCTTCTTCTGTTCTTCGTCTCCTTCTCTCATCCGCTGCCCACTCTCACTGTCTTCATCTCTCATCTTCTTCTTCATCTTCATCTTCTTCTTCTACGTTCTACTTCTGTCTTCTACCTCATCTCTCACTCTCAGTCGCACCAAACTATCACTCACCATCTTCTTCTTCTACCTCATCTCCATATCTCACTTCTTCTTCTTCGCTCACCACCGCACCACCACCAAATCGTATTGCACCACCACGTCCGCACATCACCGCTACTGATCTTCTTCTTTTAAGACGTCCGCACATCGTCGCACCACCACCACTGCACCACCACCACCTCACACCGCCGCACAGCACCACCGGTCCACCACCATGCCATACCTGAAGCCGAATATAGTGAATTAATTTTGGGTGTGTTTGATGAGTTTTTGAGTGTAGTTTTTTCCTGCTTAATGCATTATCTATTGTGAATTTGTGATCGATGTTAGATTTGTGAATTGATTTTGTGATCAGGTTGATATTGGATTTGTGAATTGATATTTCTGGTGTAGTTATAAATATTGCATTATTTATTGTGAATGAGATCTAGCTGGTTGGATTGGAATTGAAGTTGTGAATTTGTGAATCGGGTTGAAATTAGAGTTGTGAATGGTTATTGACTTACGTAGTGATGTGAATTTTGATGTTCTGAATTGAATATTAGAGTTGAAATGTTGAAATGGTTTCGGTGGTATGGTGGCATTGTAATTTCTGAATTAAATATTGAATTCAATGAGACATTATGCTCATAGTTTTGTTTTGTGATTTGCGTGGTTGGATTAAAAATTGGAGATGAATTATTATTTGGTTGATTTATTTCTGGTGTGGTTATATTATAAAATAAATATTGGTTTAAGTTTATGCCAGACATCTATGATAATTTATGATATTTTTTTTTATGAATGAAATGCTTGGCCTCATATGAATATGTGATGAATTAAATTGATTAGATCATTCAATTGAAAGTTTGTAAGATGAAAGTTGAAAGTTAAAACAACTTAAATTAAAATTTTAAATCGACAATATTAAAAATGTAAACTTGCAAAAGACTTAAATTGTTAAATGACAAATTCTTAATATTTATGAAATGGTATTTTATTGTTAGTGTTTGAGTATTGACTATTGACTTTAGATAAATAAAGTAGTTGAGTACATAATTATGCAATTGTAAATTAATAATAATTCGGTTGTAATTATTATTAGTTAATTGAATTTAAAATATGTTGAAATTGAATTATTTGATAATATATATGTGTGGGGTATGAGGGTATCATAAATATTTATAATAGATTATATGTGAAAGTAGTGATGTAAAAATGTATCCTAAAAAGAATTACTTTTGTTCAAATTGTGGATATGTTGTAGGTTCCAATTATTTATACTCAGACTTATTAATGTCAATTAAAAATTGTAAAAGCAACTTATATATTTAAGAACGAAATATGGAATGATGTATATAATATTATGGTTTGTTAGAAATGGAAAGAACATTCAAAACTTTAAATAAGAAAAATATTTTCAAAGAAGCAAATTGATCCTTATGTTATTAATATATCCTTGAACTTGATCATTATGTTATGAATAGACGTGTATGAAATGAACAATTGTATAAGAAATGGAAATTATTTTATGAATGTTTTGTGATTGTTGGAAATGGAAATTGTTGGAAATTGGAAATTTTTTATGAATATTTTGTGATTATTGGAAATGGAAATTGTTGGAAATTGGAAGTTGTTTGATGAATGTTTTGTGATTATTGAAAATGGGAATTGTTGTAAATTGTTAGAAATGGAAATTGTTGGAAATGGAAATTGTTTATGAATGTTTTGTGATTGTTGGAAATAGAAATTGTTGGAAACTGAAAATTGTTTTATGAATATTTTGTAATTATTGGATATGGGAATTGTTGGAAATTGTTAGAAATGTAAAATAATTTTATGAATATTTTGTGATTATTAGAAATGGAAATTGTTTTATGAATATTTTGTGATTGTTGGAAATAGAAATTGTTGGAAATTGGAAATTGTTTTATGAATGTTTTGTGATTATTGGAAATGAGAATTGTTGGAAATTGTTAGAAATGGAAATCACTTTATGAATGTTTTGTGATTATTGAAAATGTAAATTATTTTATGAATGTTTTATGATTGTTGGAAATGGAAATTGTTAGAAATTGGAAATTGTTTTATGAATGTTTTGTGATTAGTAGAAATGGGAATTAGTGGAAATTGTTAGAAATAGAAATTAGTTTATGAATGTTTTGTGATTGTTGGAAATGGAAATTGTTAGAAATTGGAAATTATTTTATGAATGTTTTGTGATTATTAGAAATGAGAATTATTGGAAATTGTTAGAAATGAAATTTTTTATGAATATTTTGTGATTATTGGAAATCGAAATTGTTTTATGAATATTTTGTGTGATTATTGGAAATGGAAATTGTTTTATAAATGTTTTGTGATTGTTGGAAATGGAAATTGTTGGAAAGTAGAAATTTTTTTATGAATTTTTGTGATTATTGGAAATGGGAATTGCTGGAAATTGTTAAAAATGGAAATTATTTTATGAATATTTTGTGATTATTGGAAATGGAAATTATTTTATGAATGTTTTGTGATTGTTGAAAATGGAAATTGTTGGAAGAATGTCTTGTGATTGTTGGAAATGGAAATTGTTGGAACTGTAAATTGTTGGAAGAATGTTTTGTGATTATTGGAAATGGGAATTGTTGGGAATTGTTAGAAATGAAAATTGTTATATAAATTTTTTATGATTATTGGAAATGAGAATTGTTGAAAATTGTTAGAAATGAAAATTGTTTTATTAATGTTTTGTGATTGTTGAAAATGGAAATTGTTGGAAGAATGTTTTGTGATTGTTGGAAGTGAAAATTGTTGGAAATGGAAATTGTTATATAAACCGTTTTGTGATTATTGGAAATGAGAATTGTTTATGTATGTTTTGTGATTGTTGGAAATGAAAAGTATTTACGTATGTTTTGTGATTGTTGGAATTAACTAATTATATATGTTGAATAATTGAATTGTTAGTTTTTGACGTATAGTGAATTGTGTTCCATGAAATTGAATTGTGTGTAATGTAATAATACAAAATGAGTTATTTTATATAAGATGGATATGCATATTGTGTAAAGAAATTATGTGTTATGTATTTTGATATACGCATGCATTTATTTTTACAGATAAATGGAAGGAAGTTTAAGTACTGTTGATCAACCCACTTCAGGAAGATACAATGATTCAGCTTGGGCTCATGCTGCATTGGTTCCTGGTATGAAGAACTATACTGTTTGCTTGTTTTGTAACAAGCATTTGAAAGGTGAAGGAATCACCCGATTAAAAAAAATAGCTGGAGTTAAAGGAGAGGTAGAACCTTGTAAAAAAGTAAGTCATGATGTGAAATGGCAGATGAAAACATTGCTTAATGAATATCAACACGAGAGAGATAGAAGGGAAATGTTGAATTTTGAAATTGGCAGTGGAAGTTCGTTTTCTAGTTTCCATAGTGATTATTGGAATGTTGAAGGTGGTAGTGGTACTGGCAGTGTTCCATCTCAAGCCCAAAAAGAAGTACCTGAACCTGATGTGAGGAAGAGAAGAAGGCAAACTAGTTTTTTTGCACCACGAATAACTCCTGAAGCCCAACCTTCAATTTGTAGTGCAATGCAATCAAGAGATGCAGCTCACAATGTCGATACGGTAGTAGCTAGATGGTAGTATGATACAGGTTCGTCATTTAATGCTTCTCAGTCTTGTTATTATCAACCTATGATGGATGCAATAGCCTCTTATGGTCTGGGATACAAAGGTCCTTCGATTGATGACTTAAGAGGTAAACTTTTGAGTTGTTCTATTTCTGAAATTAGAAGTTATTTGGCTGAAAGAAGAGTGAATTGGGTTACTTATGGATGTTCAGTCATGTGTGATGGTTAGACAAATAGGAGACAAGAGCCTATTATTAATTTTTTGGTTTATTCTACAAATGGCTCTATATTTTTGAAATCTCTTGATACATCTGGCCTTATTAGAAATATTGAGACTTTGTTTGGGATATTTGATGAAGTTGTGAATGAAGTAGGGCCAGAAAATATTGTTCAGTTGATTATTGACAATGATTCCGCTTATAAAGCGGCAGGAAAAAGGTTGCATAATACGTATAATTCTTTTTTTGGATCGCTTGTGTTGCACATTGCATTGACCTAATGCTGGAGAATATAGGAGATCTTAGGTATTTTCTGTTATTGATGAGATAATGCAAAAAGCTAAAAGGATGACAAAGTTCATTTAATAATTGTGCATGGGTGTTGAGTTTGATGAGAAAGGAATTTACCAACGGTAAAAATTTGTGTCGTCCTGCTGTAACAAGATTTGCAACAAAATTTCTTATCACTTCAATCTTTTATTTCGCTGAAGAAAGAATTAAGACAAATGTTTACAAGTAATAAGTGGATTACATCTCAACATGCTAGGTCTAATGCTGGAGTGGAGGTTTGTAATATTATACTGGAAGATAGAGAATTTTGGTCTCAATTTCAATTTGTTATCTGAGTTTGTGAGCCTTTGGTGAGGGTGATTTGCTTAGCTGATAGTGAAAAAAAGCCAACAATGAGCCTTTGGTGAGGGTGCTTTGCTTAGCTGATAGTGAAGAAAAGCCAACAATGAGTTATATTTTTGATGCCATGGAGAGAGCGACGGAAGCAATTAAGGCAAATCTGAAACATAGGCCTTCTTTGTGCACACCATATCTTTCAATCATTAATGAAAGAAGGGAAAGACAACTTTCTTCTCCGTTGTTTGCAGCTAGGGAATTTTTGAATCTTAGTGTTTATTTTTGACTGGATCTTAATAAGCAAGTTGAAGTTAATAAAGGAATGCTTTTAACTATTACAACAATAATTAACATTGACGCTATGCAAGATCTCTTAAGCTCACAAATGGATCTTTATAAGTTGTCTTATGGGAATTTTGGAATGCCGATTGCTATTCAAAAAAGAGAAAACCTTTCTCCAGGTATTATTTTTCCTTTTTCTTATTTGTTAAAAATTAATTATCACTTTATTTTGTTTAAAACGGTACTTTTGTTATCTTATAACTTATAGTTTCTTGGTGGGATCAATTCGAAAATGGCGTTCCAGAATTGAAAAGGTTTGCAATCTAGATTTTAAGTCAATGTGTGAATGTAACAGGCTGTGAACAAAACTGGTATACATTTGAATTTATCCACTCCAAAAAAAGAAATAGATTGGAGCGTAAGGGGTTAAATGACTTAGTTTTTGCTCGATACAACTTCAAGCTTCGAGAAAGGTATGTTATTATCATTATTATCATTATTCATTTCGATATAATTTCTTATAATTTTCTAATAATTAAATTATCTCTTTTTTGTGATTTTTGGAAATGTGAATTGTTAGGAATTGTTGTAATTAGAAGTTGTTTTATAAATATTTTGTGATTGTTGGAAATGAGAATTGTTGAGAATTGTTGGAATTGAGAATTGTTTTATACATGATTTGTGATTGTTGAAAATGTTAATTGTTGGAATTGTTAGAATTAGAAATTATTTTATGCATGTTTTGTAATTGTTTAAAATGTGAGTTGTTGGGAATTGTTGGAATTGGAAATTGTTTTATGCATGTTTTGTGATTATTATAAATATGAATTTTGAAAACAATTGGAATTTGAAATTGTTTTATGAATGTTTTGTGATTGTTGAAATGTGAATTGTTGAGAATTGGAAATTGTTTTATGCATGTTTGGAAATGTGGTTTTTATGTTAAGAGAGTTGTGAGAGATTAAGTCGTAGGGTCCGTGACTATTTTTCACTATTGAACTATAGGATTTTACGATTGATATTTGATAATAACAAGAAATAAATACTAAAAATAAGTTTATAATTTTGATGAAAAGCAATATAAAAATAAAATTTACCCATAAACTTAAGAAGATAATTCAGGAAACTAATAAAGAAGAGTTAAAGTTTGCAACCATGAAAGTAAATATTAAGTCATGAACAAAAGAAGATCAAGGCACTTTAAGGTCATTCTATACTTTATAATGTTAATTATAATTTCATTTAGTCACTTTGATGATTTTAAAAACTCACTATGGATAAAAATTTCATATCAATTCATTATATGTATCTTTTTATTGATCAAAAGGCATTAAAACTTTTGGTTTTAAAGTAATTGCCTCTTGATCTTTCAAACACTCTTTGAAGTATATTTTGGCAGATGCTTTAATTATAATTTATTAAACAAACTGAGTTTGAGCATTTGAAAATTTTAAAATCATATTTTTTGGTAGATTGCTCTACTACTATAGGCTAGTAGTTGACCAATGTAAGTTAAATGTGTAGCAGGTGAGTTTGTTGATACATTAGTTGGCTAATATAGTCTACCAATATGTCCCATGGAATATGGTTGAGTGATCGACCAATATGCAACGAATAGCAGATTTTATGCAGAGAATGCACATTGGTCGACCAATACAAGTTAAACTTGTAATTGAGTTGTTTTTTGACACATTGGTCAACCAATGTAGGTGTATATATTGGTCAACCAATGTATCCCTTAAAGGGATATTAGTTGGTCACACACTTATATTAGTCAACTAATATGTTAAAAAAATAACTCAATTATAATTTTAACTTATATTAGTTGACCATTATATCATAATATAGGTGTGTTTAACCAATATCTCTCTAAGGGACACATTGGTTGACCAATATGCCTTAGTGGTTGACCAATATCTCAATAGCTAGTGAATTTATACATTTCACGTATACTAGTAGTTATTAGAGTTCTACAACCAGCCATTATAATGACTAGTTTTTGACTTTAATGGCTAATAGGGTCCCAAAATCCTATAAATACATGTTTTCTCTTTGCTTCATGTATCAAGAAATATTTGGGTATCTTTTACACAAATTTATAAATGTTTATCAAACATTTATACATCATTGTCTCATGTTTATGTGAGTGAACCTCTTTGAAGTTATCAAGTAATAAAGTGAGATATTTTAAGTTGTAAACTTTATTTAGAGTATTATATTATTATACTTAGAGGTGTTCCAAGTGATGTTAAAGTTCCTCTTCACCTTAGAAGAAGATTATATAGGATTCCTCTTTACCAAAAAAAGATTGTACAAAGGTTATTCTTCAATTTAAAAGAAGAATATAGTGAAATTCCAAGAAGAATTTTGGGTGTAGTCATAAGCAAGATTTGTTTATTGAACCACTATAAATTAGTTTGTGTTATCCTTTTACTATCCTTTTTAAATTATTATTCAATTGTTTGACTGATTTATGTTAAGCAATCTCTGTATTCTTATATATAGTGGTTGCTATTAAATTGAGTTTATTGGTCATTTTTTAATTTTATAGATACTCAATTTATACCCTCCTCCTAGGTGTCATTAGAGACTAACAACTGATGATGGGTTCGTGGCTATTGTTCACAATAAAAAATAAACTTACTAAGGTTTAAACTAGTCTCGGACTACCTATAAGAGTGTTAGGACAAATCATACTTAGTCCAATCTGATCCATTACCAATTTTATTCTTGAGTTTGAATTTCATAAGTTATCTACTTACATTTACTATTATAGAAAAATTTTTATTTAACCTAAATTTTTTTTCAGGAATTTCTCTCTTTTAAACTTGATGATAAAAATAGGATTGCAATGAATTGAGTCAAGAGGCAGCCCAAACTTAGTCCAAATATTGATTCAATTGCAATGAATTGAGTCAAGAGGCAGCCCAAACCTAATCTAAATATTGATTCAACGTGACTCATTTCTTTCGAAGCTCGTTCATCTAATTTATAACCCAAATTTGGTAGACCTATCAAAGCTTCCAATTCGATTTGCCTAACTTTTTGTCACCATCAACCTGAAAAAAATCTAGATCTCTATTACCATTGACCCATACAAATTATGAAGAGACCTAATACGCTCTAGGAAGTTTATCCATATACAAGTAATCACCCTCCTTCAATAACAAACAAAAGCTCTCACATATATTCGATTGAGAATTTGAATCCACAATGATCAAATAATGGAACTTTAAGGAAATAAGAAAATTAGACTTATTCAAAAGGAAAAGAAGAAGGTTCCTCAAGTGGTGGTCGATTCGATCAAGAATTAAAAAAAAAAGAGTAAAGCTAAAAGGAACAAAGAGATTGACGAATTGAACAACAATAACTTGAGCTAAATATCAAGAACAAATTAAGTGTCAAATTCCTAGCCCTAATAATGGAAAAGCTATCAATCACATCCACAAGAACAAGACTAGATATGTTAACATATGCAAAACCATAATTTCTTAATCTAGAGGAAGCTCATTTTTAATAAGGGCACAACTACACGAAGGAGAAAAGAGAAAAATTACAACTATAAAATTAGGCTTCATTCTCAGTCGAATCATAGAGTTTGAGTCTGAACCTAAACTGAATCTTATTTATATATAATCAGGGTTCAGCCCCAGTCGAATTGTGCAGTCTCAATCTAAATTTAAATCTAATCTTAAAAATTTTAGAAAAAGAAACTTGACCTTGAACTAAAACTTGGTTAACTCACTAACTTTGGATATGGGAAGAAGAAAAAGAGCCATTTGGAGAAAATAAGGAAATTTCACTAAGATCTATGGTATATAAGAATGAACTCTTTTGTTTTGTATTCTTTCATATTTATTGTTGGTTTTATTTTTTAGAGTATGAACTAAATTGCGATAGAGATCTAGACAAAAAGAACTTTAAAACCTGTTGCTTGGATTGATTTATCTATTTAATGAAAGGTCCATGTTTTCTTGTGAATTGTTTACGAGTCTATATTGTGTTAAATTAAGATATGCTAGTATTTTGGTTCAATTTTAGATATTTGATATTTGATTTTGAAGTAGTAAAAAAAGAGGTGAATTAATTTTACTTTAAAAGATCTCATTCATTTAATTATAATTTACTTTTTTTATCAGATGAGATTCTCAATATCAAAGAATTTCATTTATCTCTTAATACAAAAAATTTGACACCAAGAAAATGATCTCATCCGTAAAAAAGGTAGGGTGGGGTTTGCATCAAGTTGTTAAAAGTTTTGTAATTTTGTTCCAAGTTCAAAACAAAACAAAGCTTGGCCAATGGCCATGCATGCAAAGGACAATACCTTTGGTACACTTCCTTTCCGGAAATATCAATCCGCTGTAGATACGATACTTCCCTCCCCACTCAAATACAAATTCGTCACTATTCTAGACATGGCTGGGTGATTGGTCGATCAATTTATGATGGACGGCTGGGAGAGAGTCATTCATTCCGATGGATTGGATAGAACAGAAGCTATGGTGGGTCCTTATCACTACTTAAATGTGGATCGGTTATCTGGGGCACTGTGCATGTGTTTGCTATTTAGGACGGGGCTAGTTTTTTGTGGGGATATGAAGCTTTTTGCGGCGTACACGTGTTATGTGAATGCGATCGCTAGTTTGTACGTATTGTCTTGTCAAAGCCCAAAACTAAAAAGTATTTTCAGAAAATTAAATGAAATTAATATTCTACTTCTTCGTTTGTTGATTAACCAAACCAAAGATGAGGTTTCGTCCGTAAGTATAGAAAGGCGGCAAAACATGGAACCCTCAACCCCGTTCGTCGTCACGTGACTATGCAGCTCTCTGCACGTGCAGAGGCTTTTTGGCTAATTTTGTTACATAAGTACGTCAAAAATAGGAAAAAAAGTCAAAAAGATAATTAATTTTACACAGGTGGGTCCCACAGCACTTATCTTTCGGCCGCTTCACTTTGTCGTTTCTGTTTGCTTCCCCACTTCACCACCCCACATGCGCAGCGTGAGCGTTTTCCCAGTCACATCCACTAAATTGCGCCCGACGCTTTATCCTGCGCACTGTCCCCGTTCATTTCTTAGTTCCATTGCTGTGCCTGTGAGATTTACCCATTTATCGTTGTTGCTTATTGATCTTGTGTTTTTAGCCATATTAAGCGTACCCTTTTGGTTCTTCGTTTTTTAGCGTTTGTTTATGCGGTAAACGAGTGATCTTTGACTTTGAAGGTTCGATTCTCTTTGCGACATTTTTTTGAATATGAGATCAAAGTGGGCTACTCTCTGAAGAAGGATCTCTGTCGAAGTTACTGGCTTTTGCTTCTGAATCTCTTAAGGTTAAGGAGCCGAGTTTCATGGCTGGGAACAGTGAAGTTAACGTCAATGAAAGCAAGGTAATTCCTTTTCATGTTCTTTCTTTTCTTTCTGCTTGTTATTGCTGCTTGTTTGATAATGAGATACGTGGTTGTTTCTATTGAGTTTGTTTGGGTTTCTCGCTTGTTTGTGTTTTGGTGCTTGGAGTTCCATATTCAGCAGGACCGATGCTGGATTTTTAGGCAAAATACGTATTTGTGAACAGGGCTTACTGACTTGGGATTTTGAAAATGGTGATTGTTGTTAAGAAAAGTTGTTGTGAATCTTATGTTTTCTGCTTTATCTCTAAATAGGACAGTTCTGCTCTGTCTCTTCTGTTTTTCAAGATTCCTTGTAATTTGAACTTTGAGTCTTCACTCGTTGCCTTTTTTCTCAAAATTGGAAGCTTGCTGGTTTTTCCTCTTTTGGGGCTTGATATAATAACAAACCGTTGTTGTTTGGGGCTTTTTTGGAATCTAAGAGCATGTATGAGGAGTTTTATCAGCTTTGCCCTTTTGACTTTAATGGTTGTATGATTTTTCGTTTGTAGTCATGACTTGATTATCAAAGTTCAATTTGATTACCTTTTCCCCTTTAGGCTTTGGATCAGTAAACTCTGAATACCGTGATCTGGTTATATGCTTGTCTGCATGATAACATTTGATTTCACGATACCTTGTCATAGTGTCACTTTTCATTCTTGGTTTATTTTAGTTTCGGGCACTCGCTTTCTAGTTCAGCTTATAACATTAATCGTACAGTTAATGCAAATCCCAAGATCTTCTAATAATTCTGACTGGCTTTTTAGTCATTCATATTTGTTACTAGGAATTAATTTGTTAAAACATTTTTCTTCATTTTCTGTAGTTGGTAGTTCCTCTAAATACTTGGGTCCTTATTTCAAATTTCAAGTTGGCTTACAATCTCCTTCGACGGCCTGATGGAACTTTTAACCGCCATTTGGCTGAATTTCTGGACCGAAAAGTTCCAGCCAATGCAACTCCAGAAAATGGAGTTTTCTCATTTGATGTTATCATTGACCGTGGAACCAACCTTCTCAGCCGGATATATCGACCAACATCTGGGGAGGAAACTCAACAAAATATTGCTGATTTTGAGAAGCCTATGAACTCGGATGTTGTTCCTGTCATAATCTTCTTTCACGGCGGAAGCTTTGCACACTCCTCTGCAAATAGTGCTATTTATGATACATTATGCCGTCGACTAGTGGGCATCTGCAAGGCTGTGTTGGTGTCTGTAAATTATAGACGTGCACCTGAAAACCGATATCCATGTGCTTACGATGATGGGTGTGCAGCTCTTAAGTGGGTCAATTCAAGAACTTGGCTTGAAAGTAAAAAAGATTCCAAAGTTCATGTGTACTTGGCTGGTGACAGCTGTGGTGGTAACATTGTGCACCATGTTGCTTTGAGAGCAGTTGAATCTGGAATCAAAATATCAGGGAACATATTGCTCAACCCGATGTTTGGTGGCCTGGAGAGAACGGAGTCGGAGAAGCGATTAAATGGGAAATACTTTGTTACTATCCAAGATAGAGACTGGTATTGGAGAGCTTTCCTCCCGGAGGGAGAAGATAGAAATCATCCTGCATGCAGTCCATTTGGGCCAAGAGGTAAAAGTCTTGTAGGAATGAAGTTTCCCAAGAGTCTTATTGTCGTGGCTGGTTTGGACCTTATTCAGGACTGGCAGTTGGATTATGTTGAAGGGCTCAAGAAGGCTGGGCAGGATGTGAAACTTCTATATATGGATCAAGCAACGATAGGATTCTACTTCTTGCCTAATAACAATCACTTCCATACTGTTATGGATGAGATAAGTAAATTCGTGTGTTCAGACTGCTAGCAGGCTTAACTTTACAAAACTGGAAACTAGATATAACAGGGGTTTGACATGAATTTGGGCGATGTTGAGGGTCATTTGCTGTTTGTAGAGTGTAATGTTATATGTCTGGACATTTCATTGGTAACCAGTGCAAGTTCTGGGGTCCGGTTCTTTTTTCTATGGGGTGCAGGATGTGGTTTGGCATTTAGCTGGCTTGATATTGTCTGTTCGGCGTTCAAGTTGTCTACAATAGGGTGTTGTAGCTTGATGAGAAGAGCTTCCGTGGCAAGAGGAGGCTGTTTGACTGAGTTTAGCAGAGAAACCAAGCTTAATGTCTCCCAGGATGTCTTCGACAGAAGTTGAGTTGAACATTCGGTGGCTGACTAATTGGACTTGGTGTCTTGAAAATGTGATATTAGCTAATTTAGAAGATGGATGGCAAAATTCCATGGTGTCGTGATGTATATTCTTACATTAGTATATATAAAAGATGTTTGTTTATCTTCCCTTGTTATTTAGTTACCAATCTCTGTTTCTTGTTACCTCTATTTGATTTATTATTGTTTTACAGTTAACTGGCAACTGTAAATATTATGATAATTTCATTCATATAAACTGTGAAGTAAATGTGCTATATTCTTGTGAAATGTTTTACTCATTCAACATATGTTAGAATCGACTAGGCATATCATTTTCGGTCTTCGAATTAAGTAATGATCTTGTGACATGTTTCAGAAAAGCTATGCTCCTTGTTATAGCTGACATTCTTGTATGATTCATTGATGGACAGAAAAGCTATGCTCCTTGTTATAGCTGACATTCTTGTATGATTCATTGATGGATGGCATTAAAATCCACGCTCTGCATATTCATGTTTAACCAGATGAGCAAAAATTGTTCTACATATCCGATGCTTAAATGTTCTTGTTGGACATGCCATATTTGGGATATGTAATGGCTCTGGTTATTACGCCATAAATCCTCATTAGATATGTTAAAGCTTCACCTCATTGATTTTGGCAAACTTACTATCTGAGGTGCATTGGTTATATGTTCTCGACGGTGAACATCCTTTATTAACTTAATTATTGTTGAAATAAGGGTATTTAGATTCCAGGGGCTAGGATTAGAGTTTATGGATCCAGAGATTGTAGAGATTATGGTTCCAAAGGAGTTCTTCTTTTCATTTTGATCGGTGAAAACAGATGAAGACATTCTTCTTCATACGCAGAGTCACTTTAAAAGGAGATTCCAAGGGTGAAGTACAAAATGAAGAATATGATTTGAATCTTGAGTTACGTGACGTGCATCAAACTCTTGTACCAACTCCTTGAGGTCTTTTCCTTCCTATTTTCAAAGATAGAATTTTGAGGCTTGGAGTAATTAGTAACGTTGCTTTTTTGTGATCGTTAGATTACAAATTTAAGTTATTTTTTGTAAAAATATAAAAGAAAGACTAAGTATATTATCATCCTCTTCAAACGGAAGTCTTGTGTACAGAGTACTTTAGAGATTGAATTTTCAAGATAGAACTATCTGGTATGATGTAAACTAAAACTTTGCATTTTCTTTAAACTATCAAGAGCATTAGCCATTGGAATTGTTTTGTCAAAATGATTGTTAAAACAAGTGGGAAGGAGCCTGGAAGCGTGCGGCTCTTCTGTCCACTTATTCTGATACCCCAAATGAGCTCGAAGTCCACTTACAAAATAGTGCAAGCGCAATGTAACAAATGATTGGAGGCAATCCTAAGTTCTGGAAGTGATTGGATTGATTTGATACGTTCTTGGCCGTTTTTTAAACCCCTACATATTAATACAAAACTTGGCTTATTGTGGGAAGAGAGCCCGTTTGGTGGTGGCTGGAGTGTGGTGTTGCTAACGGGGGACCACCTCAACAATCATTTTTAAGCTACTTGTGGTTTTGGAATTTTGCTATTACAAGTGATTGAGAGGAGTATTAGGTGCAGAGAACCTTCTTGATAAAGACATCTAGCCTTCTCTGATTGACTTTTGGAGGCAGATGTTTTAAGAGGAAACATGGCTTATTAGGTGCAGCTTTGTTGTTGTTTGATAGACATGAACCATTGCTCAAGGCCTTAGTAGAAATTATATTGGATATTGAAGTCACCTTTAATCATGAGGCATGAGTAGGATTCCCAACTAGAGCATGATGGACTTGAATTAACTACCCTACTAGGTGAAATGCTGAGACTGCAAAAGTAGACGTCCTTATACAATGGGTTCACTGTTGTCCCCGGCTCTTTCCCACTTCTCCATTTAAGATGTTCTCTTCTAGATCAGCTTTAGCTGTAACTTAGTTGGCTTTTGCCCTTAGCTTAAGGGAGAAAAAAGAAAAGAAAGCTTGCCACACATAGTAGGCAAACAATTAGAATCAGACTTGACGCACCCAAATTCCTTTTTATCACTTAGGATCATTTCCTTGACCAGTATCAGATATCTGCCCTACTTGCAATGTATTATGAATAGGTGTAAATAAATGAATAGACAAGTTCATAAGGAAAATACTCAAAGCTGTTAAGAAGATGAAAATAGCAATTATTGTCAGAAGTTGATTGTCAGGTGTGTATGATATAACAAGATTCATAGAAGGAAGAAATATGGAAGGCTTATCTGCATTCCTCCAACAAATGGAATTTTGCAGGTTTAAGCCAATGATTGCCCATTTGGATTTACAGTGCTCCATTTCATAGAAATTCATAAAAACTCATTGCAATAGAAAAGGAATTAAAGTAATCCATTTCATAGAAATTCAGAAATTCCATCACAGGAAAAAGTTCTGGCTTATCATGATCAAAGTTTCTTCAGACCATGTTCTCATGTTTACTGACTTGTTGCCAATTTCCAGAACAAATTTCCATGTTACTCCTATTCAGAATGTTCCAAGCATAAACGTTTAAAGTGCGCAAAGTTAAGTGAATTCTGGTACCTGAGCAATATCATCAGCTAAAACAAAGAGATTATAAGTGAAAATTGTTATAACGGTCAGAGAGAAAAGGGCATCATTTTGCCCTTTTACAAGACATCATTCATTCAAAAACTGAAGTTCACTAAGAAAGGTTAGTCAGTCAACGTACTTTAGCAACATATGCAAGAATCGCTGCAGCAAAAAATGTTGTTGCTGAAGAGACCACAGTCCAAAAGTTATTCTGCTTTCGGGCCTTTGCAACAGAATTTTGCAGAAGTTCTACTTCTTGTCTCATCTCAACAACAGCTGTTTCCTTGTCTCTGAAAGCATTCATGATGACTTCAAGTTCAGCTGCATATGGTTCAATCTCATCATCAAGCTTCCTTTCACTAACCGTTACTGCTTCCTTTCCATCATCAGATTGGCGCACCGATGATGCAGTGCTCTTCAACATTTTCAGGACTCTTTCTGATTTAAGGACAGTTGATTCTAATCTCGAACTCAAGTTCTCAACTTCCCTTTCAGCCTTCAACAGATTGTTCTGCACTAACTCTTTTTCTTCGTTCAATGAACCAAGTTGGTTAATTATTTTCTCCTTTTCTATGACCAAATTCCCACATTTGATCTCCATCCTCACAAGCTCTTCTTTGGTCTCTTCAATCTTCTTGTCCATTTCCTGGACCTTTAACTGCAAGCTGACAACATTCTTCTTTTCCTCATCAAGGTCCCTCTGAGCATCGTCCCTCTCTAGTCTTACTTGAGCCAAAGCCTCACTATTATAGCGAACTTCAGATGCCAGTTGTTTATTCTTATCTTCTTGATCTTTGATGGATTCTTGCATTGCAGACTCAATATCCCTTAGTTCATCAACTACGTGTTGCAGCTGCACAATTTCACTCTCCTTGCCAGCTTTCTCCTCCTCAATTTCTTTCTTCTCCTTTAACAACTTCTGAATTAATTCACCCTTATCCTTCAGTTCAGTGTCAACAAAATTCATACGACTTTCTTGAAAATCTTTTTCCTCCAATAACTTCTTAATAGTTTCTTCTCTGTCTCTCTTTTCACCCTCCAAAGCATCAATTTTCATTGTCATTGTCTTCTCCTTCAGCGTTGCCTCACTGCATCTCTTCTCCAACTCCAAAATGTTTTCACACATAACCTTCCCCTCCGTTCGTAATCTTGATAAAGACTCATTCAATTCCTTGACTACTTTATCCAACTCATTAATCTTTCTTGCTTGTCCATTTTTCTCCATTTCAACCTCATTCTTCTCCCTCACAATCCTTTCCATCTCTCCCTTCAAATCCCCTATTTCTCTCAATCTCTCCACCAAGCTCCCCTCAGATAAATCTCTTAGCCTTATCAGTCCTTCAATGCTTTTCTCCATTTCCTTTTTCTGCTCAGTCAAAGCAGAGTATTGTTTTCTCAAAATTTCAAACTCCTCTTCCGTTTTTCTTTCCTTTTCCTCTGCTTGGATGATTCTGTTTTTCAAACCACTCGTCTCCTGGACCAAATTATGAAGATCTCTCCTCATGAAGTCCCTTTCTTGACAAACCTGACTCAGTATGTTCCTTTCACTTTCAAGACTATGAATCAGCTCACTCACTTCACTCTCTAACAACTCAATTTCATTTTCTTTCTCCACCTTCTCTTTGACCAGCCCATCAATACCAGTACTAGTTTCAACAATGTGAATCTCAAAACAAGCACAAAGAACCCTTTTCTCTATATCCAAGCTGACTCTCTCCTCACTCACCTTCCTCAACTGACTCTCTACCTGACCCGTCTCCATATTATACCTACTCAGCTGAGCCTCCAAAGCCTCTTTGGCCTGAACCAAAGACTCAACTTGTTGCCTACGTTCGAATGCCTCTTTGACAAGCAGAGAGTTGAGAGATTTCAGGCTCTGCAGCTTCTCCCTAGGCTCCTCCATGGGGGGCTGTTCTTGGTGGTTGCTCATTTCCTGGGTCTTGGGAATATCTTGTGGGTTCTCTTGCTTGGGGGCTGATGGCTGTTGGGTGACTTTCTTTTTGGCCATTTTTGGTGGTGGTGAAAGGAGTTGAGATTTCAAGATTAGGGTTTGTTAGTTACGGTGGAGAATGCAAGCGAGAAAGATAAGAGGAATCGAATAAAAACAAGACAGCGAGAGGGAAAGAAAGGGAAGGGTTTGGTGCGGGTGGGAGGGAAGTGACGAGAATTTAAATTTTTGGGGCCCAAAAAGCCTTTTGGGGAAATGGAATTTGTTTTATCTATTTTCAAAGAGATTGGCATTTTTTGTTCGGCCATGATTTGTTTCATCTTCCTTGTTTTGCCCTCTAGTAATAACTAATATGCCTTTGAATCTCTACTCTCTAGTAATTTTAAGTGAGTCTAGCTAATATATGATAATGAGAATTTAATAAAACCAAACAATTGAATTTAAATTTTAATAACTAAATGATTAAAAAAATATCAAATTAAAAAAATGAAAATATAAACATTTGTTGACTAAATATGTTAATATAATTTAAGTGATTTAATGAAACAAACTTATTTTTATTTATTTTCTATTTTGAATATTTATAATATTATTCGCACGAGTGGTGTTAAGTAATTTTTACTTTTGCAATCTAATATAAATTATAAAGTTTTTAATGTGTGGTAATTATTTCATATTTTATCAAGGAAAAATTAAATGTAATATTTATTGCATGCACATATGACTTAGGGTTGTTCAATTTAAACCTACTAATTTATGAGTGTTTTTATTTAAATATTATACATACAAAGAATATATATTCTATGAGATTTTTATATTTCATATGGTAACTTATAATATGAGTGTTATTTTAATGTACTCATTTCCTATAACATTTTGAATAGTTTATTTTTATTAAATTGATGTCAATTTTTATATTAATGTTAATTAAATTTAAATCACTTTATTTATCTTTTTTTGAAAAAATATTACTATACCTTTCGTAAATTGTTGACTTTTAAGTTTAATAAACAATAAATTGAAAAGTTTGAAATTGATTTAACAAAATAAAACTTAAGGAATTAAAACATATTTAATATTAACAAATCTAAACTTTGCATCTTCTTCTCTTATAACATCATCGAATAAGTGTATTGTTCATCTATAAACTCTTCCCTTATCAAAAACAACTTCAATTCAATACTGAACATATTTTCTACGATGATAAGATACTTGACCGGCCCTTTTTCACATAAGTATTAAATAATATCAGAACATATTAAATATGTACTCAAGATTCGAGAATATTTTTGAGCAGAAAGTAATTGATGAGCCAATTCACCTAAGCCTTCTCTTCTTTCGCACAACAATACTCAATTGGGCTCTACCTACATCAAATACATTATCTATGATCATATAAGATCTCATTTCTCTTTGTAAGGACTTAAATACAAAAGTTCTTATTTGGTAACTATCAATGGAGAATGTAACCTTTTTACTTATTTGATTATTGAGAATAGATAAAATAATATATTACGATCTTTTACATTTAATTTCTTTAATAGCATATCAAGTAAAGCAAAAATTTTTAGTCTTATAATACAAATCATTCATAATTATCTAAAAATATAAATTATTAAAAATAAATTTGATTAATTATACATAAAATATAAAACAGATCATATAATAATTAAATATGAAAAAAATTTCTCATTATCATTCTTAATATTTGATACCAAAATTTAGGATAACTATTAAATTGTTTAATTAATTACATTCTTAATGATTGCATACCAAATGCGTATAATCAATATTTGCATTTTTTTATTTTTATTTTGATTCTTGCTTTCAATTACTCTGATTCTTTCATTATTATTTACTAAATAAGATCTATGAGGTTAGGCTCCTCCATTCTAAATTGTTACAACTAGTTGTTACAATTTCATCCTAAAAAGACAAATGTTTATTATTATACATTACATGTGGTTTATTTCTTGATAGGTGGGTAGAGATATTGCAGTGTATAGGTAAAGATCTTATCTTATAGAGATATTGGGATGACAATTTTTAGGTCTACTTATTTATTTTTTTTAGCAGGTGCAGGTCTATATTGCTTTGCTGAATTCATGATTTCAGGTGAAGAGCAAGAGCTTGAAGAAGATGATGAGAATTTAGGTGATTCGTGAGTGTGAAACACATACATAATTTTAGTTATGAATTGAGAATGTTTTAATAAGATTTTAAGGATTATTTTAGTGAATAAAGAGATCCTTATTTTGGTATATATTGAGTTATTCTTAATTTTATAAATTGGTTTAACCTTAATCTGAAGGTGAGATTTGAGTAGTTAAGTCTTATCGTAAACCAAATAAAATTAACTTGAGTTCAGGCATGATTGTTATATTCTTTCATAAATTTTATTTTAAGCAGTGAGTAACTATAATCATTATATTTTTGTATTTTTCTTAAAATAAGGTTATTCTTAAAAATGTTTTCATTAAATACAAATGGTAGAGACTACTTACTCCATATTAAATACTTATTTAATGTTTAATAGCCATCTAAAATAAAAATTAAATAAATACATTTTTGGATAAACTTTGTAGAAAAGTTGGTGATTTAAGATTAACTATATATTTACTCTTTGTAATCTCTATCGTATCTCTATTACTTAATTTTTTTGATATTATTATAACTAAATTGTGATTTCCACCCATTGAAAATAAATTCCATATAACTTAGAGTGTTTATAAAATTATTCAAATAAGTAACGATTTAATAACAATTATCCTCCATGAGCTGACATTAAGAACAACAATCTACATAAAGCGAGCCATTTCAATCCAATCTTAGGGGTTACTTAGTTAATAGGTTTTGGAAGATATCAATCAGTAAGGGATGGAAAACATTATGATACTTACTTCTTTTTTTTTTTTGCAATTATATATAATTAAGATATAATTAATTACAGTTTAATTATTAATTATATATTTTTCTTTTTTTCTCTTTTTGGCAATTAAATATAATTAATTAAAATATATTAAAATTTGATGTAGAATAAAAATTTAACAAATTTTTATTTTTCTATATTCTTAACAAATCAACTAATATCAATGATAATAATAATAATTTCTTTTTCTTAAACAAGGGAACATATTTGCTGTTCCTGAATTGCTGTGTTTATTATGCCTGAATAAATCCCAGCTATTTATTACAATAAGTTGGATAGTTAGAATCTTAAAAGCATAGGGCACAACAATTCAGGATAATCTGCTCTCTTTAACCAACTATTCTAATTATAATAATTATATTTATTCATATTCTTCTATGTAATCTATGTATATCCATATTATCATTGTCCCTTTCTTGTCCGAACCTACCGCCCCTTACATATTTAACATCCAAAGATAGTGCTGGCGAAATCTTCTTAAGGAACTACATCAGAAATGCATCCTGCTGCCATTAAAATTGTTTTAGCCATCTCTTGATTGCAACATTGATTGACGAATCATGCCTTGAGAGTAGTTGCTTTACCGCCCATCTCCTTCTTCTAAACAACCATACGATAATTGTCCACTTGGTGAGAAAAAAACAAGCGGACGGATGAACAAATTCTTAAGAATAGAAAAGATGAGGAATAGAATAGAATAAATATTACTTTGTTTAGTTCAAGGAATGAAATAGATAAGGAATTTCTATGCCAATGTTTGATTTGAAAATATAAATTTAGAATGATAAATGAATAATTAATAAAAAGACCAAAATATCTTTATTATTATTATTATTAATTATATTTATTTTGATTATTATTAAATTCTTATTATTATTAATTTTCTTCTTCTTATTATTAAATTTATTCTTAATAATATTAAATTTATTATTCTTATTATTATTACTTATTATTATTATTAATTTTCTACTAACAACTATTATTATTATTATTAATTTTATTTAT
>JAOQMS010000003.1:26758844-26779266 GCA_027563885.1 Erythroxylum longipes
ACAAAACCATAATCACACAACTAAAGCAGGGACCAGAGAAAATAAACAAAACCACAGCAGCACTCCAGTACACTAAACCGATAGCACACAGGAGACAAGAGCACAAGCAAAATGCAGGCGGCATAAAGGAGATAAAAAGCAAAGAGCAAGGAGAGAAAACGCTAGCAGATGAGCAGCAGACCAAAACACCAACAGCACAGAAGAAAATGACAGCTGGGAGTTAAAATGCACAGTAGCTGTTGGGAGGAACAAAAACGCAGCAGTCCACAGCAGAAAACGCCAGCAGCTACAAGACAAAAAAACGACACAGCAGCATGGTCCAGAAGAAGAATAACCAGCAGAAGAGAAAACGCAGACGAGGCGTTAGCAACCCACCAAAACGCCAGCAGCACTTAACCAGCAGAATAAGCAATAAGCAAAACAACAGCAAGGAAAAAAAATGCAGAAGTAGTAACCCCGCGTTGAAGAAGAGTCCAGAAGAAACAAAAGTATTGAATCAGTAAAGAAGATAAAATGACGATGCAGCAGACAGACAGTCCAAAGCACAAGCAGAGAAGGAAAAAACGCATCAGCTATAAAAAAAATAATCTTAGACAATCAAACCTTGAGCGACTTCTGCGAGACTTGGATAAAGACCTAGACCTCGACCTTCAACGACTAGCAGGTGAAATTGAGGAGCGTAGAGACGCAGACCTTCCATCTCTCGAGTAGGACATCTATGAAGGAAAATCAAGAATATTTCAAAAAGATTGCCCATTTTGATAAACTAAAAGCAATATCAAAGGAAAGAAGTAGATGGTGGAGAAGGAGAGCAAGCCAGAGGAGGGAGCAAAACTTTAGAAGAGAGTAGAAGAAGAAACCAAAGATGAAACGCGCGAGAAATTTAATTAAACAAAAGCCAAATGTCTTTTGCGGCGTTTTATTCAACAAAACGTCGCAGAATCTATTTCGTGATGTTTTATTAATAAAACGTCGCAAAAAGTACTATAAATCTGTGACGTTTTCATAAAACGTCGCAGAAAAGTTGAACTTTTCGTGACATTTTTTAAACGTCACGAAAATTATTCACAATCCGTGACGTTTTATCAATAAAACGTCGCGGATTATCTTATTCTTTTGTAGTGAGAAGAACTAGTCAGACTACTACTCGTATATGAAATGAGGCTTAGAGAGACTCCACAAAAAGAGACAATGACTTTAAGAAAGAAGAACTTAGCTTTGAAGGCCTTAAAAGGGGAATCAAATGATGAAGAAGAGACATAAATTAGTAAATTAGTGAAAGTGATGAAGAAGTCGTTGCCCTTATCACTAGAAAACTCAAGAAGTTTTTGAGCAAAAAGAACATCTTTAAAAGAAAGGACATCAAAGTGGTAAGGTTCATTCCAAATGCAAATCAAAGAATACGTTTGTTTTGAGCGCATGAAATTTAGAAATATGAAGTCTCAATTTCGACTCCTCAAGTACAATGACAAATATGAGAAATGTAATAAAGAGAAGATAGATTAAAAAAAAAAGAAGGTATCTAAAGCCTCCACTTAGGATAACACAATTAATTTTGAAAGAAGACATTTAAAAGGAGAAGTAGCTTACATGTGCTTTTATTGCTAAAGATAATGAGGATGTACTCTCCAATTCTAAATCTTGTGATAGTAATGGTGATTTTGAATTGTCGTATGATGAACTAGTTGAGAGCCTTAATATTATGTATATCAAATAGAAAAAAACTATTTTCCAAATGCAAAGAGGCTTAAAAACATGTCGATGCATGCATAAATTAAAGTGAAAAGATGAAATGTGAATTGCATAGCATCAAAGCATTTAAGGGTGTGGCAATTATTGATAATCATAACTTGGGTGTATTAATTTATGATGATGAAATGTAGAAAAAAGAGATCAATGTTATTAAGGATTCATTGTCTAAATTTACTAAGAAAGGGGAGAAACTTAAAAGCATGTTAAGAGCTCAAAAGAGTTCAAATAATAAGTTTGAGATTGGACTTAACTACATAAGTACATCCAATACCAAAATTATATCTGTTAAGAAAAAGCATTTGCATAATGAAGAACCCTTGCTTAAGATTTAAATATTTCTTGAGAAATTCTTATATATATATACATTTACCTTACTAAACTTTTTTGTTAGAAATATTGACGGAGCGCACATATAATGAACTTCCTCTACATGAATAACCAAGTCAAAAAAAAAAGATTGGTAATTAGTAAAATTACAAATATGGTCTATGGTCAAATTTATTAATTTAACGATTTTGTTGATTTATTATTTTACCACGATACATATAAGCAATTATATTTAAAATATAATAATATATAATATGTAGTATTAATTATTTATTAATAATTAGAAATATACCTATTCATTTAATATGATAGTAAAGTAAGTCATTGATTAAAATTTTATTTATTATGTTTTATTATCGATAAATAAGATAATAAATTTATTTTATTTTTAATTTATATATTTGTAAGTAAGAATTATTAATTAATTAATTAATTTTATTGTTAATAAAATAAAATGTAAAAATTTATACTATTTTATTAACTTTTCATATATAAAAGTAATATAATACCATTTAATATGTAAGGCAAAATTTATCGTTTAGTGATTAGATCGGCTATTCTCAATAGGGTTAAGTGTTGACCTATCAAATAGATGCACAGTCATAAGTTAATGGTGATAGAGTTGATTATGCTCCGTTGGATGTGCAAGCTTATCAGAAGAGATAAAGTCATAAACATAATAAAAAGAGATAAATTAAGGGTGACTAGTTTTGTAACATCCCGTATGCTATATATATAAGAGACAACTTCTTCTTTTTCTCCATTTTCTTATATTTTTCATTTTAACTCCCTTAGAAGTTACTATTCACGAATTCCCTCTCTTTAACCATTCCTTACTACCAGTGACTCATATTGATTAGTGTTATATACCAATTTCTTCCTCTTGACGAGCCCGTCACAACCATACCCATTTCAGCCTCCATTATTGTCAGAATTGTCACAAAAATCGAGGAGAAAAACTGACTAAAAACGCCAATCGTCGATCCGTCGCTTCAGGTGGCTGTTGCCGGTCACCACCACCATCATTTGATTCATCTCGACATCAAGAACAAATGCCCCATGGTCTCGTTGCCATTTGCCACTCGGATCACCGCCGATTGATGGAAAAAAAGGTTAGGGTTTTAGCTTGTTTTTCTTCATTTCGTTCAAATCTGTTGAGAATATGAGTATGGTGCATCGGAGAAAGTTGTTATACTTATCAAGAGCTTTCATTTGGTATAAAAATCGTTGAATTATGAGACTAAAGATTTTTCTATGACCGAAAGGAATATTCCGATGACTAGAGGAATATTTTGGCCGCTGGAGGTATTGTTTCGACAACCATTTTTGGTCACTTTTGTGAAAAAAAATTCTAAAAATTATATTAATCATTTTCTCGAAAGAACCATAGTGATATTTTCAACAGTTTGCAAATTAAAAATGACGGAACGTTTAGGTGAAAATAGTAGACATTTTTTAATTTCATAAATGGATTGGTTAGGCAATTCAGATGATACTTAAATTGTTATTTGAGCCTAATAACTCCTGATTAGAACAGATTGAGATATTTTTCTTTTAATTTACTAGGTATAGCAGTAGTGGGACTCCCATTGAAAGGTTTAGACAGATGAGTTTGATTACTAAGTAATTCATACCGACTTACTGTTACCATAGTTGTACCAACAAATGAATACTGTTCAATGCTGGTATATATGACAACATGTAGAAATGCATAACTACATTCATATGCATGTGTGAGTATGATATATATCGATACTTATATATTTATATAGCGAATGCATATATACAGTAATGCGTACCCACTTTAGTATAAGCCTTTATATCGAATTAACTGAGTGGATACGTTGGGTTGGGTATTGCATATATGTATCAGTTATTACATAACTGAATGTTTACTTGATAAATTGCATGCTTAATAATTTGATATGTATTGCTATGTTTGATTGTGGGAAAGAAAAGATCTGTAGGACGTGCCACCTGATGGGTAGGCGATGCACACTGGTTATGACTATTAGAGTTGTTTTGTTTATGATATTGAGATATATTATAGCTCCATCTTGGTTGAAGTTTGGCTCCCGATCGAACCCTTATTTGTAATGATTATGACTTTGGAAAATTTGAGCGAGAGCTAGTCTATTGGTGATTCTTGGCTCCCCGCAGTCCCTTTGGATTAAGAGAGCCTTACGGCTACATGAGAATAGGAGCATGGCTGGTCCGTTGGTGATGCAAGGACCTTAATCTCTAAGGGTAAGCTCTCACAACTCTAAACCTCAAATGGCAGCAGTGACTCCCGTGATGTCTCCACTGTGGCCTATCAACGTTTGTATATGTTCTTTCTTTATTTTCATTTATCTTGTATTGTAGCATTCGTAGTGATATAATTTCAAGAGTTGTAAAACTTCTTTCTGATGCGCACTATTGTTATTGTATTGTATGGACTTGCTGCATTCTTGGGGTTTGAATTTATTTTGTTGCTAGTGGTAGGCTTACGTGTGATTTGGGGTTTCAAATCTCGGGTCCCACATGCATGTCACGCACCCATTTCGAGTCGTGACAAAGTTGTTATCAGAGCCTAGGTTACAGATTTACTGCCTAAGATGTTCTTTTGTTTGTCACTGCGGCCACATAGGAATCCACTTCTTTTAAAATAACTTTTTACATAATACATTCATATTCTCATTGGTGGTACTGACCATTCTTTTGCTTTCAATTTTAGAATGAATAGACGTGTTCTATTTCTCGATTGACTTGAATAAGAGGGTCACGATGAAACCTCAGCTTAAGATGAGACATCTGCCCCTGCCGCTTCAGCTGGAAGGCACGGTAGGCACAGAATGGCCTAAAAACGAGAGGTTTCTTTCGAGGCATCGGAGGTGTCATAAGGAGTTCCTGGGGCACCTGCATTTGATATGAAGGCATTCCTAGCAAGGATAAAGGCTAACAATGCTAAGTTTTGAGACTCGATGATGATGATATAGCAATAGCAGTAGCCTACTCCCCCAGTGGCAATCTTTAATCAAAAGAGATCGGATACGCAATTATCTATAGCATATGCAAGGTTTCGTTTGATAGAGTTCGACAAAACTAGACCTCGAGAGGCTATTAATTTTTTTGATGAGGTGGAGATGCAAGGCAAGAGGCTGCATTGTTCTGATACACAGCCGGTGGGTCTGGTAGAGATGTCTCTGCAAGGGATGGCCAATGATTGGTACCGAGATCATATCCTTCTATACTTGGGTATAGTGACAGGTCAGAGTACAAAGCTATGAGCATAATTACCAGTTGAAAATGGATCCTTTGTAATGCAAGAAGTATGGGGCATATAATCCATCGGGGTTTAGCTTCCTGGCAAATGATGGCCTCAGTCTCATAATCTCCAAGGAAAACTGGACATGACATACGGAGGAAGCAATGTGTAAAGGAGTATCGACTAAGCCACTTGATCAATTTGTTCCAGAAGATTTGGATCTTCTCGAGTTATTGCGTATAAAGCATTGAAATCTCCCTCTTCTACAGCATTTTTCAACCACTGACCATGTCTGCAAAGCAATATGTAATAATGTTTTGAAATAATAATTGCAATTGCATTTGTTAGTAAAGTACAGTGGCAACAAAAATGTTAAGCATTCTCAGAGCTTTTATCATAAAGTAAATCGCCCACCTCAAGTAATGTCCACATTCATCAATTGGAGGAAATGGAGAAGGCTTGTCAATTGTTAACTTTTCTATAACTTCTGCATCTTCAAAGTTGCCTTGGCAATTTATTATGTCCCAAGCTATCTTACCTTCAGCATTTTTCAAATTCCTATCAACTTTACAGTCTAGCAACAATCTGAAGGCCTGAAACAAGGAGGAAAGAGTAATTAAATTGTAAAAGTAAAATCAAGAACAAAAAAATAGTAATTTAGTAATAATATACAAATATGCTAATTCACTAAAAAATAGTAATTAAAGTAATTAGATATTAAGTAAAAAGATTATAGATTTTATTATATGTTGTAATATAAATATTAATAACTGAATATGATAAATTAATAAATCAATTTTTTAACACACCAGTTATATGGTTTGGATAACTTTTGAATAGCTCTCACTTATCTACTTTAATTTATTCAAGTGGATCAAATTTGTTATATGTGTCTTTTGTTAACATTTTTAACAGGACAAAGGACTCCTTGTTATTTTAACTAAAGTGGCATTAGTGAGAGATTATCTTATTTCTCTCTTCTTCTCCCTAGCTAAGCTCCAGACCTCCCAATATGTTTCTTCCTTCATCTCTTCTGGTTTGGCTCTCTAAAATCTTTATCGTTTTTAGTTTCCTTTCCATTTGTATTTTGGGTAGATATGGAATTGATCTTAAAGTTTGCTTTAACAAATCCAACTAAGCCCTGCTTGTTGTTGCCCAAAAAGTTCTAAAAATTACCTAGGCCATCCAACTCGCAAGTATACGAGATAGTTGTAGTAATTACCCAGGATCGTCTCTCACGGAGGTGAAATTGATTCACTCAAATTAATCTTGAAAGAAAAAAAACAGAAGCAATCCTAAACATTCTATCCCGAATTATTGTGTGAAGGCTTTTAAAGAAAGTCACAAAATAGTCTGAAAAGTAAATGATTCAACCGGAAGCAACGACAAATAAATTAATCGAAATGGAAGACTCTTGAGAATTAACTTCACTAATTTAATCTCCTATGTTTGACTAAGGGGAAATGATTAGATAATTGTTTTACTAAAATTAACAGTCAGATTCTAACATCAACTCAAATAGTAGACTAAATCTAGCTTTTGCATTTCACAAGTTATTATCCGAATTAATTATAGAAACCTGAATACTAATTATCACTTAAGTTAATATATTTCTAATTCATATCCTAAGTGTCTATAGTTTCTAGTTCCATATTAAACTTCTCGTCTTGGTCCTTCGTTTAATACTAAAATGATGCAAAGTTTGGTCATGCTATTAGATCCATTCGGCTCAGAAACCACAACAATAAGACAACAAAACTGTAACTTAATCATACACAGTCGACTAAATAGCTACATTAATTCTCAAGAAAAGAGATAAGCCCATCAAGGATGTCATAAGATTCATCATCATTAAACACTTCAATCTCATCTTTATCAGTATAAGTTAAGTATTTAAGCAATAAACTAAGTAAATAACCAAGATAAACTGTTAAAAGCTACAGAGTATAAGTTATGTTAAGCTAATAGAATAAGAAATCTAGTAAAAAACAGAGAACAATGCAACAAATAAGGAACATAGTAGGCAAACAAAGGTTGTCGTATGAATGAGTCGCGGTGGTCTCCTGCAACTCTTAATCTTTCTGCATTATCTTTCGCCTGCTGCTTTTGGTTGATGTTCACCAATACAATTGAACGCTCCTACTGCCTTAACTTTTGTTGCTCTTCTTCTTCATCGACTCTCTCTGTTTCTCTTCTCGTCTTCCCTTCTTTCTCTCTATCCCTCTCTTCCCAACTATGTCTACCTACGTAGAATGATGAATGAAGAGTATATGATGAAATGATGTCACTGCCACCCTCCTATCCTTTCTATTTGTAGCCTCATCTAGGTTTCAGTTTTTGTGTCGTCACCCCTGCACTTGACACGTGATAAGTTGATAAATTAAAGAAAACAAATAGGTCATGGGGGTCACGGGGGTGACAAATTAAGTCACCACTTTGTCACGGCGGTGAAACTTGTCATCATTTTTATTTATTTATTTATTTTTCTTGCAAAATTTACATCACTTTCCCTTCAACCTTCATCCAAAATTCACAAAATAATCCAATTAACATTCATACAATATTCACACCATTTCCACTTGATTTATCTCACATTTTGATCAAAAATAAGGATTTGTAACCAAAATCAAGATATGAAGGCAATTAAAAGTAATAGAAACTAGACACAACACTGCTCTCACCCATCTTCCTCCTATTTTGTCTCCTTATTTTGCCTCTCTTCTCTTAGAAGCTTTTAGGTTTCTTTAATTTTGGTCTCTAGCTTGTGAGCTCTCCAGCTTAAATTTTTCCTAAGCTTTAGCGATCCCCCTATTTGCTTAGCCCTTTCGCACCTTTTTATCTTAGCTTTTTAGAATTGTTTTTTAAAAAGTTCCTTTCTTAATCTATTTTATTGCCTTTTTAGCTTATGTTTACTCACCAGTGGAAATTAGTTCTTACCCCTTCAATCTTCTTGAAGAACTTTGCCCCTCAAGCTCCAAACTCCCCTCTCCCATATATTGTAATTACCTCCATCTATGTTTCCTCTTCCTCATCCTCCCCTCACTCCTTGATTCCCCTACCTAGCTTGTCTCAAGCTGCTTCTAACTCTCCAAACTTAGCTTCTCCCTCCCCTTTGTTCACCATTTTTTAGTATTAGATTGTGCCTTAACATGCCAATACTTTCCGTGGACCGAAAGCCAAGCTAAGCTAGAATCAAGTGTTAGGAGACTCTTCTCTTGGCAATCTTCACTATATTCCTCCATCAAGCTGACAAGGATGCCCTGTAGTAGCTGGTCCTTTAAAGGTGTTTCGAGAAGGAGCTAGGAAATGGAATACTACACTATTTGATTTTTTAAAGAAAGAAACTATCCTTCCCCCCAAACCATACTTAGGCTATGCATCAACATAAGACCTTGGGGATGAAAGAATTGCTCCTTAACAAATATAATTTCTTTTTTTTTTGTTTCACATGATTCCAGAGGCTTAAAAAGTCATCGAGGCAGACCTTTGGCACTTTAAAAGTATGTCAATTTTTTGTTAACTCTAGCGACTTGGATTTCACCTAGAAATAATAAAGCAAAGTTAGGTGCCTTTTTAGATAAATATCCACACTATCCCCTTAAAATACTAGCCTATAAAGGACTTGCATTACCTAACTAGTTACATTGAAAAATCTCTATAAATGGACGAAGCTACTACCTCAATGAAAAGGGTAGGCTATATTAGGCTGTGTGTGCTAGTGGACATAAAGTAGGAGTTATCGAGATCACCCCTCTTTTAAGACTTAGAGAAAACAAAACTTACTTATGAAAACTTAGTTAAGGTCTCATACCAGTGGAGGCCCTCTTTAGCTGAGTAAGGAAAAAAGTGGAAACTAACAAGTAGATTCTTCTAAAGAGGAGATTATATGGAACTTATAGGAACAAAGTTGTGAAGGAGATTAGAATAAACTCTTTGAGTAAGGATTAAGCTGTAATTGAGATTAGTGATCCAATTATCCCTACACTAAAGGTCATTAATAATGACAATCATAATTACTCTTCCCCCACTCTAGTGTCGACATTATAAGCTTCTATCTTACTCTCCTTAAATGTTAGTAACATATTACGCTCCATAGATCATGATCAGGAAAGCCCTAAAGGTTTGGTCCTAATTAAACAGAAAGGAAGCATTGATGGATCTGGAGACTTCAAACTAGATAACAAAAAAAGGTCAAAAAGGAAAAAGCAAAGAAAAGTACTCTAAGAATCAACCTCCCTCTTAAGATCCATACTCTCTTAGAATATGAGGGGCAATAATTTCCCTATACAAAACATTTACTCATGGATTTTCTTTTCAAATAAAATTTATCCTCACATGAATTTTAGAGACAACTTAATTTTAATAAATGAAAAAAATTTAGTTTTAGGAGAATCTTTAAGGGATAATCTTTAACTACCAATTCCACCACTATAGAAGAATAATCATACTTTATCACCTAACATGTATTGAAATTTCTCAACTTGATGCTTCTGATATAGTAAATCACCTCTAAACTTCCTTGATTTAAGAAAAACTCAAATTCTTGATAACTTGTATTTATCGTTCAAATCGTGCTTTCCAAGAGAATGCTCTGTGTGGAAAACTCAAGTCTTTATAATTTTTTTTTGTAAATTCACCGTAGTTAATCCTAAGGGACTATGATAGTATCTTACACTACTCAAAGGTTGAAGGGAAAACTGTTTGAGAAGTTATAGTGATGAATTTATGCATTTTGTAAACCATATTAAAGTAATTGATTTTAATTTTGAGGGGAACTTTTATATATGGAGTAAAAAAAAATTAGCGATTGACACATTAGAAAGAAGCTAAATGGAACACTTATGAGTGAGGATTGGTTAAGAAAGTTTCCAAAAATTAAAGCTACATTTAATAATCCCTTATTCTCTTATCATTGCTCTATTATCATACAACACTTCTTATCAAGCCAGGTTAGGAAAGCCCTCTTTTACTTTAGCAACAACCTTGTAGAGTTTGAGGAGTTTAAGGAAGTTATCTCTAATGGATTTTCTTATAACTTTGTTGGGTATAAGTTCTTTATATGCATGAAGAAGCTCCAAATGGTGGAAAAAAAGCTTAACATTTTAAATAAAAAAATCTCAACAACACTCGATTAGCTTTTGACATTGCTAAAAAGAAATTCAAATCATTTTAGAAGGAACTTAACCTGGTACTATAGATTCCATTAAACTTATGAAGGAGAAAACATCTAAATTTAAGTACAACAAGGCCCTAGGGTTGTATAATTCTCTTCTCAATAGAGATGTCAATGGGTCGAACTGGGCTCAGGCCACTCTTGGCTACGGACCCGAGCTAGACCATTTTTGACATCTCTCCTTATTAAACATAAATAAAAAATTCTATAGTTTAAGGAGTGGGATAGAAACTCCAAATTCTTACATAATAAAATTTTTTCCAAAAGAAATACTAATAGAATTTTTTCGCTACTCAAGTAGAATGGAGATTTATAAGGAAGAAATCAGGCTTAAAGATTATGAATACTTCCATACTACACTTGGGCCCAAGGATAATGGAACTTCCTTTGGATTGCTCCTTAAATCCTTCATCTCTGACCAAATCTCAAATGAGACATCTAAACTTCCTTATAATCCTTTTAATGCAGAGATGTAGAGAAAGTTGTCATTAACCTAAAACCTGGTAAGTCCGTAGGACCTAATAGTTTAAAGGAAATTTTCTTTAAAAAATCTTGGCCTCACATCAAAGATGTTGTTAGTGAGGCTGTATAAAATTCTTTGAAAAAAGAAAAATGCTTTGGGAGATCAATAGCCAACTTAATCTCACTTAATGATTTCAAACCTATTGCCTATTGAAACACCATTCATAAAATCATTTTCATGTTCCTTGCTTCTTGACTGAATCTTTTCATTAAGTCACTCATAAATTAATCTTAAGGGGCCTTTATTGAAGATAGATTGATTAGGGATAACTTGTTATTTACTTAGGAATTATTTAAGTCTTATAGCAAATAAAGTTTAAACAAGAATTATGTAGTAAAAGTTAACCTTAGCCTTTAACTCATCAACTTGGAATTTAATACTACATATTCTTGAGGCTTTTGGGTTCGTTCATATATTTATCAATTGCATTGATTAATGTATCTCTACAACTTTCTTTTATATTCTAGTTAATGGTGAGCCTGCATATCTATTTAAAGGGAAAAAATGGGACTAAGACAAGGGGACTATTTATCTTCTTATCTCTTCATCCTATGTATGGAAACTCTCACTAGGATGATAGATCACAATATCAAGTGTGACAACTTTTTAAGTTCCATTTAAATGCAAGTAAATATTTTTACCTGTTTCTTTACTTATGATTTGCTTATCTTCTCTAAGGATCATGAAAAATTAGTAAGCTTGTTAACTTCTTCACTATAGACCTTTAAAAAGATCTCATAACTATGAATCAATAAGGAGTAGATCTACTTGATTGTATCAAGTGTGACAACTCTTTTAAGTTCCATTTTAAGTGCAAGTAAATGTTTTCAACCTTTTATTTGCTTATGATTTGCTTATCTTCTTTAAGGATCATGAAAAAAATAGTAAGCTTTTCAACATCTTCACTATAGACCTTTAAAAAGATCTCATAATTATGAATCAATAAGGAGAAGAGCTACTTGATTGTATCAACTAGTGCCAAACATGAAGTAAGATGGTTATCCTATATACCAAAAGGATAATATTCAAAGATTGCATCCCTCTCTCGGAAAAGATTCAAAAATGAATTTGTCATTGGTGTATGTCTCTCCTAAACTAGTAGGTTGCAACTTATTAATTATATCCTCAAATCTATGTATATAATTTGTTCCTCCTATATATTTTTATCTAAATGCTTGATTAAGTCCATTAATTAAGAAGATGATGAAATGGTTTCTTTAGTTTGATGAACCAAAAAAATACCTTATCCAAAATAAGATATCTAATATTTATATGTTAAAGGATGCATAAGGACTAGGGCCTCACTCATTCTCTATCTCCATCAAAGTCCTAATGATAAGAAGAATTTAAAGAATCCTAACTAGCAAAGAATCCTTTAGTTAAATGGATCTATACTTATTTATTAAATGGTAAATGTTTTTATGAGGTAAGAAGTAAATCCATTACTTATTAGTTTATAACTCAACTACTTAAGCTAAAGGAACAAATTTACGAAGACATATCCTACAAAACTGGGAATGACAAGTCTTCTTCTTTATGGTCAGACAACTAGAGCAAAATAGGCCCTCTTAATAGAAAAACTCCAATGCCTAATCTTCTTTATCTATTCCTTTTACACTCCAAGGTAAAAGAAACCATTGAAGGTAATGAATGGTTAAATTTATATAGGCTTTACCTTGATCCAGTCTATCAAACCTGATTATAAACCTAATCATAAAAGTAAGGATAAATTAGGATAAATTGTAGGAGTATTTTTCTACCATAGCTCTAGAAAATAGATTGGTCCAACTCCATCTAGCTCAATAAAGCTCAACAGAAAGTCTCATTTTTCATGTGGTTAGTATTTAAACAAAAACTAGCCATTTTGGATAGATTAAATCTCTTTAGCTTCTCTCAAGTTTACTACCTTTGTCAATCCCATAAAAAAATCTATAACACTAGCTCTTTTTATATGACATTTCTGCTCATATATGGAATATCATTCAATTATTGTGTAAGATGAAGAAGAATTTCACAAGTCAATAGAGTTTATTGATTGGTTTGCAAAGAGGGAAGACTAAACAAGGGAGAAATAATCGCTTACAAAACATCATTCGATAGTGCTATATACTCGATACAGAGAGGAAAAAACTTACAGCTATTCTAAAGCAATTATAAAATCAAATGCAAAGTGGCTCAAGATTTGATTAATTAAATAAGAAAGTACTTAACTATTAGTTAGGTCAACTTGATGTATACTACCAAAGTATCATCTTCATTGAGAATTATGCCTCAATAATAATAATAATAAATTATTGATTTTCAACTTCTACCTGCTCTTCCAAATTTTGTTCCTAAGCAAATGATCCAATCTTGCCTTGAGTAATCTAAGTTCATTTATAAGCTCAGTTTCAACTAGATCTCTTACATATACTTAGCTTGAATGTAAGTATAACTCTCCATCAATTGCATCTTGTAAAATTGGTGTAAACTTGTTATCCTATTTTAGAAATTTATTCCTTTTAATTTCCAAAAAACATTTTTAATAAAGGAAATTAATGGATGGAGTTTAAGGAAACATTAGGTAAGTATAGCAACTTCTTAATATTTTTAAATCTTAAAATCTTTAGTTAAAATGGGAAGTCCAGAGAAGAAGTAAATATCTTTTACTCTTTTAAAAACATTTTAAGGCTTGAATTTGATAAGACTTATTTTATTTTATTTTATTTTATTTTTATAACTTAGGTTAGATATTTATTAAATATGTCAAAACAAAAATTCAAATGAATCTTAAAGAGCTTAATTGTTGAAAACATAATCGAACTTGAATGAGGTTCAACATTGGTCACAAAATTCAAATATTGTTATTTAAGCCTCTAGGTAGTATATCTTCCACAAATATATTAATATTTATTTTCAAAAAATTTGGAAGTTAAAAACCTTTTATTTTAAATGGTTGATATCACCAATTTGCACTTAACATGTTTTTATTGGTTAGTATATCCAAGAATAAGGGTACAAATTTTTGGATTGACAAATATTCTCATTTTATTTCAATATATTAATTTACTAACTATTGGAATGGTAAAAAATTTATAATTATTTATCATTTTCAAGGCATACTTGCTTTTTATGAATTAATAATATCTAATAGGAACAAAAACCCCTTAAAGACTTGCAAACGTATGCAACACGTATTTTATGTAGTAATTGAATTTAACTTAATAAATTAATCATTTATTTTATAGAGATAATTTTCAATTTTGAGAAAAGTATACTTCTTATTGAAATTTAGGTTTGTACCTGCTTGGAATTCAACTTTTGTAATACCCATCAAACTTCTATCTAAGGTAAATAATACCATTCATTTGAAGCTTTTAGCTTTAATTCATCCTTCTACATTGTTAGAAATAGTTTTGATTGGATAACTAAGATTTGAAAAAAATGATCAAATTAGACCTTAACATTTTTTCCATTATTCAATCTAACTTAAATGTTTCAAAACATTCAAAATGAACCATAATATTTTGCAAAATATTAAATTTATACCCCAAAACTTGACAGTTTTGTCAAATTCTCATTTAAAAAATCCACTATAGGATTTTTTAAATGTTTTTTACGGACACCTTACCAAATGTGCATCCTAGTTGGTAAGTGGGGCGCAAACAAGGCCTTACTTGTTAAAAAATGCTACATAAATGACAACATTTGGGAAATTTCCCTAATGTAGTTATCTAGCTCCATCCCATGCTCTTTTTTAATTATTAACAATCTTTAATCCAACTTGTCATTTTTGTTCCTTTGTTCACGTTTAGCCTTGACCTTGTGTTAATTAAGAACATAGGAAAATCATATTGCGCTCTATGATTTTCCTATGTTCTTAATTAACTCTTAAGCTTCCTATTTTGGTATCGTTGGTTCCTAAATGTGTTGTACAAGCCATATTTAGCCTTATGTTTTGTATCATCTCAGTCGTGTATTGTATTAACTCAAAGCATGTGTTAGTTATTATTTTAACTCAAAGCTTATGAATTTCTTTTCTCTTTGTTATAAATGAAATAGTTATTCCATAATAACTTTATCTTCCTTTGTGGACTCTAAGAATAAAAACTTATATGTCAAGTAACACTATATACCACTACAATATACCTCTAATATCTTCATATTGTATAAAATATGCCACTAAATTATTATAAACATACACTCTCCACACCACCTCTAACAAAAAAAAAAACTTTTTACAACACTAGATTACCATTATTTATGACAATCGAGTTAAAAATATTCGACACCATACAAATCATAAAATTATCCTAATTAATATGTTCTCATTAATTTTTTTTAAAGATAAGAACTATATATTCTTAACACTCTAACACATTTTCACAACTTTTATTACATCAAACATAGATTTTACATAAAATTTTTTCCACTAGAAGATAAAATAAAGGAATGATTTCAGTATGAAGACAGAAATGAGAAAAAATTATTAGTTTAAAGGAAAACAATACATTCCTCATCTTTTATGTTTGCTGCCTCTGTCATATCTTTGTGCTTCTCTACATTAGTAGCAATTACCTCATCGTCTTCTTGGAATGTCACTTTATCCATAAAGTCAACCTTTTTCTTTTCTTCACTCTACTACATTAATAGGTCTAAAAATATATTTAGGTGAAGAAAATCTTTCTTTGAATTCACGTCTGCTAGCTTTAAGTTTGACAAGGTATTCCATTATATCTTTGCTAGCTAATTGATCCAATTTACCATATTTTGTATACAAGCTTCTGTTTCTTGATGCCTCATGTTTGGTTCTTGAATAAAAATGATCATCTTATCTTTCAGAGTTGGCTCCTTAACTCGAGGTGCTTGGTACTGTAGATATCCAGCTGAAGCAAAATCATTCCATTTATAGGTGTAAGAGTTGCTCCATTTTGAATTGTAACTATTCTCCTACAATACACCTTGAGGTTGATTGTACATGCTTGATTATTCCCATATATAGGTTGTCACTTGACATTCATAATTTTAATGGTTATTCCCACAATCGTTGCAACATGGCATGGATTAATCCTCTAAAAACATATGAGAAAACATATCTTTCCTATATGTTGATGTTACGTATTGCAAAGACACATTGTCGCTCCCATAAGATTACTGTCTACTCCATCCTTCCATTGTGAGTTTTACTGATGATGTAAATCTTAATCCCTAAAACAAACCACAAACACAATGTCAAAGTAGAGAAGTTCAAAAGATAATTAAATGAATAAGTCAAAGATACAATAAAATAAAATATATACAAAAATAATGGTTAGATTAATAGAATCAAAGCTTTTTTTAATATTACCATCCCCAAAAATGACGCTAAAAACTTGATTGGTTATGATTAAGGCCAATATTTGAACTAACCATAAATGCATGACATAGTTATAGTTAGCAAGCAAGTACATGTCGACCCCATGAAGATAGTGATTACTAGTAGTTATCTTTCTCCTATTATCTTGCCTATGTAATAGATAATTGAATTTTAATTAAAACTAAAACTTAAACTTAAACAATTAAAATAAAATAGGAAATAATAACGATTGTAGAAGGCTAAAGAAATTTCTTGGAAAACTCAATATAAAAAATTAGTGTCTAGGGGATGAATCCCTCTAAAAATCATTAAATAATTAACCTTTTATCATGAAATTATTTTATTGATTGTTAGGCCATGAAAATTCCTATCTTATATTAATAACTCTCTTAAGAATACTAACATCTAATCTATACGGTTATTAACTGGAATCTTCCAAGTTAGAGTTAATAAGATTTCATTATCGATTTATGAATTTCGCTATTAGGTTTGACTCTAATCCAGGGGATTTATGTTGACCTATCTCCACGTTTGCAATCAACTCTTTTCAATTATAGTAGATTTATTCATACATAGGATCTCTCAATCTCCATGATATGAAATCAGATTATGTATTAATATTCCGAATCTATTAGAACATGTATAAAATACATAATTGAATCATAAAAGATTAATCAAAATAATTGCATTAAATAAAAGAATCAAAACATATTGTTATCTTAAATAGGGTTCATCACACCCATACACAAAAAAGCATTTGGTTACATATAATAGAAAAAAAATCGAAGATAAGGAGGAAGAAAAATAAAGGAATCATAATTCTAAATCACCTTTCCTCTTTTATTAAATGTTCTTGCAAGTTTGAGATTTGATGTTGTAATCTATTGGATCTCTTGATGCTTTCGTTGCATTCTCCACGTCTATGAATCAATACCATCCCTTCTGTATGTTCTCCACATCTTGAATCTGCACCAAAAGTCTGTTCTTTTCAATTTGCATTTGCTCATGCCCTTTTATATATAGTAAAATTTAAGATTTCTGGGACATACACAGTTTGATACATAAGATTGTGAGAGAACGTGTATATTCAAAAACTCCAGAATTTATGATTTTATACTGGCTCTAAGACTTACAAGGGCATAGACATAATAGTGTATCTCTAATTTGTTTCATAATTTTGTTTTATGCTGCGTTTTCATATGAATTCTTCTCCTTTTATTTCATGAAGGCAATTATAAGCTATAAATGCACTTGGAGCTAATTAAGTACCAAATGTTCAATAAAATTACAAAATATCAAGAAAAATACGTCAAATATGTGTGTGTAAATATAGTCAAATATGCATATATCATTAAATAATACGTATATTTGCATGGAGCTTCAAATCCCTAACCCAAGCACTACCCAAAACTTTATACCTATCTTGTTGTAATGTTATATATAAGATAATTTCCTAGATTATTGCTAATAGATTGAAGCAAATTATGCCCTAGTTAATTAATCCCATCTAATTTGTTTTTATGCAAGAAAGAAAAATAGGGGATAACATACTGATTGCTCAAGATCTATTCAAGGATTACGCTCCAAGACAAGGGATCAGAAGTTGCATATTATAGAATTCAAGAAGGCTTTTAACCTAATGGATTGGGAATTTTTTTTACACTCTTAAAGCATTTGGATTTCCAAACTAGGTTATTCGATGGATTGAGCAATTTATCATAATAGTTTCTTATAACATATTATTCAATAAGGAGCCAACAACGAGATTTAATATACTAAAGGACTCAAACAATGAGATCCATATCTTCATAGCTTTTCTCTATTTGCATGAACATGTTGCATAGGCTTTTGAGAGATAAAATTGACAAAGACAATGGTTCCACATACCACTGTCAATATAGGCAGCTATAGCTAATTAATCTATTTTCTACTAATGATGTTCTCTTGTTATGTTGTACTTATCCATATTTATGCAACCTAATAATGAATTCTCTTAAAAATTGTCTTTTATTTGGCCTATCTATTAACCATCACTAAAACAAACATACCTTTTGAAGACGATTTATTTTGCGACGAAATCAAATTCGTAGCAAAAAATAACATATTGCGACGATTAAAATATTTTGTGACTAAAACGAACCATTTAGTAAAAAAAAAGTGTCGCAAAAGGGAAAACCATTTGCGACATATAGAAAAAATTGTTGCCAAATGCTTACTATTTAGTGACGATTAAGAAAAATCGTCACTAAATGATGCATAATGGGTGACTATTTCAACTATTTGTCACTAAATAATGTTATGGTGATGATTTTAGAAAACGTCACCAAAAATTATCAAACATTTGGCGATGAAAGAAGAAAATCGTCACCAAAGATTCTATATTTGGTGACGATATTCTAAAGCACTACCAAATTGTTGAACCCGTTTTCGGAGCCCGACTATCGCATTCGGATACAAATATTTTTACACAACCACTTGCATTCAAACTAACCCCTTTTGGCTCATCTCCATTCCAGCCCAAATATGTCGAAGGATAGCATTGGTGAGTCCCTAATTTGCATATGAACATGCTTCGGGTCAATTAGCATAACTTCTTAACTTCTTCTTCTGTGTTTGGCCAATCGTCTGTCTTTGACTTTTTATCATCTGGGTTTGACCTCCTATCGTCTGTGTTTTACCGTCTGCCTCTCATTTGCGTCTGCCTGTCATTTGCGTCTGTCTTTCATTTACGTCTGCCTCTCATTTACGTCTGCCTTTCATTTGCGTCTACCTCTCATTTGCGTCTGTGTGACGTCAGCTTCTTAACTTCTTCTTCTATGTTTGGCCTATCGTCTGTGTTTTATCGTTTGTCTTTGACTTTTTATCGTCTGGGTTTGACCTCCTATCGTCTGTGTTTTATTGTCTGCCTCTCATTTGCGTCTGCCTTTCATTTGCGTCTGCCTTTCATTTACGTCTGCCTCTCATTTGCGTCTGCCTGTCATTTGCGTCTGTCTGTCATTTGCGTCTGCCTTTCATTTGCGTCGGCCTCTTATTTGCGTCTTCCTTTCATTTGCGTCTTCCTTTCATTTACGTCTGCCTCTCATTTGCGTCTGCCTCTCATTTGCGTCTGCCTCTCATTTGCGTCTGTGTGTGACGAGCGTCTGTGTGTGACGTCATCACAGACGATACTCTTCCTCTATATTTTCTTTTGCGTTGTGTGTGATGTCAGTACAGAAGATTCCTTTCGTCTGTGTTTTTTCTTTGCGTCTGGGTGTGACATCATCACAGACGATACTCTTCCTCTATATTTTCTTTTGCGTCTGTGTGTGACATCAGCACAGACAATACTCTTCCTCTGTATTTTTCTTTTGCGTCTGTGTGTGACGTCAGCACAGACGATACTCTTCCTCTGTATTTTTCTTTTGCGTTCAGAACACAATCTCTCCAATTTTAACATGCTATTCTAGTACAAACAACCTTGACAATTTCAATAGAGAAGAGCATGCACATGTACGTTTTATTATCCCAATCTTGAAATATAACAAAATCAAACATGGAAAGGAATTCAATCTCACTTTCTCATTTTTAAACACAGTCACAATTTGTTACATGTCAATATACATATCAAAACTTAAAACAAAAATACAAAAGATGCTCATTTTTGACATGCCCCTAAAGCTATCCAAAAATGTTCACTAACTTAGTACAAAAGACTTCTAGCTATCTTGGAGTTTTTGGTGCCTTGCAAGGATCAACTGTGGTCTTATTCCCCACCTGAGGAGGGAAGATAATGGGTTGAGCTACACAACTCAGTGGCTAATTGTGGCACCCCCGCACTGCAGGGTACGCACCGGGACGCCCGTGGGTCATTCCGATACATATCCTATGGTAAGGGAGCGCTACGTGCGATTGCTACAAAACTCCACATGACATCATATCAATTTAAATACTTAAAACAATAATTACAAATCACAAGAATTTTAAAACCGAATTCTTCCTCTTTTCATTTCTCAAAATCAACAGTTTATACAACGTTAAACTGTACAATCTGTACATACCAAAAACCCTAATACAGATACTATGAAA
>JAOQMS010000003.1:26779366-26790971 GCA_027563885.1 Erythroxylum longipes
AAGATATGTTGCTTAGAAGTAAGGATGTCTGATTTGGTAAAAGTCGCGATAGTGAGGTGGTACGATCGCGATAATGCAATTTTTGCTACAATTCGCGATCGCGACGAATCGCGATTGCGATCGGCCCGAAGTTTTTCGCGAATCGCGATCACGATGGGCAAAACTTTGCTCAAGGTCGTGATCGTCACTTAGAACGATCGCAAACTTGAGCAAAGTTTGAGTTGTCTGTTGTTGGAAGTGTATTACGGGTGAGAAGAAAATTTTGAAGAAGTTTTTGTAATTTGAAGAAGTTCCACAGGTATGATTTCGGTGCTTCCTTCTCCTGTTTATGTGTTCTGTTCTTTAATTTGTTCTGAACATGCAGGAGGAATGAGGAATCTTTATGGTGTGAGGAGTTTGACATGTATACAAGTGTTGGACATTTTTATGCTCCACTGTGAATCATATGTATGGGTCACTATGCATATTGAGAGATGCCAAAGTACATATTGATTAAGTGCAGTAGCTTGGATTGGGAGTTTTTGCCACAGATTAATTTCAAGGGTATTTTTTACAAGTAGATAAGAAATATTGACATGTATGTTTGGAAATTGGCATTGGTGCATGCATGACTAGCTTAATAAGTGTATTTAATGTTTTTATTAGCATTGATGCATGAATTAATGAGTTAGACAATGTATTGATGTTGAATATTTTTATAGTCCCCTTGGAATAAGCATTGGTGGTGTTACTTCATTTATTGACGAATTGACAAAGATTATGATATGTGAATCTAATGTTAGTGTTAAGAAGAACCTATCTTGAGCATTGAATAAAATATGGTATGGAAAAGTATAAGTGTTTCTTAGAAGTTTTTGCATGAGCATATTCGACACACAATTTTGGAGGGCTAAAATGCAAGTTTTTTAGTATGATGAAGGTCCTTTCTAAAGAAGGACATAAACTAAGGCATAGGTGGGTTAGAATATGTGTTTGTGCACAAAGAAGTAGTGAGATATGTGGCATGAGAAGTGAATGAACCTTATTTAGAAGAACGTCTTTTAGTAGATTTAAACTCTAAAATGATTCTAAAACTTATTAAATTCATGTTTAAATTATGTTGGGTTTCGTAATGATCAAACTGCATAGAACTATATTAGCTAAAGTTTACGTATCAATATACTTGTTGTTAACCTCTTTATACAAGAGTGAAAATTTGTAATCTTCATTAAGTGATTGTTCAATTTAGTTACAATTTTTTTTAGAACTAATTATATATATTGCAAAATAAATTGTTTTTGTTGTTTGAAATGTTAAGAAGATAATTGTCTGATGTTGTTGATATTTTACACAGGTTCATTATAATGGCACCTGGTCGAAATAAAGGAAAGAGGGTGGTAACGGGCGATGAAGTTTCTCCTACAGAACAACCAGCAATTGCATCATCGAATTAGGAAAGTCAACAAGAACAACCTTTACCAACATCGTCTGGTAGTCATGAGGAATCTTCAAGTCTGTTATTGATAACCAAACATATTTACATTTATGCTCTCATTATATGTTTAGTATGTTTTTATCATTATGTTTTTTTTCAGGTTCCTATACTGGCCTCAAAAAACGAGGTAGAGGTAAGACAAAAGGAGTTGAGTTACAACAGATGAATGTTGGAATGAATACCAAGTTGTTAGTGACGATTGACCCCACGCAACGGGACCCAGTAGATAAGTTCCAAGCTGCAAAATTGGCCAGTGAGTTGAGCGTCATAGTGAGGAATGAGTTGCCTTGCCTTCAGCATGTCAGGCAATTAAAGGAAGACAACTTACTGCAAAATGCGTTGGATAAAGTTTCGGTAATATTTCAATTCATTTCATTATATGTATTGCAATTTTACTTAACTAAAATAATAAATTATCTAATACGTGTTTTCACAGATGAAACTCAATATCGTTGATATCGACACACTTGAGGTTTCAAGCAGTGTTAGTTCACTGTTGAAACAAAGGGTGAAGGATCATCGATATCGACTTCATAAATATTATCAGTCTTTCCCTTCCGATGAAGAGGCAAGAAGACATGTTTCGGAACAGGTGACTGAAGAAAATTAGAATGAAATGTGTGATTATTGGGCTTTAGAGAAGGTTCAGGTTTGTTTTTCTTCCTCTCCATATTTGCTTCCATTAATTATATTTAAACATCTCATAACTACTTCTCTTAATTTAGGAAAAGTGTGAGAAAGCCAAGTCCAATAGAGCAAAAATAAAAACTCTTCATAACACCAGCTCTAGATCATTTGTCGTCGTCCGACAAGAATTTGTAAGTGTAACATTTTTAATTTATTATTCTATTTTTAATACAATAAACTCTAATTGGTTATAATTTTTTAAATTCATATTATAGAGTCAAACACAACTCCAAGGACAAGAGTGTGATAGGATCACACTGTACAAGCACACACACTACAAGAAAGGTCAAAACTGGACGTCTGAAAAGGCACAAAGTAATTATGTAAGTACAAAGAAATTAATATTACAATTTATTTTTCTATATAATATTAAGTAATAATTTTTTAGTTAACTCGATTTTCTATTTTAAATTGTAGGAAAACATGTAGGAGTTGTTGTAGACGTCATTGGTTGAGAGAAATCAGCCCAATATCGATGACATTTGCAACAATGTCCTTGGTACATGTTCGGGCTATATCAAAGGTTTTAGGTATAGTCCTAAGCCTGTTAATGCCTCTTTGTCACGACCAGCATATGTCACGGCGTTTCAAGAGGAGAACCAGGTATTGAAGACAAAATTACAATGTACAGAAGACAAGTTAAATCGTAGACTAAAAGAAGTTGACAAGCTTAAAAAGATGGTAAAATAATTACTAAGCTCAGCATATGTCAGTAGCAGTGAGAACGATAAGGAATCTTAGTTTGTGTTTGACTTGTAATTATTTTTTTAATGAAATACATTCCATTTTTAATGTTTGTTTAATTTCAATTTATTATTATTTTAAAAATATGTCACTAACATTACTTATGAAATAAATCATTTTAATATTTCAAACTGCCTTAAAATTGTAATAAATTAAAATAAATTTGTTTTTAACAATTATGATAATATTTGAATTCAAAATTAAAATTTGTCACTAAATAATATTAGTTACCAAAACAAAATAGTCACAAAAAGTAATTAACTACGTATACAAGAACGTCATTAAAACATTTTGCTATAACAACAAATTAGTAGCTAAAATTATTTTGCTAGAAAAAAAATATCGTCACAAAAAACTATTAGTTACCAAAGTAAAATCATCACAAATTGTTTTTACCTACGTTTACAGTAACGTTTCTAAAAACATTTGCCTACAACAGATAATTAGTATCTAAAACTATTCTGCTACTAAAATGAAATCGTCACTAAAAATAGTTATCTATGAATACAGTTTAGTAGGGAAAACTTTTAGCTACGGAATAGAAACGTCGCACAAAACTATATACGATGGTTCTCGTCGGTTATACTTTTTACAGACATATTATTTGCGTTGAAAATACATTTTAGCGACGACTTTGAAAAAATGTCGCGGATATTATTTTGCTACTGAAATTCAGCGACGATTTATGAGACGATATTTTTTCGTCGCAAAGTAGTATTTACGACGATTGGTTATTCTTTATTATCGTTATAGGTTGTGTTTGTTGTAGTGCATACAAGGAGTTAGATTATTATCTCAGCTTCAAATGCCTAGATTTAACTCCTTCACATTAGATATTTAAACTTCTTAACCTTTTGATTTGCGACGATCGGTTATTCTTTAGCGACGTTTGGTTTCGTTGTTATAAGTTGTGTTTGTTGTAGTGCATACAAAGAGCTAGATTATTATCTCAGCTTCAAATACCTTGGTAATAGATTTAACTCCATATTAGAAATTTAAACTTCTTAACCCTTCATTCAAATTCCTTTGAATCCTTATATTTGCTAAGAGGATATCACACAGAGAGAGACAGTCCCTCTCTGACTCAATTCATCAAAGAATATATAGGACACTGGTAGACTTCAACTAATTAAAGATGTACTCAACAAACTCCACACCTATTTGTCGTTGCACTTATTTCGCTTTAAAAAACTTGCCATGGATACTGATAGACACCTAAGAAGTTGCTTATAGTCAGAGGAGGCAAATAAGAAAGCTATAGCTAATTACGGTGAAGTGGAGTGATATTTGTGCCCCGAAGTCACAAGGGAGCTTAAATATCATTTCTATCCATGAAACATATATTGGTTTCAAAGTGGTTTTAGAAACTTCTAAAAGATAAGAAATCACTTCAGGTAAAATGGGACAATTTCATTTTCTAAAAGGATATAGTATATGGAATGCCGAGATTAGGAACACGTCATCGCAGTCTTCAAGGCAAATTTTGGATATGAGAGGTAAACTGAGCAGTGAGGTAAAGAGTCCAGTAGGGAATGGCAAATCAACATTCTTCTAGTTTGATAACTGGAACAAATTGGGTCAGCTCTACATACTTCCAACTATAACGAACGTATACTACTAGATGAGACTAAAATTGAGGATACTTAACTATGACCTTTTCCTAACTCAGTGGGTGTCACCACCATCAGAGATAATACGTCTAAGTATGTTCCCAAACCAGTAAGGATGACAGATTAGTTTGGCTAAGGCATAGATTAGGGAATTTCACAAACAAGACATGCATTAAGTTTTACTTACTCCCTCGCTAGATGGTCCTTTGGCATTACCTAGTCTAGTTCCCTGATAACTCCTCCAATGCCTCTCTCATCCTCTGCTGGTTAGCAATTCAAAGCAAGTTACTCACAAATGATAGAATAAGGCACCTGACACCAAGCTCCCTCAAGTGTCTCCTATACAATATAGAGGATGAATTCACCAAATATATTTTGTTCAAGTGCGTTTGATCTAAAGTGCCGCGGTAGAGCTTTATATCTTATATCAGATTGGGTTTGGGTTATCTAACGTGGAACCAAATCATTGAACCGGAGAGTAATAGGAAGTTCAAATATAAAGGTGATCTCACTATATTTAATCTAGGATTCAGTAGTATTGTCTATATGTTATGGCATGAAAGTAAGCAAAGGAAAGAAGTTAAAGACCTCTGTAACTTCACCTAAAACTACATTAGGTAGCTCATCCTTACCAAGAGCATCAACCACTTCAAGTGATGAGGCAGTAACAAGACGGAACCTCCCTAGATCATTTGCATTTCCTTGTATTATTTAGAGGGGTTGAGTTACTCAATCCCTTTGTAACTTTGTGGTTCTATCTTGATGAAGGGCTTACCTTTCAATTTCCAAAAACACCTAAATGTCTAATTATTTAAATATGTTATCGATATCATTTTTTTTATATATAAGCAACCATAAATAGGTTTACATATATATTCTTTCATCTTAGTTCGGATGAAAGAGTATTAACTATAATACTACCTTTCAACCTCACAAACGTGGAATATGGTTTATAGACAAACAAGACACTTGGATTGAAAATGGTGGATATGTTGAATAGGTTCATCCAAGTTTGCTAATCAGCACCTACAACGTCGGAAACCAGGACACAAGTTCATCTTTAATTATTTCATCAGACATCAGTGCTAATATATATGTACATGCAATTATGTAACTCTTAATTTGGTAAGAATATAATATAGTTACGTTGGATCATCCTGAACGCCATGCATGTTCATTCCAATAAAATAATATGATGAATTAATCGGTGGAATCTAACTCTATTAAATCGATGGAATATGTGATAAAAGAAAGGTATTCGTCTTGGATTCAATACAACGTTATAGATGACAAATTGGTATTATCTTTCTAACCAAGCTCTTACATGTATAGAATAGAAGGTAGAGGCAACAACCAACCAACCAATGTTAACGACATTTAATAGATAACTTGTAATAAAATTTGGAGACAAGAAATTAAGTTGGAAAGTTTATCCACCACTCGCGAATAACACTTGACCTATAAAAATGCTTTCCATACATTGTATCAAACAGAAGTTACGCAATGTAGGAGTACTTAGAAAGAACCACCCCAACACGCTTGCTAATTTCTTCTTTATTCATTTTCATTACGCAATTTCCTTCCCAACCACTAGCACTTAGTATGATAAAAAATTTTATTTGGCAGATGCATATGATTGTCCTTAATGTAACACCACACCATTTGAAAAATTGTTGGTCCAATTCATTAAGAAAATAAACATAAAATTAGTGGTTCCTATTTTTTAATTAATTTGGTTTTATAACTTTTAAAAACCAAAAATTGTGTTTGGTTTTTTGTTTTATTATAAACTAAACCAAGTCATATATTATATTTTTATTTCTAATATTAGTATTTTAAATTTTTAATTAATATTTTTCCTTCTTTAAATTTCTTATAACATCTCTCTACTTTCATTTCACTCTTTTTGATAAAAAAATTTTTTCTCTCAAACTTCTTAGAGAGTTATCGAAATCACTTGATTGTTTTCTTACGAGACCAAAATAATAACAGGCATCTCATTCTATTCTGCAATTGCAAGTTTTATGCCTCAACTGGATATTGCATGGATTCAAAATATTTATACTATAAATCAATTATTAAAAAATCGAACCAATTCAGCTAGTTTAATCATAAAAATTTTAAACTGTGTCACTTTTCGGTTTGATTTTCAAATTTTCAGTTCTTATTTACTTTAATAACTCTTTTTGTTAAAAATTGACAAGTTTATTAATAATTACTCAGTTAATTTTCATAAATTAATGAGTTCTTATAAACTAAAATAAATAAATTAATCTTTTTTTAATAAACTTTTTTTTAATTAAATTTTAAATTTTTTGATGAGTAAGAACAATCTATTTCAATCATATTTCAATTTCTTTAATTTTATTCAATCTTTAGTCGATTTTATGGTAGTCTAACACCGGTTTAACCTTTTTAACCTTAAACTTTTTTCTTACTTATTTAACTTCCGACCTAGTTTTTAAAATATTGATATAAACATTACATAGAATTTGTTGCGAATTGAAAATTCCAATATGCTTATTAAAGTGAACACAAAAGAAAATGAAGACTAATGTGATTTAATTTCAAGTAATGCCTCTTCTTTTATTTAATTTATAATTCAGTATACATGGGAGTCATTTAGGTCAAGGATCTTCCTCTACCCTAGACGTCCACTAATATAAGCATTTGGGTTATTCTTACATTATGGGCAATCTTGGGTGATATGAATTGATATTTTCTTTAGATAACTGAATATTGTTATATATGGCCTTCAATATGATTTCTAATTTAATGTGCTTTTTCCAAAGTCGTAGTTTCTGGTGCTCTGCATTTGTATTGATGGCGCCAGTCTTTGCTTAGATTATTAATGGTGTTAATTACTATACTGAGACACATGTACAAAATAATAAATAATAGGCCAGGTTTATTAGCAGTAACTAATTAGAAGTTTGTACGTACTAATTTCTATTTAATTATTAGGTCTCAATTGAAGATGTCAACAAATAATTTAGAAATTGAGAATATTCATCATTTTGAAGGTAATAACGTACCTCCTATATCTAATAAGGATTTTAAAAAATGGTTGAGATCAATAGTGGGCAAACTGCAATCGTAGTTGTCAAGAATAAAGACGACGGAACTTGTACTTTGAACTATAAGCAACATCTATATATAAACAAGACAGAAAAACCATGAGTACTTTTATGCCTAAACAAGAAGGAATTAATAATTTGAAAATTATATCATTTTAATTTCTCAAAAAACTTGTACATTATACGCAATTATTTATGAAGGATAGTTGGTGAGTTGGTTTTGTATAGTTGAAAGCAAAGGATTTAGAAACTTTTTATAAAGGATGGAGACCTGAATTTTCTGTTCCTTCTAGACTTACTGCTGCAAAACATGTTATGAAGTTTTATATGGGGGAGAAGGCAATTAAAGATCAACGTACTTGTTTCACAATGGATACTTGGCCATCCAGAACCGTAATTATGTGTCTAATAACACATTAGAGGATTGGATGCTTACAAAATGTCTTGCAAAGTTTTTGAAACTTTTATATATGATTTATCATTAGCATACTCAATATCTTGAAAAGTAAGATTCTGATGTGCATGTACAATCACAACAAACTATTAGATTCAATTAGAAGTGTAGAAGTATTTACGTGAGGTTTGTGAACCAAGGCATGAGAAGTTAGAGGTTTTAGATTGGAAGAATACTAAATCTTCACCTTGTCTCATCTTTTTTAATTAGGTTGTAAGATATATTTTGGCTATTATTGTATCTAATGTGACATTTGAATATGCGTTTGGGATTATAGATTTATTTACAAATTCTTCATTATTTAAGACTAAACCACCCAAACTAGACCAAATTTATTTGAAGTAATTAAATTAAAATTCTGTTTAGTTTAGTATATTAATGAGTTGGTTTATAAAAATATTATAGAGCAACCCATCCTTACCCTGGTCGCCTGAGCTGGTTCCCTTTTTCAGGTCCAACGACAACATTGGAAGGCTAATGAAAATCAGCTTATGGTAGGATTTCATTTGTTGGTCAGATTGCTGTACTGCCATAGCGCTTCACATCACACCTCTTAAATAATCAACTTGTTTTACTAGTTTTCCTGAACATATTCATAATTATGACCAATTTGGAGTTTATATTTAGCAGAATCACATCACCAAGGATTGAAGGTGAAAAGAGAAAAAAATATGGAAGGAAAAATTACGTAGAAGTGGAAGTGGAAGGGCTTATTCACAGATTTCATCATTGCTCATACAATTTCTATTAAGCTGAAAGATTGCTCCAACACTTTTAAGCTTAACTACTAGCGAGATGAGAATCAAAGTTCCCATTTAGCTCTCTGGTTGTAATCTACCAATCACCTCATTATTGTATTGGCCAAGGAATTGACCCTCCAGCAGCCAACACTTGTTGCTCAAGCTGCAACCATTCAAGATATATAGAAATGATTAAAATAAATTGAAAAAACACAAGTATGAAAGAAGAATTCTGCTACTTGTAAAACAATGATCAAGAAGTTCATATCGTCTTCCTGATCCATCCATTTTTTTGGGACCTTGAACAAAGTTTCAAGCTTAGCTTTCACCAAGGAGTACTCATGTTTCACTTGCTGCAGACATTTTTGGCACCTATAACAAAACCAACTTGCGGTCAGGACGTTAAACTCTTTATTCAGATCGACACAGAATTTGTTTTGGTTCAAAGCCTATGCAATTGGTGTCAGTAGTGGAGAAGAAAGTTACCATTCTGCATTCTGCTCATCACAATACTTGCGGAAGATAATGCACGCTCTTTGAACTCTTTGAGCTCCAATGCTGTTACAAAGGGACTCTTCAGTATCAATGTCAAGTACATGCTAAGAAGTTTCAAGATTACTAGAACGAAGATGACGAGAAAAAGAGAAAGTGTCTTATCTATCTATATTTCATTTCCTAACAAGGCAAGCATTGGCTAAGCTAAACAATATCAAGGTGGATTCAGGTCCTGTAGTTCACAACAAAAGTATAGTTCTTTTGATTAAAAACCAGTAAAATACCTTGAGCTGCTACCCTTCAACTGATGAACATGGGCATCTATTTTTCTGAAATCTACGCTTTCTTGATCTCTGTGCAGAAAGGAAATGATAATCGCAGTTCTATGAGGATAAACTGAAAAAAAAATCTCAAACTTAATTTGCAGTAGTGAAATCCTTACAAAGCCTTGGCAAGTTCATTAAGAAGCCTCTCAGAGTCTTCAAAGAAAAGAGTTACCACTTCAACCACAAAATCTGGGTTGCTCTCATCTTGCAGTAGGTGAAGTTGGTTGAATTGATCATCCAAGTATCCCTTCCACACTCAAAAAACTCATCATCAATAGATCATTCCAATGAAGAAAATGATAGAGATAGATACAAGCTGCTTAGAATAGAAACAATGACAAGGCCAAGTATCTTCATATCCGTGTGTCCTGGATAAGATGGTGTACTAACCTCATGAAACAGTAAGGCCGTGTAGTCAACCAACTGCCTCTGCAACTGACTCACTCCATCCATTCTACTGTGTTTCTCAACTTCTCTAGTCACCTGCAGATCTTGTAAAATCACTTCATTTCTTTGTTTCTTTGAAGAAGTATAATACCAAGCAAAGGTATTTTTTTATATGGCTTTTGTACCTAAAGATTCTTGCCTTTGGAGTGTACTCCACATAAATATAGAATGTGAAAGTCCCTTTTTATGGTCTTTACTTTCCCTCTGGGATTGAGTTTCTCTGAATTTGCTCTCTCAAACACATCATTATGATTAATTTGTAAAAGAAAATATATATTTAAAATGAAATTCACAAGATCCAAAAAAAGCTTGATGCTATATGTACCATTCAACTTCCATTATTTTTCTTTCACCAATTATTGCTCTCTCTCAACTATATTATTTTCTCCACTTTGTTTAAACCGTGAATGGTCCTCACTTTAGAAACAGTGAGTCAAAATCAAGTCCAGTCAACACTTTAGTAAGTTGATGCCAAATTATTCCAGGAAGCAGAAGCAGAGTTGCCATATTAACAAGAGATTAAGTGATTGAATATGGATAGTCTAGATTAATGTGCAGCGAAGAAGAAAACTGGTTAGATTTGAAGATACTTTAGTAGTGTCAAAATTTGTTCTCTCCTAATGGGTGAAAGTGTTACATTTATGTTTAGAGATAATTTGATTTGGAACTGGTCAATGTCAATCTCTTTCTTTAAGATTAGAGGCGGCCAAGTTGGTGTTAACGAAAAAGAGAGATGAGGAGTAGCTGTCAAAGGTACAAATCTACTGTTAGCTAGCTTACCTACTCTCTTACTCGTTGTCCTCCTTTTGCGGTATTACAATGAACACGATCCTCATTCGGAGGATTAGAAAAAGGCTCCTTGGGGCTTTCTGATGGTTACCTTTTGATTGGCGATCCATTCATGAGATCGATCCAATCACAAAGGCACAACTGGCGGGGAACCGGACTTGCCTACTTAACACATATTTTCAGAGTCTGGGTTGAAATGTTTTGTTGGATAACAGGTGTCAAATGTTGGGACCGCGTAAGTTTGTGTGTGGGGGATGGGTTATGATGACTAAGTACATGTGTCACAACTTTAAGCCTCTATTAAGGACCGGGGACATAAAATAGTGTCGAAGTGCAATGGCAATTGAGAATGTCCACTTACTCTCTGTCCAAGGCCTTACCGTAAAGTAGTGTTTGGTTGCTCTCTTTATGGGTGACAATGGATGTCAAGGATACAAAAGTTCTGTACTTTGTAATATTTACTTGCTGTTCTCACCTATTTTTATTCCATCTTTAGAGGATAAAGACAGAAATTTTTTATTCCTTTCAAAACTTTGGTATGATATTTCTCGTCCCGCGGACGGAAATAAAAGACGTAAAGAAATTTCAGAAATTCCCTCCCTCTATTAGAATATCTAACTTGTAAGATTTTTTTAACCAATTTATTAATTAAAATATTATTATTCATTAATTAAAATATTGTAATTAATTAATTAATTAAAATAATATTATTATTTATTTAATTACATTATATTTAATTAAAATATTATTATTAATTAAAAT
>JAOQMS010000003.1:26791071-26814704 GCA_027563885.1 Erythroxylum longipes
ATTTTAATTAATAATAATATTTTAATTAAATATAATGTAATTAATTAAGTAATAATAATAATTTAATTAATTATATTTTAATTATTTCATCGTAATTAAAAAATTACAAATACACTTAAGATAAATATTGATACAATTAGAAAATAATCAATGAATTATATATTTTCAATCATATTATACTGAGGGGCATTTTCGTCATTGATACTATTTTTATGTTCTGTCCACTGCAACCAAACACATTTCTATCCTCAAGACGGAAACAGTTTTTCCTGTTTTGTCCATCACAACCAAACACCTCACTGTCTCCAATTTTTGTTCTGTTCTGTCTCCAAATTTTTGTTCCGTTCTGTCTCTGCATATTAGAGATAGTAACCAAACGCAACATAAGAATTTAAGTACTCCAAAGTCCTACCCTTTTTTTTTATACATTAAGTATTCTAATTTTGTCGGACTAATTCTAAACTTCTAAATTTTCATCTTAAGAGTTCTGGAGAAGGTAAATCTAAAATTTGAAAGTCTATCATGTTCCTATGTAGCTTATACACTTCTGCGCATAAGGAGTCGTCAAATACTATTTAATCAGTTGCTGATTGATCACTGGCCTTGCTTAGCATCAGGTTCTCATCAGCTCCAAATTTCTTAGTAGTTCTAACTCCCACATTGCCACTGAAAGCAAGACACCCGCAAGAGCATGCCCAGGGAGTTAGAAGCTCATTAACAGGAAAAATTCCTCCTCCTCCCTCCTTTTTAGTGACTCAAACTAAAGACTTCCTATAGAGGAGAGCCTTAAGTGAAGAGTTGAAACTAATTAGGTCATTCCTACTTATCCAAGTCCTACCTTTCTTCATAAGATAACAACTATCATCATCCTCATGGTTAGCTCAATCTAAAGAACAAACTGCTAAGTTATCAATCATTATGTGATTGACCTCCTAGCTATTATTCTTACCTACTTCCTTGAATAAGACTTGCATCTTATGACCCAAGTTTGATTTTTGCAACGAATGATCATTTAATCAAACTTAGTCAGCCGCACTATTTATCTTGGTCACATAAGACCAAAATTTTCCTTTCAATTTGTTTTATCTTAGTGACCAACCTGTGGCAAGGTTCTGAGATCAGTTAGAGTCAATATTTGCATACTGTTTTGTTTGTAATAGTAATACTGATTTGAATGGCATCCAATTAAATGTGGCGTTGGCGGGCCAATCCTTGGAAGTAGATTTCTGGCCATTAATGTAAACCTACCATTCCAGACCAGAAGAATACAAAAGTGGGATGTCTGGGTATCCAAAGCATTACATATAGGCTTGAATCAATGTTCGTATCGGTAACCACATCAAAGTTTGTCCTTTTTTGCTCTAGATCCTCTCTCTCTCTCTCTGCCAGAAAAACACACACATTCTGTAACATGTTGGCCATTGTTTTTAACTTACTCTCTGTTTGTTTTCTTCCCAAGAAAAAAGAAATCATCCACCCGACATAAAAGTCATATACTCGCATTCTACAAATAGCTATCGCGAGGATAAGCACTTCATCGTGCACATACGAAGTTAAATGATGTCTCGTGTGAAAAAGTACCTACAATTGCTATGCGAATACGATCAGTGTCCACATATATATTTTGCAGACATGTATACAGAACAAGATTCCCGTTAAATGACAAATGATTTCAACAATTATCTTATCCAGTTACCTAATTCTGTAATTCCATTCAGATATGGACTACAGCATCCTATGCAAAAAAGTGGAACTAGACCATCGGACCTACATGACATCAATTGGATCCCAAGTTAAACAGAAGAAGAGAAATTGACGAATCTCGTCTAGTCAAAGATTGCCAGTTGACGTTCTATACAACACCTGCCTGAGTGAAGCATCTGATTTATCGAAATGAAAATTCTTCAAGATATTCCATGAAAATCTTAAAAAGGACTGATCTGTAACATTTACCATCATCATAACAGAGATATCCAAAAAGCTGTAAATATATTCCTAAACCTATCAATCAACAAGCAACATCCTCAACACAGAAGTCCTGAAGAAAATGCTAGTAAACAATAACAAGATCTTCACTTTTTTTTTATTCTATTTTCCTTTTTCCTTTGAAGAATAAATAATGTTACACAGCATAGAAAGAACCTTTCCAGATAATCACTTGTACTGTTAAAGCAATTTACAACATGTACACGAGAGTTAGAAGAGATGCCTAGCATCTCACTTAAGAGTGATATTATCTGCCAAGATTTTATCACTTTCTGTATTGATATGTCAGTAACATAGCCATTGTTGAGAGGCAATTACCGTTCAACTATTAGCAATTAATATCTAAACCCCCGTGAAGTACTCACAATGCTTGCACCATAGACAGCATATAGAAGCACTCAAGTTCGTCATAGGAAGACAGTTGGCACGCGTCAACCTGCAAGCCAAAAGGTACTAAGGTCAAAGAGTGAGTTAACCAATAGCTTCGTGTGTTTCATATTTATGATCACCAGACTACATGCCTTACCTTTTTGGTGCACAATTCACAACGAAATTTACAAGATCTCCAGCAAGAACAAAATGGAAACTAAAAATTGCAAACGATGGATAGGTTGCAAGAGAATAAAAATCTAGAAATCAATAGACCTTTTAAGTATAAATCACCTAGCAGTAACAACAAACAATCTAACGTTTACAGAGAGTTGGAGATAGTTTTCCAATCTTCTACAAATACTCTTCTTAAACAATCGACCAAGAATTCAAACAAAAGACAACACTCTCTATAAGTTTTCTTAATATGATATAAGAAGAAAGTGCATTGGTTTGACAAATTAGAAACAAAAGCCTCGTCATTAAACCGATTACATGTCACCATGGATGAATCCACTAAAGGATCATTCAGTTCTACCTTTATTTTTCTTTTGTTGTTTTTAGTTTTATCTCATAATTTTGATTTTTGTTTTTTTAATTATTAATATCAATAAAATTACACTTATATTATTGATAATAACCAAATATTAAATTAAAGTTAGAGATAAATTAATTTTACGAATTAAATAAAAAATCAATTTTATTTTAATCTCTTACAAGTAAAAAAAAATTTAAATTTATTTGTTAATTAATAGTGATTTAAAACATATGTTTAATAATTTTAATAATTAATAATAATTAAAAAATATGCTTTTGAAGAAATTTCATTTCAAAGTATAAATTAACTATAAAAACAAGTTAAATTATAGAAGTTATAACCGTTTATGAACACAAAACATCTTTTTATGATTTTCATAAGAACATAAACTAAAAATTCAATCAAATAAACTTTTTTACTGAATTTAAATCAAAAACAAATACTAAAAATAAAAGTAGAACCAAATAGACCCTCAATTAAATTTTTATTAACTTCTCTTGCATAAAACAAAAATTCACAAGATAATTCCCAATCATACCTTCTTCGGAGAAAGCAAAAACACCTCCAAGCATGTCATCATTGTCACCATCTTCCTCTGATTTATCTACATCACAAGGACTACTGTTGTCCATACCTTCTGTTAATTCATGACGTTCGCTCAAGGCTGATGCTTTGTAGTAACCCTCTTGAAAAAATTGTTCAAAATCAGGGGACTCATTCACCGGCCCCTCATCTATAATATTCATACTCTGATCAGAACGATTAGAACAAGTATTTGAACCTTCACTAGTCACTCCACTGTTTGATAAGTGAACTTCTTCACTGGTTCTTCCAGCAAAATGTGCTCCAGTTGTTAAGGATGATATGTTACTATTCATGTACTTGTTATTGTCAACAGATGAAACAACCATGTGAGACTGTTCAAAAGAAATTGGACCTATATGTTCGTTAATAGAGCTCTGATAAAGGATAGGCGATGGCAAGCTGGAATTTTTTCCTTCTTCCACGACAATATGATTACCAGGCTGGATAATCGGTGGACAAATCTCTGGTGAAGATCCTGGTAAAGAAGCGCAAATTAGGATGAGTTAATAAATTTTATCAAGTAAACATCAAAGAATGAAGATATCACCACCTGAGTTTGCAATTGAACAAGGTGAGATCAGCTTAGATTGAGAAATAGCAGCACTTTCTGACTTCTTAACTCCTAAAGACCCAGAACAGGAAGTTAAATTTCTGTCCCCACCAATACTCCTGCATAAACAACAAATCAAGTTCATATTTTGCTGGGAAATTTTGATCACATCCATTTAAACAGATGATTCAAGCAAATCTGTTTTGACACCTAGAAACACAAAATCACGTGCCAAATTTTCTACATATTTGATTTACCATTATGGTGGGTATCAGAAATATCCTCAAATCTTTCAGATATTTTGTCGGAAGACCAAGTACTTGATCTCTGAAGATTTCTACTTCCAAGCAATTGCTTACATATTTACTAAGACTGTATAATGTGAAGGTACCTGTCACTCCAATTAGGATTCTGGTGGAAATGATCAAAAACAGGTAATAAATCCTTCATCCTAATTTCAATCTCATGAATAGGAATCTTCTCTACTTCGATCTCTCCACCAGTATGATCTTCAGCAACGTTCTGATCATTAGCCCCGAGATGATTCATCTCAAAAAAGTACATCTAAATAGAAAATTAACCAACATAAGCAAGATTGAAACATGATGAAGAAAAGTATCATGATACCATGTCTCCAAAGATACCTTTGATTTCTGCCAAATTGGCATCCTCCAAGAACTCATCTGCACTTCTGCATTGGCCAGATATAAGTGAGACGGTTCACTAGACTTCACAAGCTTTGTGTGAATATCATTATGTTCACAATCAGTAGTGCACATGGCCATGTCTGTAGCTTCATCTCTACTAAGACTAATTCCAGAGATGCACTCTTCTCTTTCTGGCCAATGTCCCCGTCGACAGACATCCCACCATTGAATGTGTTCAACATTCACTCGCAACTCCTCATCTTGTCTGTGAATAGAGGAGCCTGGACCAATTACTGAAGCAACTTCACTAGACTCAACATCCAATGAGGACATTAATTTGTATTGAACAACATGACCAGAAGGTGAGTAAACCAAGAGATGCTCCAAAGAATTAACTTTTTTTAAATGAGGGGTCTCTGCATCATGGGGAACACAGCTATGAAAAACAGCAGATATAGCCCCAGATGGAACTGAAATTTTTCCTGCAGCAGAAGATGCAGCATTGCCAACGGTGTTGAGCCAGCCAGAGTTATTATTTTTTATTCTGCTCACCACAGAAAGGGTGACAGGTAATGGTGGTGATGAAGAAAGGGATTGCTGACTTGCCACGAATGACGTAGTCGACCACCATGGTAAAGATTGAACTGGCACAAGAATAGGCCCATCTCCATGGGAATTCTGTATTTGAAGAATGTTCTCGCCACCAAAGGGGGATAAAACAAAGATATGGCAAGTACCCCTGGATGAAACAATGGCAATCCACTGACTATAATGACTGAAACAAATATCTTGTATTACCTGAAACAAAAGAACAAATAAAATATCTCCATAAACATACAAAGAATAATAATCCTAAAATCAGGAAGTGATGATATGTACAGCTGCTGTAATGCCACGATGGAGCTTGTACAGGTGCCAATGAGAGGAGTTCCAATCACAGCTCCTATTGCCTGATCCACTTGAACAATATGATGGCATAATCCGGAAGATGTTTATATTGTGTCCATGAATTGAGGCAGTAACCAGAAGAGTACCACTTGGATCGAAACATAGAGCCGAAATTGGACTAGTATGAGCTCTAAATTGGGATACAACAGCTCGGGAAACAAAGTCTTTAACAATGACCTGTAATTAAGATGTAAAGTATTCTTAAACTATAGTTAATCTGACTAAAAGGTCCATTAAATCACAAATATTATAGCTGGATTTTAGCTACATTAAGAACATGGGCTGATCCTAATCTAGGAAAACAAGTTAAACTGAGTGGTTTAATGCAAAAATATGTGAAATCAATCAGCACATCAAGAAGTAATTCCATTTCCTTGTGATGCAACTTTTAAGATACAACAAAGGATCTAGTCCTCAGTTTGTTCAAAACTAACCATTCCAGCAGTATCCAATTCAGTTGAATGTGTAGCACTCCGACCAGCTTTCCAACTTGAATTCAAAGATGTAGGAGAACCAGAACCATCAGGAATTAGATCTTGACAGTATCTAGACAAAGTCTTGTATCCCATGTCTCCCAAGTTGATTAAGCCAGTAGCTAAATGCTTACTAGATTCCATGGCATATCGAGCCATCAGGCTTCCACTGCCCGGTGGAGTGGAAGGACTGACACCAAGAGGAGGAGTAAGACTTTTCGGACTTAAGCGTCCTGTATTTGAAACTAAAGGGTTGTCAGAAGCATAAGCTAGCCATCTGGAGCCAACAGCCATTGGACCGTAGCCTATGTTGACCCCAACCAATCCTTGGCTTCCCAATTGAGGGACAGGATAAGTGAGAACACTAAACTTATTCTCAAGGGTCAGGGCATCAAAACAGTATATCTGCCACAAAAATGAAAAAGAAAACAGTACGAGTTTAGGCAGAACAGATGATAAAACAAATCCATCAGCTGCAAAAACTAAAGTAAGGCTATGCTTACCTGTGTTGCAAGACCGACAGCCACTATCCGTGGACTGCATCTGACCATATACACAGTTGAACGGAATCTAAGAACATGAACATAATTATGAGATTTTACAGAGTAAAATCGGACAATAGTAGGGGAGAGGGCAAGACTTCCAGTTTGAGATTCGTTACAGACATCTCTATGGAAACCATCCCTCCCATTCAGTGTTTGACCCGTTTTGTTTGGTTCATCACAAGCAACAACCAAAAGAATAGGATGTGATGGTCTGAACCCTTCATGGCCCTCAGACTTTGCAGGGAGGGGCTGCATCTGTAGAAATGTAACTGGATCGTCACGCCTTGAGACAAGTTCAGTAACACTAGAGGCGTCTTGGACATCGATAACTTGAAAGCCATTGGAGTAACCAAGTAAGAGAACATGCTTGAAGGAAGATGAAGGAAGCTCTAGTTTGTCAAAGGAAGCCCACAGTACCTGCTCAAATAAAGCAACACATGTTCAAATTACTCGTTGGAAACTGAACTAGCAAAATAAAGAAATAACATACAAAGAATCTAGCAAAGAATGGGATACAGAAAATTACCAAATTGAAGACCTAATATGTTACATGTTTACCACCATTAGCATGTTATTGAAACAATGATAAATAATTCTACGCAGTTAGAACAACAGGTGCAAACTAATTTCAAGCAATCACGTAATCCCTAATAAAGTGTTTATCCATTTCCATCAAAATTGAAGATCTTCAAATGTCAATGAAGATAAAACATTCAACATCACTTCATGATGGATGCTACATCAGTAACAGAAACAACTTTGGACAAATCTTAAAAATTAACACGGTGGGACAATCATATGATATACTCTAGATTTTGCAAAAGAGACCAAAAAACTACATACCTCCTCTGAATATGGAACTATAATGTGCACAACTATAGCAAATTAGCACTGCCAAGCTACTAATCAACCAGTTGCCTAAAAGGTCGCAAGATTCAATTCTTCAGATTCTCGACAATTTCAACCCAGACATCACGGAGAACAAGATTAGGAACAAGTAGTATGGACATAAACTTCAGTAAATTCAAAAACATGAAATTAATTCACAGAAATCCAAACCATCAGAGCCAACAGAAAATTAAGTCCGGTTCCTCAGCAATAATTCAGGACTAAAAGCTAAACTTAAAAAATCCAAAATCCAAAATCCCAAAAGGAGGCAAAACTAAACCTGGTCTTCGTCGTCTAAGTTGAAAGCATAAAGACACTAAAGTTCCAAAAAAACAAATGCAAAACTAAACCTGGTCTTTGTGGTCTAAGTTGTCGCTGGCGATGGAGGCGGCGACGGAAGAGGTTGCCGAGCGGACACCGGAGGAGGCGGTTTTAATGCAAGAGGAAATGAATTTCAAAGAATTTGGAATAAAACCATTGGCGTTACTGCTACCCTTGGCGTTGTTGTTATTTTTGATACTGATGTTATTATTGTTCACTTTGCCGCTATTCTTCATAATAAATCAAAAGAACAGCCCAAAAATAGAATCAAACGATTTAATTCACGGGTCACCGGAGGAGTTCCCGGAGAAACTTTACGAGTATCGACCACCCACGATCGCCGAAGACATGAAGAATTAGGTGGTTTCCGGTGAGAAAAACGGGAAGTTTCCGTTTAGAAGTTGAGAGACGGGTTGTGTTTGGTGATGTTTTGACCTCTAGAGAGAGGGAGACGGTTCTTTGCTTTTGTCTTGTGCTTTCGTGTAGAGCAAAATGAGTGAAATCTTTTTCTTTAAAAAAAAAACGATTTCTGTTCTGTGCTTATGTTCTTAGAGATCTGATTTTGAGTTTGTGTTAGTTGAGGGGTTTAAAACTAAAAAAAGAAACTTCACAGTTATCCTTTCTTGTAAAGCAAAGATGTCCTTTTGGGGGATTTGGATTTGCAATAGTACTGCAGTTAGTTTTTCACTGCTTAGAAGTTATTAACAAAATGCCAAGTTACACTTTTGCCCTTTATTAATGGCTTTAAAATGAATACTGAGATTCTAGCTTCCAACTCCAAAGCAAAAGAGGACAACATAAATGCTAAAATCTAAACATAACAAATACTATAGTTAGAAAGCAACAATTATGGATTCTTTTTTTTATTCGATTATTTATATGTTTGTGGACAAAAGAAATAATATAAACAAGTTTAATTTCAATGTCAAATTAAAATCCTTTCCTTGCATCTTTTGTGAGTAAGCGTACGGATATATATGTCTTTTAATTAGACTGTAATTTCAAGATTCATACGAGGCGGATAATAATAATTGCAAACTAGAGGGACCACAGTGTAAATAACGAAACATAATCGTAAGACGCACACGGACATTGGTCACGTTACGACAAGTAATGTCTTAAAACAAGATGCCGTACCAGGAGCCGCGACTCGTTAAAAAGAAATGTGATGTGAGCAATTGAGTAAATATTGTATCTCCGTCTGCAATGATTGAAGCTGAATCATAATCTGAAACTTTAACTGAATCTGAAACATGGGTTTTTTCTTCTGACAACATCACAGATACCTATTTCAACTTCTAAGAATTTGTTGAAATAAGATGAGAAAATGCAGTGGTGTGTTCAGAGTTGGAAATGCATTCTAACATTGTGTTCTATTGGAAGTTGAAAATTACCAGACGTACACAAATTACTACAAGTCTGCTCAAGTCCTTGCATTGACACCCATGGAAACTGACTCACTTGGTACTGTTTTACATGGAATTTGAAGTTCGTGATTGATCCTTCAAATGCCATCCAAAACAGAAGAAATACCTGGTTTCTATTTTCACGGGGCTGCTAAACATCCTTCAAACTGCAAAACCTGTTGAAACTTTACGTCCAAGAGTTCTGAATATGTTCTTTGAAGAGCTCACCTTTGACATTCTTTAGCATACTTATCGCCTCTCAATAATACCACAACCTGCAAAAGAAAATTTTTCAGACCTCTAATTCCATATTTTCATCTTATTTTTTCAACTTCCAAGTATCTCTACTACACCAACTCCATTAGCAAATTAAAAAGGAAACTGATAGCCAGTAATGGCCTCATGTGAGAAAAGAAAAGGCTAAAAGGATTAAGGTTTTAAGCTTCTTTAATCCACTGGCCCAAAACAGCTAAAGCAGACTCATTCGGAAACTAGGCCACCTACAGTCACGAGTCCCCAGCAAGTGGCTAGGGATCACTAATTTTCTAGCAATCTCAAACGCAGCACACTGAATTAAGAGTGGAGAGGAAAATTGACTGCAGAAAATGTCTAGAACTTTCGGTCTTTTCTTATATAGTTGACAGATAAGTCCATCCTGTCAATTAAAATAGATGCATACTAACTTACGCCTCTTAGAGTGGCAGTCTCCAATTTACATATTTTCAGCACAGAAAAATGCAGAAAAGACTAATTTTCAAGAATGGCACTAGAATGATCACAGTGAAAACTATAACCCTTCTGATTTAAAATCTTCTTTTCTGTTAGGTTTTCATTTGGAAAGCCACCATAACATAATGTTAGATTTCCTTATATGTACTTGAAACTTTACATTTTGTTTACCCGTGAGAAATACAGTTGCATGGAATGTTGTAGGTTCACCTGATTCATTCTAGGACGTAGGACAGGTGACTGTTCAACACACAAAGATGCTGTTAAGACCATTCGATCAATTTCTTCTGCATCGTAGTTATCACCAAGAGAAGGATCAACGAGCTCTTTAATATTGTTATCATCAAGCAAAGGCTTAGCCTGAAGATGATTAAGACAAATTAGTCCATGATTACCTATATACATGTACTTTGTGATGATACACTGAATTTGTGAAGAAGTTACCCATATCACAACACTTTGCTGCAAGTGATTCACAGCTTGATGTCCTGTTATTAGCTCCACCAGTATAACTCCAAATGCATATATATCTGTTTTCTCATCGATTATGCCATGCATGAAGTATTCAGGGGCAAAATAACTGCAGTGTAAAACCTAACCTCAAGATACGAGTTATGAATTAACTTTAAGCCAACAAGTTTGTCGCTTACAAACCCGAATGTGCCTTCAAACTTTGAGACGTTATGGTGAGTCCACTGACTGGGAAGCCACTTAGCAAGCCCAAAATCGCAAATCTGGATGTAATTATAAATGAATCAGTGACTAGAGAACTGATGCACTTGAATTAACCATGACATAATGATTGGATTGCGAGCAGCATTATATCAAAATATAGAAATTCATAAATGTGAACAAATTCACAAGTTTTTATCAACATAACTGAAGCAAACAGGCAGTAAATGAAGTAGGAAGAGGAAAACAGGGCAACAGGTGGTAATATACAAAGTTGAAACTAGACAATTATCAGAGTCTTGAGTTTTGCTGAAAAATATGCACAACAAACAATGCATCAACCACGTGGTGGAATCTTAACACGGAATATCATTCATGAAAAGAATATATTTCATAATTTTGAGACATTGTGGTGAGTCCACTGACTAGGAAGCCAAATCTGGAATGTAATTATCAATGAATCAGTGACTAGAGAATTCCATATACGTCCATGAGGCCATTGAATGAACCACAACATAATGATTGGACAGCAGGCAGCATTTAAATAAAAGTATAGAAACTCATAAATGTGCACAGATTCGCAAGTTTTTGTCATCATAACTGATACAAACAGGCAGTAAATGAAATAGGAAGAGGAAACAAGGGGTAATATACAGGGTTGAAACCAGACAACTGTCGCGGAATCTTAAGTTCTGCCGAAAAATATGCAAGAAAAGTAACGCATCAACCACGTGGTGGAATCTTAAAAAGGAATATCATTCATGAAAAGAAGGAACATAACAGTTTTGACAACTAAAGTTTATAGTAGCTTGGAGCCAAGTGTTTTGTGCATCACCCCTGAAAATGTACATACAACAAGACTTAGACTGATGTTCCAGTTTGTCAAATGATGACAAAAAGAACATCTAAGATGCATATACTTCCTAATTCTCTTCGATTTGACATGTTATCTTCGTCCAAAAATGAAAAGATTTGCACTGAAGTCGACAATTGTATAGGCAATTTTTAAAAAATTCCATGACATGATGAAGTCTCCAACAATTTCTGTTGACACTAACGGGACCTTGGATGATCTGTTGTATTCTCATTGAATGGCCATTTCCTCTAATCATTACGGTTTATATTGTCACCTTTTATCTAACTGAAAATGCTTCTTGTTGGAAATTATTCAAGCACACCACTTACATAATGACAGTTTTAGCAATCCAAGTGGCAGTGGAAAGCTTGTTCTTGCGTATGAAGCTAAATATCCTACTAATACATGTAACAGATTAATATAGTTGGCAAAACCTATTATCTGGCAACCAAACTGATTGCATCAAATATTTAATTCCAGATTTTTGTTTCCGGCTTTTCAATAATCTAGTAATAGGCATGATCAATCTTCTGTGTCAAAGACTTACAAGCATACATGACATAACAACCTTTCTCCTAAACATGTAACTGTTCCATGATGAAACACATGCAAGTATCATTAACAAAATTCTAATGCTCCTAATATGATTCATATTAGGAGAGAATTTATTTTCAACTATATGGTAGCATACATAACAGCTCTCTTGGACTTAAAGCTTCAGCGATATAGTTTCATTTTATATTCGGTTTCATATTGTTGGCAATATCAGTCCCCAGATCTTCCCTAAGCTGAGAGATGTGTTCTTCCATATCATAGATTATTGGGCAGATTGTCATATCAAAGACGTTGCCATTTTCAGAATAACTATATTCCAAGTACTGATTACAACTGGGATTGCTTCATTTGTTTAATGGATATAAGCTTCCAGTAGCTTGAAACTGTAGTCACACAAAGTTCATAATGTAGCATATTTAGAATATAGGGAGTCAAACAACACAGTTATACTGTTTCCTCCACAACCTAATAAGCGTTGGTAACCAGTGGTTGCTTGGCTCTAAAGAAAGTAACATGGAAATAGAGTAGGTTACAAATTTTCATAATAACTAAAATTGTGCAAGGAGGGTATAAGCTTCATACAAGTTTAACCCGCAATGAATAGACACCAGACCTTGCATAGTCGGAAATAAATATTTTATCCAAAAGATACAAAAGAAATGTTTTCAGTAGTTACTCGTGTTTTGAAAGTCGAAGTTTCCTATTATAACTTGAAATATACCTGAGGCTCAAAATCCTCTGTTAAAAGAATATTATCAGCCTTCATATCTCTGTGAATGATTCGCCTTTGACAAATCTCATGAAGATATAGCAGTCCATCAGATATCCCCAAAGCAATTTTATACCTTTTACTCCAATCAAGTTTGACCTTGGAGCCTGAGAATGTTATCAAAATCACTACCAAAATAAAGAGATTCATAATTCAAGTAGAAGACAAGATAAATCAATAACAAACCGTGAAGAACAGATCCTAGACTCCCAAGTGGAGACAACTCAAATATAAGGTGCATCCCACCATCAATGCAGAATCCAAGCAACTTAGCAGCATTAGGATGATCTACATGGGCTATGGTGCCAATCTCAGATAGAAAGCCCACTATAACTTCATCTGTGGTACCTTTTATCAATCGCTTAATTGCTACTAGTTTTCCATCCTGCAAGTGACCTTTGTAAACAATAGCACAACCACCCTTTCCAATTATGTTTTCTGTAAGAAAATCAAGTCCATGAACAAACCACCATATCAATTAATAATTAAGCATTCAAAAGATTAATGCTTACAAAATCATTACATTTACAATGAAGCTTTAGGATAGTAGAGCTGAGTTCTTGGGCACTTCACATACCAGGACTGAATTTGTTGGTAGCAATTTCGAGCTCAGCAATGGAGAAATGTTTCAATGAAGACTTGAATTCATAAAATTCTCCCAGCACTGGGATTTCCTGTGCGCTTCTATGCTTTCTTTTCGATATGCTTGGCACAGAAAGAGGAGTGAAGGAGGCTAAGCGCTTAACTGATTTCCTTTTCCATAGTTTAAAGAATCTACTCCAGTTATAGCGTGCCTTCAAATTTGATTCATTCACTGTTTCTTTAATACTGTTCTCAGGAGAATTTAAGTTGGATCCAAATCCTTTTAAGCAGGCTTCTATAACCCCTCTAGGAGATGGTTCGTTCTGTTTCTCCTTCGCTGTATCCTCATTTCTCTGGTCTGCAAGATATTCAACAGCATAGAAAAACAAATACAGAAATGCACACACAACAGTTTACCCTATATATGGGACCAAGATATGAAAATGAATACCACAAAAAGAAGCAGAGGAAGAAAACTTCGGACTTTGTTGTTTCTGCTTGATTAAAACCTTTGCTTCTTGCTTTCCCTCAGAAAATATGCTGTAATACTCCCTGAATTTAGATTAATTTCAATGATATATGGAAAGTGCATGGTATAATCATGAGCCTTCTACTATCATAAACGAAGAAAATATCAGAACACCATGTGTTGGATGTTTGATTTAGAACATAAATTCTGAGACAAGCAAAAATTCCATTTCTTTGCACTGGAGGGCCGTCAGTCCATCAGTTGGTTGGCTACACAACAAGGTAGTGCTCCTACTCCCCAGAATTCATTATCCCGCGTGTAGAAATGGTTCCAACTCAGTTTTGTTAGAACAAGACAAGCTATTTCACCAACTTTGCTAAACAACCAAACTATTCCAGTCCCAAATAAAACAAAAGAACACACACACACAACCACACTATAATTTTCAGTGCAAGACTTAAGTACGCTTCTAAGTGTCGGGATCATATAACTATGTCATATTTTGCGCCTGATAACTATCATAAGACATAATGTAGTCAAACTTTACTAAAGTAGATTCTGCCATATCTAGAGGAAATTCAAAGTCGCCGCATTAAAATCAATGATTATAATATTGAATTGGGTCAGCCAGTTTAACTGTAAATATTTTGAACCGGTCAATTTTTTAGTTCAGTTTTTAACTTTTTGGTTCGATTTACTTTAATAACTCTTGTTAAAAATCGATCAATTTATCAATTGATCGATCAACTTTTGCAAATTAATCAATTTTTAAACTAAAATAAACCAATTAATTTTTATTTAACATTATTTCTTTTAAATTAAACTTTAAATTAAGAATAGTCTCTTGTCTTACTAGTTTAAATTTCGTTTTAAATTTCAGTCTGGTTAATTAAAACTTTGATTAAAGATGAGAACAGAAAAAAAAAATCAGTGAAGAAATGGCCACAAAGCCTCAATTTTCGTCATCATACAGCTGGTACTCACCAACCAAAATTCATGTTCTTAATGGATAGAGCACAAAAGAAATTACTTCAGAAGATGGCAACTTTTTAAACAGACGAATAAAACCTGAAAGCTTTACTGACCAACTGGCGTTGGACATTGAAAGAAGGAAAATAATGAAATGAAGACAATCCAGGAGAAAAAGCCTGAGAAACACAAATTATCATGGAGAAGGAAAAGCCATCAAATTTTTACTTTTAACTCCGGAGATATCCTTCCAAAAGAGTACTCTCAAATAAGATAAATACTTAACTATAGCATAGAGGAAACATATTAACAATTAACTATAACCATTAATATAAACAAAGGAAAAAAAAAAAACCAAGATGTCCATGTATGCAAACACAATCAAGGAAAGAATGCATAAAAGAGATCATTATACATTGAAAGCATAGGAAAAAGTGAAAATGGAAAGGGAAGTTGAAACCTTTGCTTAGGAAAAAGAAGCTGACATACCCAAAAGAGAAATCATGAAGGAGAAACAAATGCATACCATGGAGTCAAAGATTTACTAGTCGCCATGAACAGACCAGCACTAACTTACAACCTTGAAGAAGCGAACAGAACCCAGAAATCAAAAGGACAAAGAGATAAAAACAACCACGAGAGAGAGAGAGAGAACAATGTCTTTAGTGCGGAAAGAAGAATTAAGTGAAAAGAGAAGAAATTAAGGAAAGAGAATATAAAGCTATAAATGTTGAGAGAGAGAGAGAGAAGCTAATTACTGATTCTCTGCGTCTTGCTAAGCCATTTGTACGGAGGGTTTTTCTGTTTTGTGCTTTCTCTTTCTTACACGGTTCACTGAAAGAAGCTGGTGAGCTACTAAGCTCAGCAATGATGCTGACAAGTGGTGAAAGCTCCGCATGGACTTCTTCTCTCAAGCTTTGAACTCCCATAACACTCACTCACAGATACGCATTTACATTTACACTAGAAGAGAGAGGGAAGTCATGAGTAGCCCCAGAAGAGAACGTTGCCCATTTAATTCAAAGTTTGTTTTTTCTGCAATGAGCCAATGGCCAGAAAAAAAAAATTAATGAAAATGCTATGATCCGGCTGAAGATGGGTTCAGTACGTACCACTGTCACATTTGTTAAAAAAAATAATAAAAAAATATTTTAATTAATAAGATTAAATATGTTAATTATGTTAAAAATAAAATTGTTTTCCTCATTTTCTCTATCTTAATATTTATCTTTTTATATTTATTAAAGACGTTCATATCATTTTATACTTGAAGGTGGAAATTATGACTTTATTTCTACAGTTTATAATTAGAACATTTATCTGTTTATTAATTTTATGAGGAGAGTGAAGAAAAGTTTTAAAAGAAGAATAAAGAACTAGATGATACATTCTAAACCTTGCATCAATAAGTATTCATTTGAAATAAGTAACATATCTAATTTTATTAGGTTATAGTATGACTAAGTACAAATAATCTCATGGCTCAATAGAAGCCATCTTAGTAGTCAATACATACAATACCTACATAATGTATAAGAAATACCAACAGTCATAAAAAAGTACCACTTATACTTTACAATTGAAATACTATTTCTATGTACAAATCATACCCAACCTCAATGTAAAATGGGTTAGTACTATAGTTATCTAATATCTTGTCTATATTTAAAAAAAAAAGTGTTGTCTTTCATTACAAATAAGCAAGATATATACTTTTAAATGAGAAAATATTAATTAAATGGAAAGAATATCATGATTCAACACAAATTATACCAACATGCAGTAAATTTAATACCACTGGTATAAATAAAAGCTATCACCATGCATTTTAAATAAGTAGTAATTTCAGTGAAAAATGAGAATATCATCTTTAAGTATATACTATACTTTGTCTCAATACAAATTATTGTAGTACTCAATCTATGCAATACCAAGTATAAGCATAATAAATGTCATTGTAATTATGGATAAAGAATTTATATACTTTTAAATGGAAATTTATTAATTGAATGAAAAAAATGTCATGTCTTAATACAAATTATACCAACTCTAATTACATTTAATACCACCATTATGCATGGTCCTCAAAATGGGAATATTATCTCTAAATAAAAACCATCTCCTATCTTAATATAAATTGTACTAGTATTTTATTTCTTCAATACCACACTTAAGCAAAAGAAATAATCATTTATGACAAATAAGCAAGACATACTCTTTTATATGGGAAAATATGGACTGAATAAAAATAATATCATGTGTTAATATAAATCATACCAACACTAAGTATATTTACTACCATCATTTAAAGCTAAGGTTATTAGGACTCATTCAAAATAAGTTACAAATTTAATAAAAATGAAAAAACCATCTTTGAGTACAAATCATACCCCCACTTGAATACATACTATACTAGTAATTATATCTATTCAATACTAGGTTTAAGTACATAAAAAAAATACATCATCACTTATAAATAAGTAACAACTACACTTTAAATGGGAATAATGTGACTTAGTGGAAGGAACATCATGGTCCAATATAAATTGGACCAACACTCAAAATGTTTAATACCGCAACTATAAAGAATATGTATTAGGAAACATTTAAAAAAAGTCATAGCTTCAATGTAAAATAAGAATACCATAACTACTTTGTAATAATACTAAGCATCAATATGAGAGATATGATTTATACACCCCTGCACAACAAAGTATGTCGAAAAAAGGTTTTATTTAACACAGTTAAATACACACTCATATGATCTTCCTTGCAATAAACTATGTCCATTAAAGTTTTTGGCAAATACGGACAAATGCACAACCATGTGATCAAGTTTGTTGTTGATGGAAAATTTGACCTAAAATTTCGAAGTACATGATTTGGCATACGACTATGTATGAAACTATGTAAAAGTTTTTGTTTAACATTGTTTTTTGCACGACCATGTGGTTAACCATATTTTTAATTAAAAACTTATAATGGAAATATGAAGTACATGGGTTTGTACATGAACATGAATGAAATTGTACCTATTAAAGGGTTTGTACAACATTGTGTGGTCTATCTTATTATTGTTTAAATTTTGTCAAGATTTGTATATAGGATGTCTTATGATGTCATACATAGTTTATATTAAGATGTCATTTGCGGTTCATGTTACAATGTTAAGTAGTGATGATAATGCATGGGACTTGTAATAATGCATGTACGCTTTTTATTTGGAAGGGAGGAGTGAGTTCATGATAAGTGCCAAAAACAATATTTATGAATGGTGGCATAGCACTAAAGAGTTGCATATGGGTGTTAATGCTATTGAGCTCCATTGAAAGACTTAGGTTAGTTTCAAATCTTTTCTTTTAGTTTACATGAAAAATGTAACTTATGAAAGAAGAGAGAAGACATTCATCCTAATACATATGACGTGCATTTTCACTTTGTATTGTCATTCTAAAATATAGTAATTGAAGTGAGAGTTGTCATGAAAAAAATATATATATACTAATTATCCCACCCACTATAAAATACATGAGTAAGGTAAAAACTCATTGAGGCCCTCCAAAGCTCCTTAAGCTATTACTCTAATATTGTGTCTATTCATTACGTATAATGTACAAAACTTATGCTAGATCATTCTTTATGTTCTTCCCTTAAAACTTTTCTACCCATTTTTTCGTACAAAAGCTCATAATCTGAGTAATATAAAGTAACAAGTGAAGGCAAATAGACCAATATTAAGATAATAGGTGTGGAATTTTGACTATATAAATTATTGATTAAAACTATGGTTATAATAAGGAATATATACCTAATAAAATTTTAGCTCATATTTTTTATGTTTTTGTTGATGCATGGTATCTCATTTGAGAAGGAAACTTTAAATTCTTAATGAAAACTATGATTATGATAAAGAATATAAACCTAACAAAGTTCCTTCCTCCATATTTCAATATTTATATTTATCGATGGTGTTCCCTCTAAAACACAATACAATTGAGATAATAGAGAAGCAACTTTAGTGGTATAAATTTTTATTCAAAAATGATGACAGTGGTAAAAGTAATATATACTTAACAAAGTTCCTTTTATAATTACTTAATATTTTTGTCTGTGGATTATGTCTCTTTACAAGATTGCAATATAGTAATATATTTAAAACACTATTATTGTTGAAATATTTTTTATTTCATAGGATATAATTACCCAAGAATGCCTAAATGTTAACTTTTTTTTATATGCAATTTTGAATATAATGAAGTGATGATTGTCAGACCCACAGATGAAAGTGATTAGTTAAGGCACATAATGTTCCAAATTGTTGAAAATGAATATATACTTGACAGTTAAAACATGTCAATAGAGAAAGAAATCTCTACATTAATTATTATTATTGCCTTTGGTGATACCTTCTTCCTTTAGTCTTTCTTCTTATTCTTTTCACTGCACTTTTGATTTCATCTAGATTCTCATCAAGCTCATTGTGTCCTATGCATGCCCATTTGCATAATTGCATGTCGTTGGAAGTAAGAGTTTCAAATCTAATTATCAATGGTGAATGGAGGGACAACTTCAAGGGATTTGCCTCGTTACAAAATCTACTCTTGCAGTTAGGGGAAATTACGCGGGACGATGTTGTCTATCGGGTTCTGAACTCAAGTGGTGTCTTCTCTAACGTATCCTGTCATCGTATATTCAGGCAAAATTTTATTCAAGTTCCTTGGTATCACCTGATATGGAATAACACCATGAACCCCAAAGCTTCATTTATCACCTAGTTAGCAATCAAGAATAGGCTCATGATTAAATGTCGGTGGTTCAATGCGTCAACTATTTGTTGTGAACTTTGCCAAAATGCAGAAAAAGACAAAAATCATCTCTTCTTTAACTGCATTTACTCTAAATCCATATGGAGCAGGATACAATATATGGTGGGAGAGATAAACCATCTACTTGAATGGGAGTATACACTGTCATGGCTCATTAACCATACGAAGGAAGGTGATAAAAATGCTGCACTACTCAAACTAGCATTTGTCTTCACAATCTACATGATTTGGAAAGAACGAAATAGAAGGGTACACAATCTAGTTACAGAAGATAAGCATCACCTTGCAGACAAACTTCTTAATTGGATCTGTGCTACTGTCTTGGCCAAAAAAGCTAAACACTCAATTACCCTTGACTTGAGAAGTAAATGGAACAAATGAATTTGGCTATTAATTTGCCAGTAGTTTATGTTTGTTGAACTTGCTCCTCGCCTCTTACTTTTTGGTTTTGCATCAGAATTCGACAGACAAGTTATATAATGAGTCTTTCTTATATTTTGTATATTTGTAATAGCTAAGTTATATTCAATACAACTACTTATTCATTTCCTTAAAAAATCAAAAAAATTAACAATAATATTATTATAATAATTATGTGTTTGCTAAATATCATAAGAATTTTGACACATCAAAACCTTAGCTAGCACTTATCTATTTAATATTGAGAACAAAATACGTATTGCCTTACTATTTAATGAAATGAGTTTATTATCATTCATATTTCACTCACTTTTATTTACACTCTTCAATAGAGAAAAAGCCTTTGATCATAAGAAAGACTTTTATACTAGTTCTCTAAAACAAGTAATTGTTTTCATTTAAAAACTCAATAATAATAATATTTTGGCCTTATTTTCTAAAAAGTAGTTAAAGATGTGCCATAGCGATGTTTACTCAAAATTTTCTAGAAATATATATGTAATGATTAAAACCATCTCTAATCTCACTTATTAGTTCTAAGATGAAACACAATAGTGGGATAATTATTTGTGTATGCTTTTTTTCCTATTTGAGAACCACCGAATGAATTGATTATTATAATGAATAGTTAAGAAAAACTTGTATAAGGCAATCACAAAATAATCATAAATAATGTAAAAAGGTGTGAGGAAAGCGACATTTTATAATTTACTATCTTCTTCTTTTAATTAGTGAATAAGAAACTTATATACAATATCTTATTTTTTTTCCTTATAATCATCTTGCTTTGTTATGAGTACAGAATAATGCTTGACAACTCTTTTTTTAAGGTCAACGAGAACCATCATAATGTGTACTATAAGGAATTTTCCTAATTACAACAATTGCACAATCATATATAACTCAAAGCCTCCTTTTATTGATTACATCAATGAAATAAGCTCAATATATATTATGCAATGCATGAATCCACTCTCTAGCCACTTAGGGCTCCTAGAAATTCTCTAATATGTCAATAGTTCTTCCCACAACTCAACTGTAGTCCATTTGCGCCCAAAATTAATTTAGTAATCATTAAAACTTATAAATTACGCATTGTAATAACTAGTTTTCAGGTAAGATTGACTAGATGATCACCAACATTGGACTAGCCAAACATTGTCTAGCTAAGGTATTGGTTAGCCAAATCTTTAGTAAGATAAAAATCTTCTCTTGGTAACTTATAATAACGAAAATTGGCTAACCAATCATAACCCTTCAACTAGCTAGTAGTTCACCATTAGCCCATCATTTAGTTGAATGTCTAGCTAGTTACAATTCACCCATTCTGTAACTTTTTGACATCTTTCCTTCTATCTAAATCCCTACATAAAATCCTTTGAAATATCAATTTTCAAGAATTTAAGTGTTTTAAGAACATAAAATAAACCAATTTGATAAAACTTAAGTTTTAATCTCTTTTAAAAGTTTCTAAATTTATATTTTAAGTTTGAGAGATTTTAGTTAATTTTCAAAACAATTTTCTTTGACTACAAAATAATTTTGTGCATTATGTCCTATATTTAAATGATAATGCAAAGATCTATCCCATAATTCATTGAAATGACAAAAATAAGTTTACTAGATGGATTATATTGATTTATTACATCTTGAGATACATGATTCCTCTTTATTTTTAGATTTTTACTTAAATTTTCTTTAAACTTTCTTGAATTATATTTGGTGCTCCAATTTGCTCATTTTGATTCATTTATTCCTTTTCCCTTCCATTGAAGTTTATCTTTGACCTTTTAATTTTTTCTTTGACAAATTAACTTAAATGTTTTGATATAACTTAAGATACTTGATTCCTCCTTATTATTAGTTTTTTCACTTGAAGATTTATTGAATTGTACATGGTGACCTATTTTGATCACTTTAATCATTTGATCATGTTGTGCTTCTATTGAACTTAATTTCTAAGATTTTGCTTTAATCATTGACAAGTTAAATTACTAATAATACTAATAATAAAATAGTAATATTAACATATTTTGTTATTATCAAAACTATAAGTTAGAATCTCACTTGATCTAATTTAAATCTTTCATTTTAGCTAACATTTTCTAGATATCATCAAACAAAGATGGAATTGAATGTCAAATTGATGCAATGGAGCCATTATATGTTATTAAGCAAAGATGGGGAAAAAAAAACCAAAGGAAAGAAACTAAGGAAGTTATAATTGGAGAAATAAAATTAGGGTCTAATTATAAAATTGGAAAAGTATTGACCTGCCTAAGCAGTTACCTAGGTTAAACAAATTCTTAAAATTTTGGAGATTTTTAAGGAAAGAAAATTTAACTTGAGTGTGAGGAAGATAAAAGAAGACTAGATAAAGGAAATAAGCCATATGATTAAACTCTCGTAAGTTTTTGGTTTTACATAAAGTTTTAAAAAAGAAATACCATTGGAACAATTTTTAAAATATATAGATAAATGCCTAGAAGTTTATGATTTTACCAATTACTTAAAATAAAATGTTTGAAAATGCCTTTACTATGTCACATGGCTTTGAATGCAAGCAAATTTGAATTTAATTCTTTAAAAAAGTGCAATTTTGATTTATATAAAAGTGCAAATCGAACAAAAATTATCAAGAAATAAATAAAGCAAATTTTTAATAAGATAGAACTAAATAATGCACTTTTTTAATTTAAAAGGATTAAAATATCCTTAAAAGAAAGGAAATTTAGGTGAAATTGACTTTAAGAGAAGAATAAATAAATTAGACAATATAAATAGATTTAATCAACTAAACTATTAAAAACTAGGAACAAAATGATTGAATTTAATTTTATTGGGCCAAAAACTTTATTTGAATTTTGTATTATTTTGAATAAAAGGGAATTATATTATTTAAAAGAATTCCTGAAGTCTAAAAAATTTGGTTAAAATTAAAAAGATACTTAATGAGTTAAATGCATAAACGAGACTAAAAGAATAGAAATTAATCTTAATAGTTTTACGATCCTAATTAAAAAATTTAAATTTAAAATAAAAAAATGAATTTAATTCTACTAATTTTATTAAGCAAAAAAAAATTTAAATAGGGAAGATTAGGGTTGGCTTGTATGCTTGGTCTATTCCTACTTAATTTAACTAGATTTTAGTTTAGTTCAATTTTTTTTATTTTGGAGTTCAAATTAGGCTTGAGCTTCGAAGCTCGTTAGCTAAAGACCAATGTTAAGAATACCGTACCAAATTTGATACTGAATTGGGTTCTGATACGGTACTGTATCGGTACCAGTCAATACCGAATACTGTTTCGGGTAATTTTTTAAATTTATGAAATAGTCCCTGAATTTTTTCAAAATTTGCAAAATAGTCCATTTTTATATTATACAATTATACTGTATATTTTTACCCTATCTCTAAAAATTAAAATAATAAATAATAATCACAATTAATATGAAATAACAATAATTTTCAGATATTTCACGTATAAATAATAACTACAATTTATATGAAAAAAGACAATCATTATCATA
>JAOQMS010000003.1:26814804-26841132 GCA_027563885.1 Erythroxylum longipes
AATTTTAAATACAAAATTTATTTTTAATTTTTATTTAATATATAATTATTATTAATAATAAAATATTTATTTTATTTTAAAAATAAAATTAAAAAATTACGATAAAAGTTTAACTAAATAACAAATTAAAAAATGTTTGAAAAAAAGAAAAGGAAGGAGGTTGGCGGGAGGTTGAAATTTTTTTAAAAATTTTACAATTTAGTTCATATATTTTTTAAAATTTTCGGTACTAAATGATATTAAATACCAACTAATATCGGAAAATAAATATTTCGTACTATTTTTTGGCCAGTACCAATTGGTACAGTACAGAATTCATGTCTATGCTAAAGAACAACATATCTCAATTAAGTTTATGAAACAATGTTTTACGCTTGGTGAAACTACAATGTTCAATCCTCTTATGTCGGACTTTGATACTGTAAATTACTTGCACTTATTCTATAGTGTCGTTGGATGGGTAGATGATAGAACAAGACAAGTACAGGGTAACGGAAACATGTAATCTAAACCCTCCCTTGCTTCTCCTCTTTGAAAAAAAGAAAAAGAGAGATGAATGGGCCTGTTATTTAAAGGCTGAAGGTTCAATAAACTAAAATTCAAACTCAAACTCATGGGCCAAACACTTAAGCCCCAAGGCAAGAAATAAAATCTAACAAGTACAAACCACATCAGATCAGAATTGAAAAAAAAACATAAGAAGAAATGTTTTGGAAACATAATAAAACTAATTGAAATGTTTAAGAGTCCCTATACTTCCAAAAAAAAAAAAAAAGGTGAGTAATGAACCATGAAACAAAGCAGGAATTAATAGTTAACAAATGGATTATGCATTATGAGTGAATGATCCTATAATAACCTTAAAGATCAAGTTATGTCAAAACAAACAAAACAGAACCCATTAATTAGAGCACTAGAAAATCAATGAGCATAGAAAAAAAGAAAAAAAAGAAAAATTAAATTAAATTTAAATGAGTTTAAAAAGGATTGAACAAAATAAAGTATTAATATCCATCATACAATATTTTAATTAGACATAGAGTATAAATTTAATGTCTACTCTATTTAAGTTCAATCATGTTAAGTTTTTAAAAATAGTAGTTGATTCTTCTAATAATATTTAAAAAATATTATTCCACTTTTATTAAAGATTTCTCAAATTAGTACTAATAGAAACAATTAACTATTCTTTTTAATTACTTTAAGGTAGTGGTCCAGTAACAATCCAATAAGTTACACATATAACACCCCTTACATGACATACTTGAGAGATTTCAAGCCAAAAAAATTACGTATATATACTATCATAATAAACATTTTTGTAAACACAAAGTAATGTTCTATTTGAAGTTTTCAACGGGTCAACTCATTAAATTTGTTTTTAATCACACATTTATTTAAGTACTTTTATATTTTAGTTTATAAATTTAACTATTTCTTTTATAAAGAAAAAATGTAATTTGTGTTAATCTATCTGAGATAGCAATGTTTTGTCTTAATAGAAGATTGATTAAGAATGATTTAAGGATAATTTATATTTATGAAAGTATATTCATCTCATATATTTTATCTAATGAATTGGTTAATTAAACGAAAAAATATTTTACAGAAATAAAGGTCATAATTATACAACGGATAAATTAACTATATGACATAAATTAATGTATATGTGGTGGGCCTAATATATTAAGAGGTATCGTCGTTACATTTTGAAAAGAAAATTGTATGAAAGGAGATGATATAGGTGTGGCTAACGTCCGTCGGAGACTCGCTGGTCGCTGCTGCTACATCATCTTAAAGCCTATTCGACATCCATCCCAAAAGACAGGCGCTAAAGATGACACATATGGCACAACAACTCTCCGTCAGATCCCAAGATCCATTTATTTGACCAGGTTTATATGTACGTAACATGGAAAGTATCATAAATATAGTAACTCTTTTTATGATAAAGATTTGGACTTTGACGGGCTAGGTTCTAATTTCAAGTTACTCAATAATTCTTGTTTAGGAATAAATGAAGTCATAACTTGTGAGATTGGAGGGAAGTTTGAGGAGACGAAAGCTATTCCTAGTCTGTAAACCCACAATTTCATAGTTTAATAAATCTTCAACAAAAACTGTTATAATAATAAACTAATAACCAAAAAGGCTGTATTGTATCAAATGAAATCACGGGCTACATTTTTTCTGTTTCTACTATGTTCTGTATGGATGAGATGAATTAGAATAAGGTAGGAACAAAGAAAGTGAAACAAGTGATCTGTCCGTATTGTATTCCCCAAGGATAGATTAATCATCGTTTGCTATTCTTCTTTATATTAATTTTCTCTTTTAACTCTTACTTTAATGTTTCTTATTTAAGTCCTTCCATTATTTTTAATTTTTTTAATGAAGTCATCGTTATTAATTCTATAAAAAAATCAAGTACAAAAAACTAATTTACTTACCGCAATTGTTAATATCTTTTACGTGAAACTTATCATCATATTTTTTAGTAGTTAAATGACTTGGATGATAGAATTTATTATGTTATAGAAGTAAAAGAGAAAAATGTTGTAAAGGGTCGATATAAGTAATTTAATTGCATTTTGATATAACTAGTTCATGGATTTAATCGAATTTTTCTTAATCAACTAAGGACTAATACTTAAAAAGGATACAAATAAAACATGTAATAGAAATAAACTTACAAATGGAGGAGTTTAAAATAGATGATCCCTGCTTAAGATTGAACTTCATTTACTAAGTTAGGGTTGAGCTTTCTGGTGAGATAGTATTGCTTATATCAATAAACTACAAATTGACCAAAAATGAGGGTAGGGCTTAGAACCTCCTGAACATGTAATGTCATGATATTGATTATAAAAGAAAAGAGTAATTGAATGATACAGAGATTTGCTATATAATCAAAGTCTTCATAATCAACCTCATCGTCATCTGAATGTCCCCGTGCAACCAGCATGGCTCTTTTAAACTCTTTCTTATCAAATTTCTTTCCACATTCCTTGTTTCATTCCTTCCCACATTCTTCATCCCATTTAGGGCAATCTATGATCATATGCTCTAGACTACCACATTGAAAGCAACCATCAACATTCTTCTTAAATGAAGAAGAAGAGGACTTACCCTTGCTTGCATTGCCATTTTTGGTTCACTTTAATTTCTTAAGAAACTTCTTGAATTTGTGTGCTAGTATGACAACGTCTTTATCATTTGAGTTTGAGTCACTCTCATTTAGATTTGCATTTAGAGCAATCCCCTTATCCTTTTAAATCGGACTTTGCTTTTTTAGTACCGGTCAATATGTCATAAGGTTGTCAATTAGATCTTTATGGCACAAAGTAGAAAGATCCTTGGCCTCTTGAATAACTTTAACTTTAGGCATCCATTTTAGTGGAAAACTACAAAGAATTTTCCTAACCTTTTCTTTAGTGCTATAGGTCTTTCCAAAGGAATTAAGCTCATTGATAATGTTAGTAAATCGAGCAAACATATTATGAATAGATTCACTTTCATTCATTTTAAATAGTTCATATTGAGTAATTAGTAAATCTGTCTTAGATTGTTTGACTTAAGAGGTGCGTTCATTAGTTACCTTAAAAAGATCCCACATCTTCTTAGCGATTTTAAGCCTAAGACACCGATTATATTCTTGAGATAGCAACCCATTCTAAATCCATTTTTAGCAAATGCATTTTTCTCCATATTCTTGTATTCCTTTGCAGTGAACTCATATTCTAGGATTTCTTCTTTGGTACCATCAGCATTTGTATACGTACACTTGAGAGGACCACTTTTGATAATTAACCAGACCTCATAGTCTTGTGATTGAATCCAATTGACCATACATTCTTTCCACCAACCATAGTGTCTTCCATTAAACAAGGGAGGGCATTGAGCAGAGTAGCCTTCCTTAATCTTAACAAGTTTTTTGATCATTTTGGATCTCTCCTTAGGTGTTAGCCTATATCGGAGAAAACTTGCCCTAATACCAATTATGATAAAAACACTACTAAAAAAAGGGGGTGAATTGAGTAATACAATTTTTTATTATATAACCAAATTTTAATTTTGTAAATTTATTTTAGTCAGGTTCTTAACCAAAATTTAAAAACAAAATATAAAGAACTGAAACACAATATTTTTACTTGAAAAACATCCCTAACTCGATTGGAGGAAAATACACAATCTAGTGAAATTTTCAAATGATGCTACTAACTTAAGGAGGAAAATACACAATCTAGTGAAATTTTCAAATGATGCTACTAACTTAAGAGCCAACTTTATGGTACATGTAGATCCTAATCTACCCTACACCTCCAACTAATGAAGAATTGCACTCAAAGTTCTCAACTCTCTAGTGGTCAACCATGATTGTTGCTACTCTCTAAGAACGTCACATAAGATTCCCTAATTCTCACAAAATATTGAAATAAATTTACCTTGAATGCTTGTTAGATAAGTAAAATGGTATAATAAAACTTGTGAGAGAACTCGAGATGAAATGGAGAATTTGCCCATATGTAAGAATGATAACTGGAACTCATGCAATATTTCTCATATGTGTGCAAAATGCTCAATATGAATGGCCTATCACCAAAAATAACTATTGATCTCTTATTTATACATTTCCTAGAAAGGTGAATAATTTAAAAATGAGAATATAAACCTAGAAATGATAAGATCATGCTAAAGCAACTTTTATACATGTATTTTAACAAAATTTTACCATCTTCTAATTTAATTTTTAATAAAGTTTTCTAGTACATCTAATCTCATCCAAATGCTTCTATTTTTATCAAAAGAAGATTATATCTTTTATCAAAAGAAGATCTTATAAAACAATTTGATACATTAGTAACTACTAACATCCAATGCCAATGATAAACATAAATTTTATTTTCAAAGTACTCACATAAAAAATCCAAGTTTATACAACAATATCCAACACTTAGACTTTCACTAAAATTCTATTAAATGAAGCAAGTACTCCTTACTTGTAAGAAAAGAGATTCACTTATATTTTGACATCATATTAACTAACTCAATCCAAACCTAATAAATGAGTTTAAATATAAAGTCCGTCAAAATGTAGGTTATTAAAACCAATTTATATCTTATACTAACTAATGCAATTTTACATGCATATATGTAGTGTGAGAATGTTCCATCAATGTCTTACTAACAAGACAAGGGTATATACCATCCTAAGCCTCCCTTATACAGAGTTTCAAATTACAATAAAATAAATATAAACTTCATGCTTTGCTGAGCCACTTAACCATGATGAAGAGCTGTTCTTTTATTCACAATCTACAAACTATATAGCTTAAAAATAGGGTTAGCTTCTATTTGCATTTTTATTTTGTCATCACAGAAGACACACTAGTCTAACATTATAATTTGAATTTAATTATATTAGAATTTTATTTTTCATAAAAGTAAACCTTAATGCTTTTTTTTCTCTATAAATATGCGATAAGTATAAGGGAGTTAGCACTCTTGCTTATTTCTCTCAAACATTGACTTTTTTCTCTATTCTATGGATATTGTTAAAGGCTAGATGCTTAAACAGCTCATGATTGAAACTTTGTGAAAAGGCTTTTGTGAGAATTCGAATAAGGTGCAACTAAATTACCTTTTAGGATTCATGCTTTTGAAGTTATTCAATTATTAAGATTTAATTAGGAAACAATAAAAATTTATTTTCCCACTATGCTAGTGATTAGATCATAGTAAAATTTTCACCAATGGTATCATAGCCTCCTTGAATTATTTTAATTGATTAAATTACTTAACTACTATCATTTTCATAAAAAAATTAAAACTTAAACTTAGTTTAATGTATTAACCTAGTAATGATTAAGGATTGCTGTAATTTTTTAAAAATTAAAACCAAATATCAATTTTTAAATTTTTTTTAAAAAATTAAATTGCATGACTTCCATGTTATTTCTTTAATTGATGAATTCGTCATGCCTCTTTTGATCAAATTATAAGAATTTGCCTCTTTTCTTAGCATTTGGAAATCACCATACCTTTTTTTGTTGCTTGAAAAACATGTTCATTACATCCTTCTTCTTTTCTTTATGCTTTTGGAATACTTGGTTGTATGTTGTTTTGATTAAAATTTGGAAAACAAAAATTGCGTGTCCCCTTAGCATGGTTCAGATGTGTGTCTTATGTTTTTTCTAAGTTGACACCTCTTATGGTGAGCCATCACTAATGATAGACATGGTCACTGGTGAAGGAGCTAGCTAGTGGTGATTGTCGCCACTGACTAGGGCAATTATTGCCTAAAGAAGGCAATAATAGTCAACATAAAATTCACATTAGTTTTGGGAGGAGTAGCACCAAAGACAATGGAGTAGTAAATGATGATTATTAGAGGAGAAACATCAGGGGACAACATAAATGAAAATAATGAAACCCTAACTAGAAAATGATGGGGCATGTTTGAGATATGCACCTTACATGCGAACCAATGTTTGTTGGCAAACACTATTGGAGCATTCGCATGAGCCATTCAATGCTGGGAGCATTTATTAGGGTATGTGCACACAAAAAAGTTCTGGCATATACAATGTACGCACCAAAGAGTTTCCATTCAAAATTTATTTATTTTAATTAAATTGATATTAAATTGTTTTAATTTTATAATAAATTTGGAAAGATGTTTTCTAATTGTTTTCAAAGGGTTAATTTTATTAGGAGTATTTTGAAATTAGTTTAGTTTTTCAAAGAGTTGAATTATTAAAGTAAATTAGTTTTCAAATCAATAATTATAATCAAACAAAAGTTTTAAAGAATTTTTACATAATTTTGTTACATTATATATAACTAATATAATGAGATTATATTTTTTATAAGACCTAGATTTTTGAAAATTTAAATCCCTCAAATAAATATTAATTACATATTAAGAATGTGATAATTGCCTCTATTATTAAGAATAAAACCAAAGTTTTGTTTATTCTAAGGCCGTTGAGCAAACTCAAGGCTTGTTTAACCTGAATATTTTTTACTTAAATTAATGAGTTCTACTTAACTAGATCTGTATAGTTTTAAATGAACAAATTAATGATAATATAAATTTAAAGGCAAGGCTAGGAATAATATATGAGATATATTTTTGACAAAAAGTTGTCACCTGACAAATCTAGGAGTTATATAAGATGTGATTGATAAATTTGTTATCTACTTAATTTAAATTTAGTTGGTTTATTGAGCAAACTCAAAATCAACTAGGTTTGAATGAGATCCTAGCCCACTAGAATTTATTTTGATAATTTCTCGATTTAATAATGATGGCTATTATTTTAAATAAAATAAAGAGAGTAATCAAATATTTGTTAAAATCCTTATTTTATTTTTTATGGAATAAGCTAATACTTGCTCTTTTATTCCTTTTGGTTGTCAAAAAGATGAGCACCAATCTGTTGTTAAAAAGCATCATAGATGCTAACAAACTAATTGGACCTAATTTCTCAGACTAGTTTCATAACTTAAGAATTGTTCTCAGGAAGAAATGAAAATATATGTTCTTAACACTGCTGTTCCACCAAAGTGTAGTTCAGATACAATTAATGAAGTTTAGGGGAGATATCAATGTTATATTGGTAACATTAATCAAGCTACATATATGATGTTGGCTGGTATGTCTCTGGAGCTTTAGAGGTATCATGAGAACATAGATGCTCCTACTATTATCTTGCATATTAAGGAGTTGTTTGGTGTTCAAAATAGGGTTGAGAGTTATTAGTTCTCCAAAACATTCTTTCAATGTAAGATGGCAAAAATATCTTCAGTGGAGTTATTATTGAAGATGATTAGCTATATTGAAAAACTAGGTCAATTAGTTTTTCTATGGACCATGAATTAAGCATTGATATGTAGCCACAGTCTCTTAGTTTAAGTCTTTTCACACTTTTTTATGAACTTCCATATGAACTAAAAGGATTTGTCATTGCCTAAACTATTAAATATGCTCAAGGCTATAGAAAGATACCTTAAGAAGGAACCTAATTTTATGCTTATTGTGGATTCTTCTAAGAACAAGAAAAAAGGCTTTAAGAAGAATAATAACAAGAAGTAGAAGGCTTTTTCTAAAGTAGCAAAGTTAATAGCTGTCATAAAAAATAAGAACAATGATAAGGGCATATGTTTCCATTGCGGAGTTGATGGACAATGGAAGAGGAATTGTAAAGCTTATCTTGCTACACTAAAAGATAAGAAGTTTAAGTAAGCTTCTCTTTATGTATGTTTATAATTAAGATCAATCTTTCTACTTCTGTTTCATATTTTTGGATATTAGATACTAGATGTAGTTCCTATATTTGTAATAACATAAAAATATTATCAATAAACAAATTACTGAGGAAAGCTGAAGTGGACCTATGAGTTAGTAATGGAGTAAGAGTTGCTACATTAGCTGTAAAAACTAATAATTTAACTTTGTCTTCTGACCCTGAACTAGAACTAGACAATTTTTGTTATGTTCTAATTATTACTAGAAACATCATTTCTATTTCTTTTTAAAATTTAAACATATTTATCTTTATCATTAAGAATAAGAGTTGTTCCTTTTATAAAGATGATGTTTATTATAGATCTAGATTATTTACAAATGACTTGTATGAATTAAATCTTGAAAGTATACTCCTTAACATAAATAGTAAGAAAAGAAAGTTAAGTGACCAAAATTTATTTTAACTATGGCATTGTAGGTTAGGTTATATCAGCGAAACTATAATACAAAGTTATATAAAGGAGAACATTTGGATCCTTTTGAATATGAATTATACGAAACTTGTGAATCTTGTTTATTGTGAAAGATGACCTACCTACCCTGTAATAGAAAAAGAGAGCATGCTATTGAGTTACTAGATCTTATACATTCAGATGTATATGGCCCTATGTCTACTCGCACTAAAGGTGGCTACTCATATTTTATTACAGTCATAAATGATAATTTGAGATATTGTTATATGTATTTAATGAAACAAAATTTTGAATCATTTGAAAATTTTAAAGAATTTAGACTTGAGGTTGAGAAACAAACTGGTAAGAGTATTAAGACACTTAGATCAAATAGAGGTGGTGAATATTTAGACCATGCGTTTCTTGGTTACCTAAAAAGGAATGGCATTCTCTCATAATGGATTCCTTTTAGAACTCTATAACGTAATAGAGTGTTTAATATGAGAAACTGTACTCTATTAGATATGGTACATTCTATGATGAGTTATATAGTCCTTCTTGTCTCCTCTTAGGAATATTTCCTTAAACTGATGCTTATCTACCTTCTAAATATAATTATATCCAAATCGGTTGATAAGACACAATATGAGATATGGGCTAGTAGTAGGCCAAATTTATCAAATCTAAAGATTTAGGGATGTGATGCTTATGTGAAGCATGAAACATCTAATAAGCTTCAAAAAAAATTTAAAATAAATACAAAATTTATGGGGTACTAGAAAAAGAGTACCAGATATCAATTTTACCATCTTTTTGAACAAAAGGAGTTGATCTCAAAACGTGTTACATTTTTAGAAAGAGAATTTATTCTTAAAGAAATTAGTAAGAGTAAGATAAAACTTAGAGAAGTTCAAGAACTAAAATTTCATGTCTAGATAAAATAGGAACTTTAAATTGATAATATGATGTATAACTAAAGGTTTAAAATACACGTAGTCGACAACACACTAGTAGGCTATATCATCCCCCCCACTAAATTAGATCTATGTATTAGAAAAGAAAAAGACAATATATCACTCATAGATGATGAGCCTACTACTTTTAAGAAGCAATGTCCAGAATTGATTCTTTAAAATGGCATGAAGCAGTAAGATCTGAAATAGAATCCATGGACACTAACTAAGTATGGACTTTGGTGGATGCTCCTAATTGTATTGTACTTAGAGGAATGCAAGTGGGTTTTTTTAATAGAAAAACTAATATGGATGGTAATGTGCATATGTACAAAGCAAGGCTAATGGCTAAAGGTTAAAAACAAAAACAAGGAGTTAATTTTGATGAAACCTTTTTGCTAATAGCTATGTTTAGGCCCAATAGGGTTTTATTAGCTGCATATGATGATTATGAAATATGATAGATGGATGTCAAAACAATATTTCTCAATAGGAATTTGCTTGAGGATGTGTATGTGACATAATTAGACGGTTTTGAATCCAAAAAATTTCCTAATCAAGCATGTAAGTTACAAAAGTCTATTTATGGATTTAAGCAAGTATAGATAATCAAAGAGTTTGATTTTATTAAAAATATAGATGAACAATGTTTCTATAAGAAGGTTAGAATCATTTTAATGATATATGTGGATGACATATTACTACTTGGAAATGACATACCAATGCTTTATTTTGTAAAGTTTTGGTTATCCATGAACTTTTCTATAAAAGATATGAGAGAAGCACCCTATATTTTGAGAATAAAGATCTATATAGATAGATCACAAAGGTTGATTGACTTATCCCAATTCACGTACATAGACAAAATGCTAAAGAGGTTTAACATGAAGTATTCCAAAAGTGGATTCTTACCTATGTCTTATGGGTTTTCTGTCTCATAAAGTATATTTCCTGAGACATAAGAAGAGAGAGATAAAACGGATTATGTTCCATACTCTTCTACAGTTGGATCAATCATGTATGCAATTCTATATACTAGACTACATACCTCTTATGCTTTAAGCATGACAAATTGTTTCAAGTTAATCCTGGTGATAGTCCTTGGACAGTTATGAAAATATCTTAAAATACTTAAGGATGACTAAAGATGTTTTCTTATTCTATAGAGGAACTAAACTGAGAGTTCAATGGTATTTAGATGCTAGTTTTTAGTCTAATCTAGATGACAGTAGGTTATAGTCAGGGTACATCTTCACTTTAAATGATAGTGCGATAAGTTGGAAGAGTTTCAAACAACCATTGCAAATTCTACGACAGAGAAAAGGTATAGTTTAGTGTCAGAGGTGGTAAAGTAAGTAGAATGGCTCAAAAATTTCATCACTAAACTTGGAGTAGTTTCTAGCATTGTAGAGCCAATAGTATCATATTGTGACAACAATGGTGTCATTATATAGGTAAAGGAACCAAAGTCTCATCAATGATCCAAACATATAACTAAGAAGCTTCACTTAATCAAAGAGAAAGCGGAGAGGAAAGATATAACATTAGAGTGAGTTCTCACTAAAAGAATCCTGTAGATCCTCTCACTAATTCATTGTCTCAGAAGAGACATGATCGACATATGGATGGTTATGGTATTAGATATATAAGTAATTAACTTTAGTAAAATTGGAAGATTGTTATAGTTTATATTCTTGTGGTCAATCGATTGGTTTAATTTTATGTATAACATTATTATTTTAATTAATAATGGAACTTTTTTATCTTTATGTATTTGGTTAATTACATTTGATGTTTTATTACTAAAAATAAAATATATAGAATAATTACTATGCGATTGAATTATGATAAGATCATAATTACGATATTCAATTTACATTTATACATTATTTTTAAATCGTTCCTAGCTAAAGTTTCATTAAGATGAGATATTGATGAAACAGTGAAACTAGTATACGTTATGTTTATTTCTTATAAAGAAAGTAAGTGATCTCATAAATTAAAGTATAGAGATACTTAAATAAATTTGTGAGTCATATTAAAGAAGAAGTTCAATAAATTGACCTGATTATGAGGATCTCAAATGGAGTATTACTTATTTGTCTATGAGTTTCCTCATTATGATGGCTATATAATTTACCTAATTTAAATATGAGAATATCAAATTATCACATATGTGAATTATTATATTTTGATGCTACTTATGACCTATTCTATTTAGATGGCTTAGTCCGTAATACTTACATATAGTATGGGCCATATGAAGATAGTTACATAAGTCAATAAATGATTCATCACTCTAATGTTCTTAAAGAGAATGTTCTACTATTGTTGACCTATAATTATAAATTATTTATTTATAGAATTAAAAATAAATTAAAAAGAGATTTTAATTTATCTGATTCTAATTATGAATTAAAATTGTAATTTATAATCATTACCGACATACTAGAAACCTAATAGGTCATATATAAGTATAGTTAGAAAGAGAAAAATCAATTTAAAATCGATTGAACTTAATTATGAAACTTGAAAAACTTAAGGGATCAAATATGAGATATTAGATTATATTAAAATTAAATTGTTATTATAATTAGAGTTTGATTTTAGTTATAATTAAAAATTTTAATTTTAATAAGAAATAAACATAATACTTTTTTTTTCTATAAATAGGAAATAAGCATAAGAGGGTTAAAACTCCTACTTATTCCTCTCAAATGTTGAGTAATTTTTTCTGCTTTGTGAATATCGTTAGAGACTAGATGCTTGGATAGCTCCTGATTGACATATCATTAAAAAAGGTTTTTATAAGAATTTGAATAAAGTACGATTAAATTACTTTTTATAATTCATATTTTTCAAATTATTCAATTATTGAGATCCAATTGAGAAACAATAATTTTGTTTCTTATGAAATTTTGTTGGTTATTGTGAAATGTAGCATTGATTAAATAAAATCAATCAAACTAAAAATATTATAGTTAAATTGGTTTGTCTAAGACTAAGGAATATTTGTCATATATGTGCTGTAAGAAAAATTGCTTACCGATTATTCCTGATGTGAAACAATAATATAAAATGTTAGTTGTTTGATGTCTTTTAACTTAACTGCAATATGATATATTAAATAGATCATTTACTTTATAAAGCTAGTTAGCTTTGGCTAATATTTACAAAGGAAATGTATCATGTGCTAGCCTTTTTTTTTTTCCCCTTCATTTGGATTATGACCATTATTTGAATGACAAAGGCGGAGACGAAATGTTCAAAGTCGAACAAGACTTTGGAAGGAATTCCTATATAATATTTCAAGCAGTTGAATCATGGTCCTTAAAAGAGCATCGGCGTGAAGATACATTTAACCTCCTTTCGTGCAAATCATCTGTTTGTACAGATCAACTATGCGTGGAGTATGTATCATTTGCCTTTTTTTAAAAAAAATAAAACTTTTGTTTTCTAATGTTTCATGTGGCATGTTTAATTTATTGTTTGTTAGGTGGCCTAAGCAGTGTGGTTGGCTTGCCTTTCACTTTCTCCCAGTTTATCTAAGTGTTATCATTTATTGCATCAATACAACCTTTTTTTTTGTTTAATTTGTAAACTCCTTCCAAACGTTTACTAATAATATTTTAAGCAATTGATGTATGGTGCTTAATTGATTATCTGATATGAAGATATATTCAACCTCCTTTTCATGAAAATCATAGATACCTACTATGCTTGGAATATTCATCTTGTTTAGTTTGTTGTTTGTTAGTTGGCCTGACCAATGATTTTAGCTGTTATCACATCAGTACTCTTTTTTTTTTTTAATTTTAAAAAATTTAAACCACCTTTTGAACCTAATAGAGCTTAAACTCGGGTGGAATCTGCGGTTTTGGGTTTAAAAGAAAATTATTATTACATTAGCTTGACGGAAATGTTTTTCCTCCTCATGTTCTAAAGAAAAATAGGAACCTGTATTTGTAAAACATGAAAGTATTTTTGATCTTCTGCTTTCTCCTGGCAATCCAGTTGAACTGGCATATACCTAAAAAAGCAACTTTGTTCTTTCATCACACTTCTTTCCTGCACATCTTCCTGCTTTGGCTTCTTGTCCAAAAGCTTTTGCTCTTTGTTTTGTACGTCAAAAGTTGAGTGTCAGCAGCTATATATATAATCTTGTAAAAGCTGGTAGATTACCAATTGCCCCATGAACACCTAAAACTCAATACGGAAAACGCCATCATGGATTAGGTTTGAAAATTTCCTATAAGGTCACACATTTTCTCCAACAGAAATATTTTTTAACTAAGGAATTTAACTTTATGGTTGAATGATGTGCCATACCCTCTACTCTACTTTTCATGTTCGAATCTCATTAGAAGTTGGAAGGGCAGAGACAAATTTTTGAATAGAGTAGCTATATTGGACGTAAATCTCACTACTTAATCCTTGATTGACGTGCAAATTGGTGGGGGAGTTTCCTGAACTAAATAACAAGTTAAAGAAAAAGAAAAGAGAAAGGAAGTGTTGTTTCTTGCTAGATTGTAAAGATTGTAATTTCCTAGCGGCCGGCCGATGGAGACAGTCCAAGACACTAGCCACCAAAACCGGCCAACGATACAAGGAAGCTGTACCCTATAGGTTAATGGGGTAATTGATCTAGTTTTCTCCATGAAATCTTTGAGCTTGGTATTATGGTCTCTAGGTTCTATGAAACATTACTGTCGACATGTCCCTCTCCTTTTCCACTCATTCTCAGTTGGTAATAGTCTTGATGGCTTCCATGTTCCACTCTCCTGCCGCTAACATGGAAACTTCTTGTCCTCTGAATTTCAATGTCCTTCGTGAACTTTATCAAGTACATCTAAAACCTGCTTCTTTGTACATGCCTTTTAATTGTCGATATGCTGCTGAAGGCATTCGAATTCTGCGGTCGGAGTATCTTCGGGTTAATGGTTCCTTTCTACCCCCTTCAGATACTCTTCAGGTATGCTGGGAGTCATACAGGAACTTAATCCATGAGCTTGTCGATGGTGTTGATGTTGAAACCCTTTGTGGGTACCGTTCTGAATTGATTTGGGATACTTGTTTGAACATTACCTCATCCGAAACATTTGAGAACCGGTTTTCCAAGTCATTGATGCAGATGAGAAGCATCTGTGAGAATTCTTGGGACAACGGTGTCGTCTGTGAATCCTGTATGAATTACTTGATGAATCTTACAAAATTAGATCTTCTTGGTCCTGAAAGTGAGGACGTCTCAGGTTGCTCTTCTTATTTGGTTATGTATGCAGCAGCTTTTGTTAATAAGTTTGGACCGACCGACCCAGGAACTACAAAGTGCTTGTTCAGGCTTGATTATCCAATGCGATTCACCTCTAGTACTAGTGAGCATCGTAGGTCTATGATTTCTGGAACTGTGTTAGGTTGCATAATTGGGATCGTAGGGGCTCTTTTGGCAGTTGGATTGCTAGTGATACGAAGCAAGAAGTTTGAGAAGAAAAGGGATGCTTCTTTCATAGACGAGACCAGCATGGACCTGGGATTAACATGTAATGCCAGAGGTAGCAATTTAGTGAAGTTTAAAATCGACGAAATCAGAAAGGCTACAAGGAATTTCTCAAGACACAATATTATTGGGAAAGGAAATTTTGGAAATATTTACAAGGGAGTTCTACCAGATGGCACTGAAGTTGCCTTCAAGAGATTCAAGAATGTTTCCACTTCTGGTGATGCAAGTTTTGCCCATGAAGTAGAGGTCATTGCAAGTGTGAAACATGTCAATCTTGTTGCTTTGAGAGGCTACTGTACCTCTACTGTAGGTATGGAAGGTCACCAGAGGATCATTGTCTGTGATTTGATGCACAATGGAAGCGTTTATGATAATCTTTTTGGTTCTGGAACGAAGAAACTGAGTTGGCCTGTTCGCCAAAAGATAGCCCTCGGAACGGCTCGTGGGCTGGCATATTTACACAATGGGGTGCATCCACCAATCATCCACAGGGACGTTAAAGCCAGTAACATACTCTTGGACAGGACATTAGAGCCAAAGTTAGCAGATTTTGGCCTTGCAAGGTTCAATTCTCACGAAATGACACATTTGAGCACAAGGGTAGCTGGAACACTAGGTTATGTTGCTCCGGAGTACGCACTGTTTGGCCAATTAAGCGAGAGAAGTGATGTTTATAGTTTTGGAGCGGTGCTTCTTGAGCTTTTGAGTGGAAAAAGAGCATATGAAGAACATGAAGGTAAAGCTTCTCTGCTCACAGATTGGGCATGGTTGCTTGTGAATGAAGGTAGAGCACTGGATATCATTGAAGAAGACATACCTGAACTGGGGCCACATGAAGTTGTGGAGCAGTATGTTCACATAGCAGTCATTTGTGCTCATCCAATAGTTCATGCCAGACCAAGAATGGAGCAGGTTGTGAACCTTTTAGAAACAGATAGCCTGGTTTCATCAACCCCTGCCAATGTCATACAAACTACTACAAGTCAAACCCTACTTCCATGTCTCATGGATCCAATTCAGACAAAAAAATCATAGATTGTATTGATTAGTCATTCTATTAATTGTTTCATACCTCAGACACCAATACATTGTAAAGGAAAACCAGTTTTTCTATTTTACTAGATTTTGGTAACCGATATTATCAGAAGATAAATTACTCTCTTCATTATGTTGAAATTTTGGCTCATCCTATCCTCAGACGAGGGACGAACAGAGCTCCTAAGGCTTACTATTTGTTATTTAAGCATTCTTTTTGGTTAAATATTAGGTAAGATAATATTCGAATTAAGGTACTAATGATAAGTTAACAAAACAGCAAATTAAATTAGTCACAATAAACACAAGTAATAGTCGCGAAAATTCTAAAAATAAAAACATACAGCAGCGTGCTGCTATGCCAGGACAGAGTTGTGAGAATATCTATAGTGATCCATCTCCAAAGCTGTTATGAGAGAAAGTGAAGATGAAGCTCATCAATACTAAGAAGAAGATAATTGTCGTATAGCTCAAAGTGTGAATGAGTGACATTAATGAACTGAAGAAGTTCGAGCAAAAAGGTGCTATTATAAAATATTATGCTGAATTCGACTTGCTTTTACACAAGTTGGCGATGCAGAAGTTATATCTTATAACCTTCTTTTTTTAAGGATTAAGATTTTAAATCGAATACCCTGCCAAAATTTCCTAAAACTGTACAACGTACTTATGATTTGAGGGAAAAAAAGAAGCATGAGATAGCCACTTTGCAATGTCATGGATAGGAAAAATATAATAAGGGAAATTCTTATTTGATGTTGCCTAAGAATATAATCTCAAGAAATTCACAGATAATCTTGCTAAGGCTAATACTAGTAAAGAACCAAAAAAATAGCAGTGAAGCAAGGAGGAAGAGGACAACTTCTAACAGGGTTAGATGATAGATAAGCTAAAAGCTTGCGCTTTTAGTATGAGAAAAAATATGTGCCAAGATACAGGTGCAAAAGGAATAGGTTTACAAATGTCTACGGTGGAAGAGAAATACGAGGAAGAAAAGTTGTACATGGAAGAGGAGGAAAAGAAACAACCCACTATATCCTTACAAGCGATGTAGGAGGAGTGAGGCAAAATATCAATAAATGAAAGTGAAAGGACAAGTCAAAGGAGAGAACCATACATATGCTAATCTATGAGGTAATACGTACAATTATATTGAAAATGGGTTGTTAAGCAGAATAGGGAACCATTGGAGGAGATTAAAACAATTCCTATTGTGGTTGGAGAAGGAATACAACTTCTATGTAATCAAAATTTCATGGATTTCAAGTGACAAATGAATGGAAATAAGTTTAGTATTGATGCATTGGTAATTGAAATTAGAGGAAATGATATGGTCTCATAAGTGTAATGGTTTTCCACTTTAAATGATATCTTCTATAACCATCAAAAAGAAATTATAAGTTTTTGTGGGAAGGGAAGGAGATAGAGTTAAACAATGAGGAAAAAAAATAGTTAATTATCATGTCAAAAAAGAATTTGGGAAAGGTGTTAATGGCAGATGACTAATATATCAATTCATAGTGATTTAAGAAAAATTGATGAACATGATCAAATGATGGCTCTAGTAAAATGGTGGTCAATATTTGTGGAATTAAAAGACTAAGGATTGCAAGAGGAATTCAAAAAAAGTTTGAGAGTTCCTGTGGAGAAGTATTTGTTGAAAATTAATATAGAAAGTATAGGAAATTGTGAAGAAAATCAATTTAAAAAGTCTAAAAAAGTAAATTAATCAAAAAAGCTTAGAAAAGTGCATGCAATTAATTATGAAGAAATATCTTATATAAAATCTAAGTATAAAATGATAGAAACTAGGAAGTAAAATAAATACTAGGCAAAATATCTATAATATAGAAGTCACCACCAACTTCTTAAGACTATAAATAGGCCTTAAATGTAAGCCTCGGAAGTAAGAAGAAGAACATTGTAAGCATATTGTAAGCCAAAGCAAAAAGCTATTTTTTGTGCAAATTCTTCTCTTCCCTTCTCACGTCCCTAAAATCTAATAGTGGTATCAGAATAGTCTTGGTCCTTTTTATTGACTTTCTTTATTGCACCTAATTTATTAAACTTCAACCAAACCTAAACCTTAATTCCCATTTTTAATATGGAATCATATAATTATTGGAGCATCTAAATGAAGAATCTCTTCATTTTATAAGACTTATGGACGAAAGCATAACAAAAGGAGTATAGAAAAAATAAGCAACATGATGCCAAGGCCTTGTTATTTATCTAACAAGGAGTTAGCAGCGAGATTTTTTTTAAGGATTATACAAGCAAGTAATTCAAAAGAGGCATGAGAAACACTAAAAAATGAGTTTAAAGACATGAATAAGGTAATATTCATCAAACTCCAATCTTTATGGAAATATTTTAAAGATGAAAGAATACAAACTTTCTTCTATCATCTCTAATATCTTCAACCAAATTGGAAGTTGTGGTGATATGATAGGAGATAAGAAAATAATAAAAAATATTAAGAAGTCTTTTTACAAAATATGATCCTATTATGGCTGCCATAAAAGAATACAAAGATTTATCAAAACTCGCTCTAGTGAAATTAATAGACTCTCTAGAAGCTTAACTAAAAATATTCGAGCAGCCACTAGAGGAAACATTCCAAAAAATATATATATATCCAAAATGATGGAGATAAGAAAAATAGACACGATAAAAATTCTCAAAGAAGATGGGCATGGTAGAGGACAGGAGAGCAATGGAACAATGATACATCAAGCTCTTATTGCAAAATGTGCAAGAAAAACAATAATGATACAAAAGATTGTAGATACGAATGCAAAAGGTGCCAAAGCCACTTTTATTATAAAAAAGATTATTAGTACCAACAAAAGGAAGAAGCAAGTTTCTCAAAAAATAATGAATATTTTGATCATACAATATACTCTACGTAATCTTCAAATCAAGGGATGTTTGGTACATTAATAGTGGTTGTTCAAAACATATGGCAAAGAACAAAAGTTGCTTTGTGTAACTAGATGAAAGTTTGAAGTCTTAAGTTTTACTTAGTGATGGAAAGGTACACACTATTAAAGGAAATGACAATGTTGCTGTCAGATCCCAAAATGGTAACCAAAAATATAATTATAATTTTTCTATATACCAAGCCTTGCTCAAATTTATTAAGTATAGGCCAATTGATTTGCAAAACTTATAAATTCATCTTTAATAACAATGATGCATCATTATTGACAAGAAGAAAGGCCAAGTCATATCTTCTATAAAATGGGCCCTAACAACAATTTTCCTCTAGAGATGTCATTTAGTCAAAAATATGCATTGAGATGTGAGAATATGGAAGAATCCATATTGAGGCATTTGATATACAACCATATGAATTTCAATGGCCTTAAACTCCTAAAGCAAAATAATATGATTTGTAGGCTTCCTTCTATTTCTTTTGAAAACAAAGTTAATGAATTTTGTATTCATGGCAAAATGCATAGGATGTTATTAACAAAAACAACTTGGAGAGCTAAAACTACTCTTTAGTTGGTGCACACTGACATTTGGGGTCTACTAAGAACCACTAGTGTTAGAGGAAAAAGATATTTTCTTCTTTTTTTTAATGATTGCACCTGAATGATGTGGATGTATTTCATCCAATAGAAATATGATGTATTCTCTTGCTTCAAGGAGTTTAAGGCTCTAATAAAAAAGCAATTAGGCATTCTCTTAAATCTTGAGAATTGATCATGGGGAAGAATTTAATGATAATAGATTCACCAATTTTTGTAATGAACAAGACATAAAAAAAGGAATTAACTTTTCAATGTACACAACAACAAAATGGTGTCATCAAAAGGAAGAATAGAACCATTATTAAGATGACTTGATCGATGTCACAAGGCAAGAATCCATCAAAAATCTATGGGAAAAAGCAGTTAATACTACAATATATATTCTAAATCATTCTTCCACTAAGGCAGTCCTAGATTTGACTCATTATAAAGCATGGTTTAAAAGAAAGCCAAATGTTAACTATCTTAAAGTCTTTATATGTATAGCATATTGACATATTCTAAAACAGAATATAGAAAAGCTAAATGAAAAAGGAGAAAACTACATCTTCATTGGCTATAGAGAGCAATAAAAAGGTTATCAATCATATAAGTCAGAAACAAAACAACTAATCATTTCAAAAGACATCATCTTTGAGGAAAGAGCAAGTTAGTAACAGATAATTGAATCCATAAAAGGAGTCAAGTTTTATAAAGAAGTCATTGAGCTATATTAAACAAGTGATCCAAGCTCGGGCACAACATCACCATCATTAACACAATATGATTGGCAACATCAAGAAGAAGAAAATTAAGTTGAGGAAGAAGTGCCCCAACTCCAAAGATCAATAAAGTAGTGAAAACCAAATCCAAGATATGTAAATGTTCCATTCTTCATTGGAGAACTTAAAAAAATGAAGAAGGTGCTAAAAAAGAAGTTTGGAGAAAAACTATGGATGAGGAAATCAAAATGATTGAGAAAAATAGTATATGAGAACTTATGAAAAAGCCAAAGGAAAAAAAGTCATGGGATAAAATGGATCTACAAAATCAAATACAATGAAGATGGATCCATTAAAAAACACAAAGCTTGACTTATCACCAAAGGCTACTCACAATAGCCAAGTATTGACTTCAATGGGACATTTGCTCTATTAGTTCTCATAAAAAACAGTGAAAGTAGTGTTAGACTTAACTACCTAACTAAAGTTTCAAGAATATCAATTGGATGTGAAATCAACTTTCTTGAATGGAGAAATTAAAGAAGTCTACATGGAGCAACCAGAAGGTAATTCAAAAGAAAGAAGCTAAAGTGTATCAATTGAAAAGGGCATTTTATGGACTTAGACAAGCACCCCAAGCATTGCATAACAATATTGACAAATACCTCATAGAGCATGGCTTCACCAAAAATCCATATAAGCCATCATTATATATGAAAATGCAAGGTAATGATTTCCTAATAATATGCCTATATGTAGGTGAATTCATTTACACTTGTAACAATATAAAGATGATGGAAAATTTCAAGAGGCCATTTTGCAAAAGTATGAAATGACCAATCCTGGACTCATGAGACACTTCCTTGGCTTGCAAGTCAAACATGAGCCTAAACGAATCTTTATCTCAAAAAAAAAAATGTGGATGACCTACTGAAGAAAATTGGCATGGAAGACTTTAAACTACTTGCCATACCTATGGTAATGAATGAGAAGTTGTACAAAAATGATAGACAAGAGAAAGCCTAATTGGTTCATTAATCCACTTGACAAACATGAGACCATATATTATGTATGCAATAAGCATTGTGTCCAAATTCAAGAGTAATCCTAGCAAAGCATATTTTATGGCAACCAAGAGGATATTGAGATATTTCAAAGGTATATAGAAATTTGGAATCCTGTATGAGATAGAAAGAAATAATAATTTGATAAGCTATACAAATAGCGATTTGGGCTTGAAGCATATATGATAGAAAAAAATAAGAAAAATAAATATTTTTACTTAGCACTAAAGAAATATCATAGGCATGAAAGAAATAAAAGACTGTTGCATTATATTCCGCTTAAGCAAAATACATGGTTGTAACAAGTATTTACATGTGAAGCTGTTTGGTTTAGAAAAGTTTTGGAATGCCTACAATAAGATATGGAGGATCCAAAAATGATTCATTATGACAATATATCAACCATTACGATGACAAAAAATTCAGTATTTCATAAGTGAACAAAACACACTAAGATAAGGAACCACTTCATCATAAAGCTCGTAGATCAAGGAGAGATTGATAACTAATTAGCATAAATCTTTACTAAGTCAGTCTCAACATAAAAGTTAATTAAATTAAGAGATATGCTCAAGGTACTAGACTTTTCTATATTAAGGGGGAGTATTGAAAATTAATCTAAAAAGTTTAAAAAGTTATGAAGAAAATTTTATAGAAAGTCTAGAAAAGGGTACAAAATTAATCTAAAAACTATAAGAATCCTCTTAAGGAAGGAATACAAGCTATTAACCTTAAGCTTTATATATATATACAAGTATTCCGAAAAAAAAAGAAAAATTGTGGAAGGAATGTTGAATCAAAGAATAATAAGGCAAAGAGTGAGTCCATTCTTTGGACCAGTTCTCTTGACTAAAAAGAAAGATGGATTATGAAGTTTTTGTATAGATTAAGAGTCTTTTAATTAGTGCACTATTGAAGTTTTTCATTGTATTAATTAAGGAGTTGTTTAATGAGTTAAAGTGAGTAACATAGTTCGCCAAATTAGACTTGAGGGTCAGGTATCATTGGATAAAGATATATGTAGATGATATGCACGTGATGGTTTTCAAAGCATAGAAAGGACAATTACAAGTTTCTAGTAGTTCCTTTAAGCCTTATTATCACTTCAATAACATTTTGGAGCCTTTGTTCTTTCTTTATCATTGATATCCCTTAACATTTTGGGACATCTTTTATTTTTTTTCCTGTCATTATCATCTTTGTTTGCTCAAGGCTTTTTAAATTAATGATTTTGATGATAACAATCAATAACATTTAGTTATGTTTTAAAATTACAATTTATTGGATTATCTTATTTATCCTGAAAGATAACGATATATAGGAGGTTATATAACCTAGTTATCTGTTCAAATAAATCCTATTTTACAGGGATCAATCTAACAAACTCACTCTAATAGTAAGAAACAGTTCCAAAAAATCTGGAATGGATAAGTTCCTATCATCTTTGTATGGACAAAGGATCCTGCTATTCAACCAATTCGATAGTCAGCTTTGAAGACACGGTTAAAGGATTAGTCAAACAATCAGATACTTGAAGATTCTATCAAAGATAGTAAGAAAGACATTTAACATAATCAAATACGATTCAGTCAGTTAGTCGATGATAAAATTGAAGCAACGGGTAGTTGAAGGGAATTTCTATTTAAGAGAGAGCTACTGCATTTGATAACATATCAAATTTTAGAAGTACATCAGTAACATCAATACTTGTTCTTGAAAAGTTACACTTATACTCTCTGAGCCTTAGAAAGTGAAAACACTCTATTGAGAGAGAGATCAATATTCATCGAAGTTTATATTGAGAAAACCTTACTTTCATCTGTTGAGAGTTTGTAGAGGCTTGTTGAATACTATTAGTTGGAAGGTTGAAGAACCTTGAAAAATATGTACTTGTGAGTTTGGAGAGACTTGTCAAATTACTACTTGGAGATTTATTAGTCAAACACTCAAGTTAGACACTTGGGGACTGGATGTAGGCTTGTTTATAAGTTGAACCTATATAAATTGGTTGTGTCGTTCTTTCTCTAACTTTTAAATTTTCATATTTTAGTTACTGTTGTTTTCAATTTGCAAGAGGCTCCTTTCATTTTAAATTTTAGTAGGCTCTTATAGTTTATACGAATTGATAGTAACTTGAAATTTTTTTAAATCAAACAAAATTCACCCCTATTGTGTATGTTCACTTTATCATTTGGTATCAGAACGAGGTTTCACATTTATTATGTTTTGTAACATGTGATATATCATGGCAAACAACTTAAGAAGTTTTGAAGGACAATCTGTCTCAAAGGCCTCTTATTTTTATGGAAACAACTATTTCTATTGGAAGGAAAGAATGACAATTTATCTATAATATATGGATATTGAAGACTAACAAGCTATCAAAATGGGAGTTACACCTCCTGCTACATTATCGATTACTGCTGATAGAAGAAAAGCACAACTGAATGCTAAAGCAAGACATCATTTGATATGTGATCGCTCTCTAAAAGAATATAAAAAGATATCCTACTGTTCTACAGCAAAGAAAATGTAGGATAAAATTTAGTTTACCTTTGAAGGAACAAATGAGGTAAAGAAACATAGGATAAGTCAATGCATCAATATGAAACTACTAGCATGAAATAGGGAGAAACCATAAACGAATTCTTTGGAAAAGATATATCCTAATGATGAGCTTGTAACAAAGATCCTAAGGTTACTACCAAAGGAGTGGAGACCTAAAGTAATAGCTTTAGAAACTGCAAAGGATCTAGATACTATTTCACTTAATTGGCTAAGAGGAAACTTGATGATCTATGAGACAGAGCTTAGACAAGATGAAGGATCCTCCTATAAAAGAGGAATGGCTCTGAAAGCTACCGATGAATTAGCTCTATCCAATAGTGATGAAAGTGATACTGAGTTGCAGATAGATAGAGATGATGAATTCAATTTTATGGTAAGAAAATATGCTCTCTTTTACAAAAGGAAGTTGATAAAGAAAAGAGAAGGAAATAAGAAAACTGAAAACAATAGGTTCCTATCAAAGTTTGCAACAATAGTAGCAATACATAGAATACTTAAATTATATGTTATCACTGCAAGAAACCTGAACACACCAAATCAGAATGTTCCTTCTTCTTCAAAATGACAAAACTGAAAATAAAAGACCCAAAAAGCAATCTATGTTTGCAACTTGGTTTGATGAAGATTTTGAAAAATTTTGATGAAGAAGAGTTTTAAGAAGTAAGCAATGTTTGTCTTACGGCTGATTTAAGAGAAGCTAAGGTATATTGTTCTGACTCTGATATTGAATTTGATGAATTACGAGATGCATATCATGAACTGTATGCTTAGCATAAGAAGTTAACTATACAATATTTCAAAGAGGTTGAGAAGTCTAAAAATAATGATGCATATTTGAAAAATGAAATTAAATCATAAGAATCAGTGAATAAGAACTTGTTGTCTAAGAATATATCTCTTGAAAATGATTATAAGCAAAAGGTATCTGAAAAAAAATTTTGGAAGAAAAAGTGACTCAGTTAAAAAATGCATTGCTTGAGAATAATTTTGAAAAAGTAAAACAATTAGAAAAAAAAGTTGTATTAAAACTTGGAAAAGAAAATTTTGTTGGAAAAATCATATCTCTAAAAAAGGATTTAGATAACTTTGTTGATGGAAAGAATAATCTTGATGCATTACTTGGTAATGGTAAAGGTGTCTTTGATGAGGAAGGAATATGATATAATGAAAATAACAATATCAAGTTGTACAAGAACTTCTTTGTTAAAAACAACAATAGCTATAGTCAAAACAACAAGAACTTGATGCATAGCAAAAATGACAAAAACTTGAACGGGGTGTTACGCTATGAAATTTTTTTAATATTTATAATCTCGATATTTCCGCAAGCGCACATGTCGTTCGTGTAGTATCTAAGGTATCGTTCCCACGAGGAGGGTTAATCTAGTCCTAAAATCTAAGGTTGGAGACTATTAAACAAATATTTAACAAATAATGAATTTTGACACGATGACTAACTAAATCAAATAATCGAATCAACTAGCAAAACAATAATTGACAATTAACACTTAATTAAAAACAATCACGATGACGATTAACAATTTTAAATAACAATTAATGGAAATTTATCAAATTGTTGAACAATGATCGCACTCCCTAAAATTCCACCTAATGAGTTTACCGAAAGAGAGAAAGGGAAAATTATCTATCCTTAATGTCAACCTTACCTATTACGATTTATTGAATTAACGGTTCTAGATGATCCTAGGGTCAATTATTCTCTCTCAAGTTATAATTGAATCCTAAAGCATAATAATCAGATTATGGGAAGTTGTAATTTCTCAATTACCAACCTATCCAAAACCTAAGTAGTTCTTAAGTTTTCTAATAAACAATTGGAAACTTAAATGTGATCTCTCTACATAAGATTTACCAACTTGATTTAATTCTGAATCTATTAATTTACCTAACTCTTATTATCCCAAATTAATCATTTTCTCTCGATTCACCCTCTCAATTTATTATCGAGAAATGAAGTGCAGAATAAATCACAATTAATTTAATAAACACATAAAACAATCGGATTTCATTAAATCAACAATAAAAATCTAAAGGTGAGTATAAAACATCAACCACAATGCAAGTCTATAATCAACTATATATCCCAATTCTATAATTGAATAAAACTGAAATTGTAACATCCCCTCACCAATTGGAAAGGGTATTTTGGTAATATGGAATAGGTTAGGACTATTTAAAGTGTTTTGACATATTCATGCATTCATGTATGCACATGAATAGCCAATAGTGAATTTTTGCACATGTAAA
>JAOQMS010000003.1:26845906-26875262 GCA_027563885.1 Erythroxylum longipes
AACTGTTGTTAGTCTTAGAATAGCACGTAAGAGTGGGAAGGATTGCATGTGAAAAACACAGATGAAAGGAATCGTCTATGATGACGTCACCACACAGAGGCAAGGAAAAATATAAAGGAAGAGTATCGTCTGTGATGACGTCAAAACACAGAGGCAAGGAGGAATAAAAAGGAGAAGTATCGTCTGTGCTGACATTAGGACACAGAGGTAAGAAAAATATGAAGGAGAAGTATCGTCTGTGCTGACGTCAGAACACAGAGGTAAGGAGGATTAGTAAGGAGGAGTATCCTCTGTGCTGATGTCAGAACACAGAGGAAAGGATGAACCAAGAGTAGAAGTATCGTCTGTGATGACGTAAGAACACAGAGGACACATCATCACACAAAAGATAGAACACAAAGGATAGACCACAGACGATAAATGGTCAACCCAGAAGATAAAAGTCAACTACAGAGGATAGAACACAAAGGATAGATCATAGGCCAAGGATAATAAGAAGGAGTTAAGAGGTTATATTGGTTGAAGGATTCGTCTGTGTTACTGTTCACAAGGATCCGTCTGTGTTATTGTTCACAGACTTCCTTTGTGTCACTGTTCACGCTATCGTCTGTGTTATTGTTCGCGATATCGTCTATGTTACTGTTCACGCTATCGTCTGGGTTACTGTTCATGGTTATCTTCTGTCCTATTTTTGACCATCCAAAAGATATAATTGGCCCTCAAGGTCTTCATGAAAGTTGTAGTTATTGAAATCCTCTTTCAAACTATCCAAAGAAACCCTGAATTGGATGTTTGTAGCAAAATTTATGCTGATAACCTTGAAGCGCATATATATGTAAAGTGTGGACTCACCAACGCTGTTCCTTGAGGTATTCAGGTTAAAATGGATAAATGGATAGTCGAAGAGCGGAGCTGAACTGAAGGGAGAGTTGTTGACAGCAAGTATGGGTGATGAATATGTGTTATAAGTATACGACAGTTGTGGTATCGAAAAAGAGAAGATAAATCGATAATGGTCAAGGTGATGGAAATAAGTTCACGTATTAAGATATTCTGTATGCGAGTTGGACTCCGGAAACGGGGTCCAACAATACCTCTGGGAACATATACGATCTTTCATCTTTACACAAAACCATATTTTAAATATCTTTCGGTATATCTCAAGATGGCTCCTTTCTTCACCTTATCATCAACATCCATTGCAGCTTCTTCTATATCACAATAATCAAACTCTTTCCTTCTCCAATCTCTAAAGAAAATTTTCAAGCATCCTTCTTTGATATGGCATGAACAAAATCAAAAGGTCAAAAGAAACTGTAGAAACCCACTTTTAGCAGTGGCAAAACCCTCTACCATGAATAAGAGTCTGAAACTTTTGTTTCTGAATCTTCTTTGTCACCAACACCAAAATCTTGAAACATCTCTATTGAACCCATTACTATCTCCTCTATCAAAAAGGCTCGATTTTTAAAGAAATGCATATAGGAGTCACCATTTCATATGTACGAAAGAAAGAAAAAGATTGTTCCTTTGTCGTTGCCATTTGAAGAATCAACTTCTGATTCATCCACAGAACACCATGAATTAAAGATCAAACGACGACATGATTCTGATGAAGAAAGTCCTATTTCTGATGACACAAACCGTAGAATGTCAGCAGAAGAAGAAGAAGAAGAAAAAGCAGAAGAAAAAGAATCTTCTAGTGAAGAAGAGCCTACATTTGTAAGGAGAATTTCTAGTAAGGGGGAGTTGTCCAGAAAGGTAAGATTCCTCTCTCCTCCAAATTCAAGACCTTTCTTTTTGTTGTTTACTCCTTCACCTTCACCTTGATCTTTACTTTCACTGCCTATTCTCATTCTTAAAATTTCTGAACCTCAGTCGTCATCTACTCCTTGACCTAGTCCTGCGATTCAAAATTTGACTGAAGAACTTTGGATCATTGCTGATGATGATTCTGATGAAGAACCAGTTTGCCTAGTTAGAAAACCACGAACCGGAGGGAATTATAACACAAGCTCTGAAAGAGCCCGTGGGTGGAAAAGAACATAGCACTAATAATGAACCAAAGCAAGTAGAAGCTTCTTTAAAAAGAAAAAGAGAAGAAATCAGGAAAGGAAAGGCCCTTATTATTGCAGAACTTGAAGAGAACCCTATCAATCAGAAGGAACCTTTCTTTGAGGAAATCCCCAAGGGAAAATGATTAAAGAAAAAGAAAACCTCGTTATAAAAGAAAGGAGAGCCTTCAGCACCAACCAAAAGTTGAAGCACGCTATAAAATGCGTTACAAGAAACGAAAGGTGGTTGCTAGACGCATTCTGCCTCCTCTCGTATTTGATGATATTTATTCCTATTTTCTTTACTTGTTGGCTATTGGCTGGCATAATTTCTTAAACTTGAATGAGACTGTGTGTGATGAGTTGGTACGATCATTTTATACTTGTAAGAGAAAAGAAATTATCGATGGTAAGTTGGTAATTGTCTTATGGGTGTGAGAATGAGAGATTCTGTAACTGAAGAAACATTAGGGAATTTGTTGGCCATAACCCCAATTAGACACACTGATTTTCCATGTCATAAGTGGGATGTGTCTAACCTAGACTTGACAGAAGTTGTTTAATCCATCTTTCTTAATGTTGAAAACCCCCAAGATGGCAAACCCTGGTGCTGACAGTTGGATCTTCTTCAAAGATGCCTCGCATCGATTTATGTCACCTCAATTTTCCCACAAAGCAGCTTAGTCAAACGATATTTGTTGTCTATAATTTGTTGAAAGGTAATCGGATGAACCTCCCCTTAATTATAATACGCTTTATGTTGGATAAGGGCAATCATAAGAATACTATAGGATGCTTGCGTTATAGGATGCAACTTACCAAGATATTTGCATATTATGATTTATCTTTTGATAATTTAGAATGGTATGAACCTGCTAAGTATCATTCATTAATTCCTTATCAATTTGGATACAAGTTAAAAGACAATGTCTGGATAGAGAAGAAATCTGAAAGAGTAGTAGATGTCTTGGCTCTTGCTCCAGAGCAACATGCTTTTGTCAATCCTCAAGATGTTAATAATCTAGTTATCCAACAACAACTAAGGGAGATTCGATTACATCAAGATCAAATGAGTGGATAGTTAAACAAAATGCAGGATTAAATTGAGGATACGCAGATTCTCCTTCGTACTATTATTTCTTCACTTATAGAATACTTTCGATATAACACATACTCTTCTTATAGTTTTTTACTAGTGATATTTTTGTGATGTTATAACTTTTTTTTTCGGTTTATACAATCATGACTCTTTTTGGTTTATGCATATTTGCGATATTATAAACCTTCTTGCTTTATGGTTATTGTCCTTGATTGTTTAGTTTCTTTTCCCTTCTTTTTGATAATGACATAGGGGAAGAGTCAAGAGAACAATATATTTTGATTTTGGGTAGCTATATATTTTGATAACCGTTGAAATGCTATTGAAATACTCTTTTGATACTAATATATACTTGATATTCATATGCTTGCATCTAAGTTATCTTTTAACAAACAGTAGGCTCTTTAATTAGAGATGGTAAGAAAGGCTCCTTCTAATCATGATTATAAGTAAGGACACATAAAGATTACAAGTATTTTTTGAAATCTTTTTCAGTTATTTGAAAATTTGAAAACATATCTATTATTGCTTGTCATCATCAAAAAAGGAGAGGTTGTTAGCTCAAGCCTTTTTAAATTAATTGTTTTGATGATAACAATCAATAATATTTAGTTACATTTCAAAATTCAAACTTATTGGATGATCTTATTTATCCTTAAAGATAACGATACAAAAGAGGTTATATAACTTAGTTATATGTTCAAATAAAAATAAAAAGAAAAATATTTTCCTATTTTATAGGGATCAATCTAACAAACTCACTTTGGTAGTAAGAAATAGTTTTGAAAAATCTAGAATGGATAAGCTCCTATCATCTTTGTACAAATAAAGTATCCTGTTATTAAACCAATTCGATAGTCAGCTTCGAAGACACAGTCAAAGGATTATTCAAAAAACCAAATACTTGAAGATTCTGTCAAAGATTGTGAGAAAGGCGTTTTAATAGAATCAAAGAAGATTCAGTCAGTTAGTCAATGATAAAATTGAAGCAACGATTAATTGAAGGGAATTTCTATTTAAGAGTGAGCTACTGCATTCGATAACATATTAAATTTCAGAAGTACATCAGTAGTATCAATACTTGCTTTTGAAAAGTTACACTTATACCTTCTGAGCTTTAGAAAGTAAAAACACTCTACCGAGAGAGATCAATATTCATTAAAGGTTATATTGGTCAAACCTTAATTTCATTTGTTAAGATCTTATAGAGGCTTGTTTAATACTACTAGTTGGAAGGTTGAAGAACTTTAAAAAATATGTACTTGTGAGTTTGCAGAGGCTTGTTGAATATCTACTAGTTGAAAGGTTGAAGAACCTTGAAAAATATGTATTTGTGAGCTTGGAGAGGCTCGTCAAATTACTACTTGGAGATTTATTAGTGAAATACTCAAGTTGGACATTTGGGGACTGAAGTAGACTTGGTGATAAGCCAAACCAAGATAAATTGACTTTGTCGTTCTTTCTCTTTCTTTAACTTTTAAATTTCTACATTTTAGTTACTGTTTTTTTCAATTTACCAAAGGCTCCTTTCTTTTTAAATTTTAACAGGCTCTTAGAGTTCATACAAATTGACAGTAACTTGCCAAAGTTTTCAAGTTACATAATTCACGCCCCCTTGCATGTGTTTGCTTTATTAATCTTTTCATGCTTCGAGATTGGTTGTTCACTATTATTTTTCATTATTGAATGACACATTTTTATACTTTAGGACCTCTTTTTTTTATACTATTAACCTGAAGCCATCAACAACTATTCACACATAAATACAAAATTATAAACATATATTAATCTAATAAGTTACTTCTTGTTTTTGCACATGTTGAAATTGGTGATATGATCATATTTATAATTACATCAAAACATCCAATAAAAAAATAATAAATAATAAATTATTTATTTTTAAAAATAAAATATTTTAATTAATATTTTATTAATAAATATTATATAAAAGATTAAAATAAATTTAAATAAAATAATTTATTTTTAATTTTTATTTAATGTATAATTATTATTAGTAATAAAATATTTATTTTATTTTAAAAATAAAAATTAAAAAATCACAATAAAAGATTAAATAAATAACAAATTAAAAAAATTTCAAAAAAGAAAATGGTGATGGGCGGGAGATAAATTTTAAAAAATTTTGAAAATTTTGCAACATAGTCTATATTTTTCAAAATTTTTAGTACTGACCAGTATTTGGCCGGTATTAATAATATCGGTTGGTACCAAAAGAAACTGGCTAGTACCGATCAGTATTTATATTCGGTATTGACCTACCCTGATTTCATATCGTTCTTCGACCAGTATAATACGTACTGCCCAATACTGACGAGTACGGTATGAGATTCAAAATATTGTACCATATACTTCTTTTAGTAACCCAAACGTGAGTAGGACCTGTAAAAACAAACAGAGAGGTACTTGCCTTATCTACGTGACAAATAAAAGATTTCTTAATTTATAATTAAAAATTTTTATTATGATGAACGTTTTAAAGATCCAAGCTTGAAATTGATGGGGTGTTTGGTTGATGAGTTTAGGAAGGAGTTAATGAGTAAGGAATGAAAAATGAGTGGTTGGTTGTATATTATCATTATAGGGGCAATAATTTGATATCCTACTTTTTGGAGAATCCTTCGTACTCTCTATTTAGTAGAGGAATGAAACAAATTCTTTAGTAGTGACTCTTTTTTAAAAAAATATTTTTAATACTAATTAATTAAATACAATTAATTAATTAAAATATAATCAATTACAATATAATTAATTAAAATATAATTTATTCATTAATTAAAATATTGTAACTAATTAATTAATTACATTATTAATATAATTAATTAAAATATAATTCATTCATTAATTAAAATATTATAATTATTTTTATAAATATTTTTAACAAATTAATCACTACCCTTTCCTCTTAATCAATAATTATAATAATAATAATAATATTGATACCCGCTACTGTTACCATAGCCGTCCCGAATCATAAATATTATAATTAATTAATTATATTACAACATAATTAATTAAAATATTATTATTAATTAATCAATTACATTATTAATATAATTAATTAAAACATAATTCATTCATTAATTAGAATATTATAATTATTTTTTATAAATATTTTTAACAAATTAATCACTACCCTTTTTTCTTAATCAATTATTATAATTATAATAATAATATCGATACCTCCTGCTATTACCATAACCGTCACGAATCATAAATGTTGTAATTAATTAATTATATTACAATATAATTAATTAAAATATTATTATTAATTAATTACATTATTAATATAATTAATTAAAACAAAATTCATTAATTAATTAAAATATTATAATTATTTTTTTATAAATATTTTTAACAAATTAATCAATACCTTTTCCTCTTAATCAATTATTATAATTATAATAACAATATCGATACCCGCTACTATTACCATAGCCGTCCCGAATCATACACAATAGGCTGGATATAATTATTCATTAATTAAAATATTTTAATTAATTAATTACAATATTTTTAATTAAAATATTGTAATTAATTAATTAAACTATAATTAATTACAACATAATTAATGAAATTATTATTAATTAATTAATTACGTTATTAATATAATTAATTAAAATATAATTCATTCATTAATTTAAATATTATAATTATTTTTAATAAATATTTTTAACAAATTAATTACTACTTTTTTATTTGAAATAATTAATTATTATAATTATAATTATAATATCGACACATGGGTACCATAGCCTCTCGAATCATACATAGTCGGCTGGATGCGGTTGTTAGAGGTTTTATAATTCAACACTGACAAGACTTGGGATGATTCAGGATCTGAAAAAAAAGTGGAGGGATTGGATAACTCGCTCTCGCTCTATCCACACCTCTCCAAGTCGCCATCTCCTTCTCTCTTTCTGTTACAACGTGACTCCCCCGTCTATTCTTGTTTCCGCTTTTTCCATTCGCTTTCAATCTGTTTTCTTTTCCATTTTTTTTTCATCTCAACTGCCGTTCTCTCGCAACTGCGCTTCTTTCATTTTCTTTTCTCAGCTCGCTCTCCTCTCCTCTGCTACCCTACTTAAATGCTTATGACGCGTTCTCAACTTACCAAACTCATGTTCGTCTCGTAAACGCTTATGAAGCGTTCTCAGCCTACCGAACTCATGTTCGTCTCCATCCTGTTATAAAATTATTTAATTACTTATAGTTACTTCAACATAGATAAATGTAATTAATTGTAGTACAGACAAATTTTATAAATAAAGATAATCTAAAAAATTGTAACTAAAAAAGAACTAAAGTAATCTGAAATAATTAAAAATAAATAAATAAGTTATAGATTTATTTTTAACGAAATTCAAATTAAATTTGGTAAAAAAAAATTTTGAGGCAAAATTAAATATATTTTTTTAATCAAAATTTAGTATTGGTTTTCTCGTGACAAGCCTGAACCTGTGACTGTGAAGCCGTTTTAGTTTGCTTAAGTTGAAGAAAGACAAGAAGCGTAGATCAATGGCCTCCAACCAGCAGGTAGGATATTTCTTTCTCATGTGGGGCACATAGCCAGTTTAATTTTGTGTAATCTATCATTTAATTTAGGGTAAATTTAACTCTATGTCTGTTGTTCAACGTTACTTTTAACCTGGATAATATTTGCTTTTTTTTTTTTGGAAGTGTTTGGAATTTGTAGAGATAGCTGATGTTCAGTCGTTCCAGCTTATAATTATAAAGAAACAAACCAAGATATTTTATATGAATAAAGACATTTGAGTTTATGACCTTATATAGACAAGTCCTCAGACACTACTTCTGCCACTCGTTATTTTTCTGTACTTTAGTCTTCACTCATACTCATGGCTTTCGGTAACCAAGACATGGGGAAAAGAGTCATTGAAGAAGAGCAACTGATTGAGTCCTTGCTTATAAACCGACCCAACACTGATACCAACATTGGCATTTGTAGCAATGATGGTTTGTCATCAGGAGACACTTCCCGTTATTCAGCTACTCTTGTATTTAGTATCTTCGCCGTGGCTTGTGGCACTTTCTCTACAGGAGTCACTGTGAGTTAAAAAACACAAACTTTCTGGTTCTACTTGTTAGTATTTATCTTCATTGAGGTAGTTGTGGTCGGAGGGAATGCAAATGTCTATCTTTGAAGCTCTTTTAAGAGGTTGATTCATCTCCAGAGTTGTGTTCTTTGATACTTTGCAAGGGAAGATGTTAATGCTAGTTGAAAACATGCATCTTTTCTCAATCTCTCTGCAGATAGGGTATTCTGCTCCCGTGGAGTTCGGCATCAGGAAAGATTTGGGCCTTTCCGTGGCAGAGGTAAATGGAATGTTGATTAATATCTTATCCTTTTCAAATCAATGAGAAAGCACCTAGGAATGTCATTAGCTGATTTCTGATCTATAGAAATTTTTGTGCAATTTCCTTGGATGGATTGTTAGTAGGAAACTCACATAATAGTATTGTAGCATGCTGATCTTTCTGCAGATAAAAGAAATTTTTTTTGTGTTCGTTTTTAAACATGATCTTTTATAATCTACCCGTCCGTTGTTAACCATGATCTTTTATAATCTACCAATGCTCTTCTAAACCATATTTTTTTTCTTTTATTTGCAAAAAGATCAGCATGCTACCATACTATTATACAAGTTTCCTCCTAACAATCCATCCAAGGCACTCTCCTTCAAGTTTAGCATGACATGGCATATATGGACACTCTTACTTCAGACTATGCAACCATGTCATAGAATTAACTGGACAGATTTACTAGTATTCTCTCCCTCTTTTTCTTCTTATCGTTGAGTACTGACCCCATCTAAAATGCTGCAGTTTGCTGTGTTTGTCTCGATATGGAGTGTTGGGGGATTAGCAGGTGCAGCAGTAAGTGGGTGGATAACAGATCTTATTGGTCGCAAACGTGTAAGATTATCCTTATTTGGCTATTACTTTCAGGGTTTTTAGCACTTCTTCTATTCTCATCTCCTAATTTTCGGATTTCTCCTTTTTGAGCAGACAATGATGGTCATCGATGTCTTTTACATCACAGGATGGTTGGTGATAGCATTTGCAAAGGTTTCAAAATCTTGTGTTTTTAATGTTTCCCAAAGTTTCCTTTCTCATAGTCTGCTTAACCTAAATTCGGTGTAAAGGACATTGTTGATTTTAAGTTGATAATAATCTGAAACGAGATTTGTTAATAATTTTTTGGAGCCAGCCAGTGGATACACTAGCTTAGTCTTGCATACATCCTTCGTTGTTGTATTTCGCTTACTGTTTGGGTTGTTAATTTTATGTTTCTGTGCATATGTTGGAAGGGTGCTTGGCAACTTGACCTTGGAAGACTGTTACTGGGCCTTGGCGAATCTATTAATAGCTACTTGGTAACTGCTATATGATCCTGTTCTTGGCATTTCCGGCTTAATTAATCACTAAAGTGATCATCTTTTATGTTTCTTTTACCAAATGCAGTCACCAATATATGTTGCAGAAATAGCACCCAAGTACATCAGAGGGGGAGCATTTTCTCTGACTCAAGTGAGCTCAAAGATGAAAGAATTTTGTCTACTAATGCTACGACTTCCACTTTTTTTGGCTATTCATGAACTGTTTTTGTTTCTTCATAGTTAACAGTAATTTTCGGCATCGCATTAACATTTGTCATTGGTTCCATCATCAACTGGCGCATGTTGGCCATTATAGGTAGCTTCTTTTACCTCCACACTGTAGTAAGTAGCCTATATAACTTAACATTGCCAACTTGTTGCATGCTTGTGGTCCCAGGGGCTATTCCAGGCGTAGCCCAACTAATTGTTGCTTTCTTCATTCCTGAGTCTCCTAGATGGTTGGTGAGTCCGATACAAAATTCCTCTTAGTTCATATTATTGAGAAGTTCACTGTAGAGTACCCTCGAAGACGTGAATTCTAAACCATGATATCTCTGTCTGCAGGCAAAGATTGGCCGAGTAGATGAGTTTAAAGCAACTCTTCAATGCCTTAGGGGAAAGAAAGCTGATATTTCTCAGGAAGCAAAGGAAATCAAAGTTACATATTCTAAAGCTGTTGCCTATTTTGAAAACAATTTCGTTTCCCTTCGTACTTTCTGTGACAAATATGCTATCAGTTCTCAATGATTTTTTATTTTTACAAACTAAATGATTAGTAGAAGTTGGAAAAAGTTGTACTGGAGTAATTTTCTCCCTTTTTCTTCATGGTTCTTATTGGGAACAATTTGTCCATCTCAGGAGTCTATTGATGCATTTAATTACATCTCCAATGATGGCATCTTAGATCTATTTCACAGGAAGTATGCTCGCTCACTAACTGTAAGGATAAACTAAAACTGTGAACTAATCAAATATTTTTAACCAATTGGCTATCCATCAATATACTTTATATTTGCTACAGATTGGCATTGGGCTAATGATTTTTGAGCAGATCTCTGGATTGAGTGCATATACTCTATATACAGGTTCTATATTTGTTTCAGCTGGTAAGTCAGGAGTTCATGACGTTGTTGACGTTAGAAAATGGAATAGAAATCATCCTCAAGCTGCTAACTTTGTACATTGCTGCAGGCATCTCAACTACAGTGGGATTCGGGACAGTTGCCGTATTTGAGGTTTTGAATCTTTGAGTTGTTTATTTTGAACACATGACCGCCAGTTCCATCTAGCTGTTGGACCTAGCCATGACCTTAATCTAGTGTTTAAATTGCATTTCTGATAACATACCTTTTTTCGCAGATTGTTGTGACCTTGATGACAATGATGTTAGTGGACAAATCAGGCAGAAGACTGCTTTTGATGGTTTGATAGCATAAAAATATGTCAAATTTGTAAGTGAACACTCAACAGACTAAATTAGAGATGCTAAAGTGAAAGAAAAAGCTAATTTGCAGGTTTCATGGGCTGGACTTACTTTTGGCAGCGTTCTTACAGGATTGTCATACTTCTTGCAGGTTGTGCATTTAAAGTGTATGAATTATGACAAGGTTTAAGTAGGTTTTGATTTGAATTGATTTTCTTGAGGCTTTGACTGCTCTGGACAGGACATTCACTGGTTGAAGGATTTCACTCCAAAGTTGGCACTTACTGGCGTAATGGTAAAGCAATAAGTTGAAAGCATCTTACCTTACCTTGCTCTATAAAACAATCAGTGTGATGCGTAAAGGTCTTACCTTGCAAGCAGGTGTTCCTGGGTTCTTACTCGTTAGGGTCATCAATTCCATGGATAATCATATCAGAGGTCAGATACACTGTTACTTCTATGCATGATGTTACTCCGTTAACCAAATTCATTAACATTGCGTTCAATGTTTGAGGAGCATGGAATTCCGTTTCAGATTTTTCCCATAAATATAAAGGGTTCTGCTGGAAGCATTTGCAATGTGACCTTCAGTGTGTGTTCTTTGATTTCTTCATACAGTTTCCAGTTTATGCTTGAATGGAGCTCAACAGGTGGTTATTCCTACCTCTTTTACCCTCCTTTTTAGGCATATAATTGCTACTTATGATGAAGGCTTATTGGTAGAGGAAGTTAAAATTCCTTCTGCTGCACCAGCTTATGCTTTCTGATTACAAGGGAAAAAAAACCAATAAATGGCTTCTACACTGTTTACAGGTACTTTCTTCATATTTGCAGTCGTTAGTTCATTTGGGATCCTATTTCTGGCAACATTGGTTCCAGAAACAAAGGGCCGAACTTTGGAGGAGATAAATGCGTTAATTACTCATTCTTTGCAGTGAACCTGCAAACTTGGTCCTGATAGAATTGATGTGTAATAAATAAACATTTGCTATTATTAGAACTGAGAAATTATTAATTATAAAGACTTGAGAGATATAATGTACAATTCTTAAAGATTGTTGAAGCCTCTCCCTCGAGCAAATGGAGAAATGAATATCAGGACTAGTCCCCAATTTAACTAAGCCACAGGTCAACAACAGATGATAGAGTTATTCTTCTTTACTGGAATTTTATTTTACCTATTAATCAATATCTTTTACAATGTTTTGTGTTCTTAATTTTCTACTTTTAATTTACATGAAAATAAACTTCGTTGAGTGACCATAAAATCTTTTGGAGTTGAAAACTTATTAAAATCAAGTTTATGAATTTAAAAATTCAATGAAAGAATTTATGAACCACTAAAGTTCATAAAGAAAGATTAAAACTATAATTGCGAATTATTTAATTTTATCTCAAAAGAATTAAAATTTATCCAATCGTTTTCTGTGGAGATTATTAGTCTAGTAATGTACATCAATAATGAAGTTGAACCTCACCAGCTGTCTTGGAACACCATAGTTTCAGTCTAGTTAGAGCAATTATAGTTTAATTTTAGAACAAGGACTCGTAACACGAAGCCGTTCTCTACCTATGCAAGCTATTAGTTCTTTTTTTTTTTTTGTTGAGAATTTGTCACATGAATAAACAAGGTCCAAATACATTTTCGTGAGTATACCTTCAGAATTTTATCATCAAGATAAACCCTCAAATTTACAATTTAGGGTTTAACTGTCGAGTTATTAAACCAACAGAGGTTCATTTTGGTGACCTATATTAGTGGTGATTTTTACTTAAAATAGGGTTTCTAGCACCTATTAAGAAAATATGACCAATATAGGTCTGTGTTGGACTTGGACCTGTGTTTGTTAAGACACTTTGAATCTTTTTAGGATTTTATGAGAATAAAAGGCAACCTTTTATAGGAGACCAAACACACTCAAAGGAGTTATAAGGAGTTGAGCAAAAGGGTTTTCAGACAAAAAAAGAATGGGCAAAACTTTGGAGATAAAAGAAGAGGGTTCCACTAATTTTCAATTAAAATACTTCAAGATTTCAAGAAGGCTTTCTTCTATCTTGTTTCTTGCTTAATTTTTGTTGGATTCTTTTACTTTAATATGAATCAAATTATCTAGATGAGATGAAACTAAAACTATGTGTTTGGATTAATTCTTTGATTTGTTGAAAGACTAATTTTGTGTGTGTGAATTATTGATGATTATATCGTGTTTTGAATTAAAATATACTAGTGTCTTAATTCAATTTCAGATTTCATATATAGGGATTAATAAATTATATGTATGAATAGATCATGACATAAATAATAAGAGTTACATAGAGTCCTAAAGATAACATCATACAAATCTTTTAAGTAAAAACCAAATTTATCAAAGGAAATTTATAGAATAAGTTAATGCATTTTTAAAGGTTTTGATTAGAAAGAGATTTCAATTAATCAATTTAAGGATAGAAAGTGTATATCTTGAGAAAGAATATGATTGTAATTTTAAGTATAAAAAGATTATAGAGAGATTATTTATTTGGATCTTGATTATCAGTCGATTGATTCATTATTGTTTATTTCTTCGGTTTATTATCTTACAACAGTAACTGTAGTTTTATTAAATTTTTTCTTTTATTCAATCATTCATTTTTTTAAATTAGATAAAAAAGAAGGTTAATACTAGTACTTGTAGTCTTTACTGGATCTGCATTTATATATTATAAAAATGATAAGTACACTTCCCTAATTTATCTTCATTATTATTTTAATCAAATACACAAATATCGCATCAAATTTTTTGTGTCAGTGTCATAGACTAAGGTATTAGGGACATTTTATCTTTATTAATCTAATAATTTTCTTTGCTTTTGTTTATTTATTTTAAAACCTTCTTTCTAGATCTTGTATTTATTGGTTGAATTTCAAGATTTAAGTACCTAATCTTACTGCTTATAAATATATTGACAGGATAAGAAGGGCAATATATTACAAGGGATTATGCTAGCCTATCCTTTATAAGGACATAATTTAGAACTATTAGGCCAAAAGGAAGGCCAATAATTTTGAGTTAAGGTTAACATGATGTTGATGATTTTAATACTTGTGTAATTTGATGGTTTGCCTCGTCACGATTTAATTGCACATATCACCAATATTTTTGGAGATTTGTGATACATTCAAAATTAACAAAACTTTAGATGGTGCTATTTGGTTAAGATTGTTCCCTTTTACATTAAGGGGTAGAGTGAAATCTTGGTTGAAACATCTTCCTCCAGTATCCATTATCACTTGGAATAAGCTTGCTAAAATTTTTTTAGCCGACATTTCCCCCCTAGCATGAATAATAGGAGTTAGGAATAACACTTCTCCTTTCCACTCCATAGCCTCTATTTGAGATTATAAATGCAAATGTTTTGTAATGAGTTATCGATTTAAGCAAATGATCAATGAATCTTTGGGTAAAACTACTAGCTTTAAAACTCCTAAAGAATTGTACGAGATTATTAAAAACATTACCATAAATAATTACCAGTTTGGAAATCCGAGGTTGAAGTCAAAATGAAATGGCATCCATAATGTAGATATGATGACAATATTAGAGGTGAAGTTAAAAGCGTTAAGTAGAAAGATGGACATTGTGGGATTATAATCGAAGTAAGTGGTGGGTTGTGATATTTGTGTTACGAGACATTCAATTATGAATGTAAGACCCTTTATAATATAAGACAATTGTCTAAATCAATTTCTTTTTATAGGAAAACTTTCCAAGTTAATATATATGATCGTGTGATGAGCAATATGACAAACATTAATTTATATTCTTTTGAAAAGGAATTTATTTTTTCTTAACTACCCTCAATATCAATAGGTATAGTTGCACTAGTGGAGGTAGACTTTTGACAGTCATAAGAGAGTTCCATAGACTTAATTAATATCAAAAAGATCAATATTATGTATGTTTTGTTACTATTACAAGCATAATTTAAGTAACTATATCTTCTTTGATAGATAATAGCCTTACTAGATAATGACAAAAAAAAAAAGAGACATGTAAGCAAGAAAGTAATGATCTTAATGAGTAGAGAACTACTAGATGCATCAAAATTAGACTTTTGTGAAGTAAATAGTTAGCTTTTAATTATGAAATCTAGAAAAATAAAAATACCATTAAGGGTAAAAGATATATACAACTCCTTTATAATTTGAGTAACATAAAAAAGCTCCAAATCTTTAAAATTGTAAAAGAAATTATAGTTTTTAATTTTACAAAAAATTATTTTCTTAGAACACATTAACCAATCAAATGTTACTAATATAGTGATAACCTAAATTTTAAATTGAATTGAACTAATTAAATCTAATTCAAATTAATAATATAAAATAACTATAATAAATTATCGGTTTGAGCCAAATTTAATTCATTTAGATTATATTTAAGAGTTCAATTGTATCATCGTATTAGTAACATTTAATTGTTACATATATGATATTCATATAACATGTATTTTATCACTATTTTTAACGAAAGTATAAGAGCCAAGATGAAAATTATGAAGAGTTTTTTTTAAATTCTAAAGATTAAGAAATTTTCTAAAAGTTAATTAAATAATAAGGATTTTGGTACGTTTTACTTTACTTTGAGATATATCCGTTCAAATCCTTGTAGACTTGCTCCAATTTCTTTAAAAGCTACAATTTAGTATATGCTTACCTTTATTGATAGATTCTCCAGATAACTCTACTTTCTCACAAATAAAAAAAAATCTTTTTCATTTTTAAGTGATCAGTGGCTTAAAATGGGAATCAAATTAGGAAAAAAAATTAAAGTAAGCATCCTGGAACTTGTAATGGTTTAAAATATTGTAAAAAAAATGATTTATGTAAAAGTTATAGTATAAAGAGATACTGAATTACTACAGAAACTCGTCAATACAATAGTGTTGTTGGACGGATGAATACAATAACATTAAAGAAAGGTTATTGTATACTTTTGAAAATTTTCCTTGGCTAATTACTTCCGATCTAAAGCATTTTCCATATAATGTTATTTGATAAATCTTTATCCTCCCATATCTCTTAATTTCAAGATTATAAAAGAAGTATAGTATAACAAAGCCGCTACTTTCTCCAAGTATTTTCTTGTTCTGGATGTGTATGTATAAAAGATTGTAAATTATTAGACTCCATATCTAAGAAATACATATTTGATATGGTGAATTAATGTCAAACCTATTAAGACTTATAACTTATTTCAAAGCTTCCAGCTGCTCATTTATTACAATAATATTAATAAGAAATTTCAATATTTAAGATCTTCTATCTAGAAGTTTGAAGAAGGTGGAGTTAAAACTTCAACATATAATTCACACCAAAATGGATATAAGATTACGAGGTTGCATTTGAATTATGAAAACAAGATGAAGTCATCTATTAGGTTGATTTGTGTATATAGACTTGTTCCTGGATGTTTTATGATCGTCTTTTATTCCTAAAGCCACCAAAAATTCAATATGTATCAACTTGGCACTTGATCTTATTATAACTTCAATTATAATTATTCTTTCTTGTTAATATATTAAACAACTGAATTAAAGTCAAAGTAGCTAACGTGTTTTGTTTTTGAATGTTACGTTTGTACTTATTGTTTTACATAAATAACTATTTGCTTTGTCTTCAAATCATATTCAAAATCAGAACTAAGTATTTGAGAACAAAGTTATAATATATAATTAAACACGATATATATGTGAGAAAGTTTTTTGAGCCTATGTAAATTATTAGATTTAAAAGGTAAATAACCTCTGACATATGCATATTCTACTATACTTGTACAGTTAAAAGTTTCTCTCTCCTTCTGCAAGCCTAAGTGCAATTGAACTATGCAATAACTTTTGTATCTTAATTTTCTATGTTTATTGCTTTTATCTTGTCTGATTTACCTATTTATCTCCTTAATTCCTGACATCTATTATATGAATATATAAACATTTTCTCCTTCATTGCTGACATTTATTATATCATACTACTGCAAATATTTATTAGATGAAATTAAAAATAATTTTGAGAAATATAAAATAATAATCATGCGGTCACCAAGCGAGTGGTTGCCACCAGCTATTCTTCATGAGGTTTGTCAATTAATTCTATATATATATCTTCAGATTCAATGATATCTTTAGCAAAGATCAGATCTTGGGATCCAAATCCTAGACTTGACTAATAAATGCAGAAGAGTGGTCTAGCTAACCGCGTTCTTAGAATTTATTGTCATAGTAGGGATATAATAAGGAAGAACTATATGTAAACTGGAGTAAGTCTCGTACCATTTGCTAATTCTTTGACCAAGAAGATGAGAACGTGAAGGATTCACAAGTATAATTGTAAGAGTTATTGATCATGTAAACAAAAGTGAATGACTCGTCACGTGTATGCTTACCTATAAGACCAAGTATACAAAATCTCGGTACAGGTGCACTATTTATACAACTATCGTAGTTTCTTAAAATCCTTAAGACTTTTCTTTCCTTTTCTTTCTTCCATTTCCTGTGTTTGGAAAGGCGAGAGAGATGGCCATGGAAGATATGGAAGAAGGTCTAATATCATCAAGGTCTTCTGCTCCAACTACAATGGTTATGGTTAACGAATCACCGTCCGCCGCCGCCGCCGCCGCCGCCTCGTCGGTCACTCCTTTGGTTGTTTTCAGCACTGTGGTTGCAGTCTGTGGTTCCTTGGGTAACGGTTGTGCTGTAAGTTTTTATTTGTTGTGTTTAATCGATGACAGTGCATCGACATGTCAAGAAATTAGCTCTTAACCATATACAACACATACTTTGCTTAATATACAAATACGAATAATTATGTGATTGAGATATTGTAAATTCAATTGCATGCACCAATTATATGTAATCATTGACCAAGAGAATATAAAATTATATAACCAATAGTTACATTCATAGATATTAATGCAGTTAAAAGTCTTTGAATATAACTAGAGAGTTCTTTTTAATTGGTGGTAATTTAAAATTCCTTGTTTTCTTCCATACTCGTTTCTTAACTTATAAATGAAGGAAAGAGTTTAAATTAGATTTAGAGTTTAAGGATTATAATGTACATTTTGTTTATCCAACTTAAAATTGAACTTGCTTAAGTGCGGTAAGCCTAATAACTAATTGCATAGTAATACTTGATTTGAACATGGGATGAGCCTTGCAAGATTTGATGTTTTTTTTATAAAAAATTTTGTGTTATAATAATAACATACATCACTATAGATAGGAACCTCCCGTTCCTTTAATTATGAGCAGAATCAGCTACCATATTAATTAAGATTGAGAGTAATAAGTAATGGCTATTTTTGCAGACGGCATATTCATCGCCTGCCGAGTCTGGGATCATTAAAGACTTGGGCTTGTCTGTGGCAGCAGTAAGTACATTGATTTCATTCTATTTCCAATGAATTAATAAAAAATTGAATCCATTTGACGTAGGATTAAATTAATATAATTAAAATTCACAATATGTATCTAATTAAACAATTGATTTTCTTAAAAAAAATAACTTATCACACAGATAAAATTTTTACTGAAACGGATATTAACTATTATAAACCTAAAGTGAAAGTTTTCTTTAAAATAATGCAAGCGTTTCGAATATTTTTAAATGTTATAATTAATAGTTTATAGATAAGCACTCGGATGGATATGTACAAGTACAAAAATAAGAAGGGAAAAATCCATGTCACAACAATCAAAATTGTCCAAATTCACTCTTATTTTCGGTTTATCAGAATTTATCGACATGTACATCTTTGGTTCTACATGCAGTATTCTCTATTTGCTTCATCGCTCACAATTGGGGGAGTAGTAGGTTCATTAATAAACGGAAAGATGGCTGACCTCTTTGGTAGAAGATATGTAAGTCAAACCAACTAACATCTAGAGGAATTTCAGTTTTAAAAAAACCCAAAATCTCAGGGAATTTGATTATTATATTGCAGACTATGTGGATAGCTGAATCATTCTGTCTCGTGGGATGGCTTGCTATAGCATTTGCAAAGGTATGTCTATTCTTTTACTTCTGCGTAACTGTTCTGGAAAAAAAAGGCCTATTATAGTATTAAGTAAATTTCAGTAACCAGTGGTCGTAGCTTGTAGGCTGCTTGGTTGCTGGATGTTGGAAGACTATCTACGGGAATAGGATTGGGAATCATTTTTTTTGTTGTAAGTATATTATCTTTGCTACATGATAGCTTGTAACAGTATTTGCCTTGTGCAGGCACATACGTTTAGACTTTGCGAATGTACTTTTACACTTCATTCCAATTTACAGGTACCAACCTACATTGCTGAAATAACACCAGAGAAATTTCGTGGAGGTTTTACGGCTTGTAATGAGGTTAACTTATGTTCCAACACTTTTCTTTTTTCTTTTTTTTTTGGAGTTAAAAAATAAGGTGTTCTTTTATGAATACTATGTGTGTTATGCAGTTGATGATATGCAGCGGCTTTTCCATGACTTATTTTGTTGGAACTATGGTGTCCTGGCGTACGCTGGCTCTAATAGGTAACATTTATCTTCTTCTTCTTCTTCTTGTATCGACAATTATATGGCTTATTGTATCTGTTTGTTTGAACCTCTAAGGTGCTATTCCTTGTACGTTGCATGCTATTGGTGTATTTTTCATTCCAGAGTCTCCTAGATGGTTGGTAAGTCGAGTTTTACTCTTACATGGTGATCAAGTGATGACCACACCAAGTTTTTTCCATATTTAAAATACTGAGAATCCTTAGGTTTGTCTTAGCCATTCTTAATTCCTCTTATTAATATTGATTATTAGATTGACTAGACCTCCTGCAGGCAAAGCTCAGTCGGGAAGAGGATGTTTTAGCAACTCTGCGGAGCCTTAGGGGAAAAAATGCTGCTATTTTTGAAGAAGCGGCCAATATTACAGTATGCTTCCACCTTTCTTAGTAACTGTATTACATGAAATTCTTGCTAAATGTCTACAACTTTGCTTCCAGGATTTTACAGAGGCGTTTAGAGGGCAACCTGCTGATGGTAAATTATGGGACATGTTCCACCCAAGATATGCTCGTATTCTCCTAGTGAGTGTTTGCGTAAAAATCTTATGCTCCTACGTACTATCAGTGTAGCTCCTAAAAATATCAGTTGTTTCCAGGTGGGAATTGGCATTATGTTATTTCCCCAAATTGGTGGTACAAGTGCAGTTGCATATTATGCCCAATCCATCTTTGAAAAAGCCGGTATTCAGGGTCTTCTTTTTTCTTTTTTAAGATCTATAAAGCACAGAACAGAGAGACTAGTAACGTATAGCCTTCAAATTGCAGATTTTTCCAGTGATTTTGGCCAAAAATCATTGGCTATTGTCGAGGTATGCCATACTATATACAAGTCTAGTTTAAATTCTCCTGAGAAACTTCTGATTGGATTAGATGTTATCTTTCAGATACCATTTGCTACTGCATCTGTAGTCTTAACTGATAAAGTTGGAAGACGGCCACTTCTCTTGGTTAGAAAGCATAATTTGAATTCTATGTAGTCAACTAAACTATACATTACGAAAATATAGTCTAATTACATGTTCTTCAGATTTCTGCATCTGGCATGTGTCTAAGTTGCTTCATTGCGGGACTGGCATTCTGCTTACAGGTTTGTAAATAGATGATAAGTTGCCTTTCCATTCCGTTCCAAGTTTTGAATTGCCTGAGTTTTGTACTTAATTATTATAAACAGGGGTACCACCTTGCAAAGGAAATCACTCCCATTCTCGTTTACTTTGGCATATTGGTAAGGAACTGCAATGAACGTCATTATGGTATTGCCAAGGTTGCAGCAGTATCTCAATGTGTTTGTTTTATTAACAGGGATATTGTGTGTTTAACACAATAGGAATGGCTGGATTACCGTGCGTTATAATGTCCGAGGTATCGTAAACTCTTTGAAAAGAGATTACAAGTTGAATAGCTGAGATGAAGTTAGAATATCTTGATTTCAGATTTTCCCTATAAACATCAAAGGAAGAGCTGGAAGCCTGGTGAGTTTGATCAGTTGGACACTGTCATGGACTGTTGCTTATACTTTCAACTTCATGATGGAGTGGAGCTCAGCAGGTAATTGAGAAATCCTCATTCCATCTATTATACCTTGTCTATCCTTCCTGTTGTGTCCTCACGGATTTTACTGCATGTTTTGGTAATGCAGGAACTTTTCTGATATTCTGTCTCATTTGGGGTTCAGCTGTTCTATTTATTTTCAAGTTGATTCCAGAGACGAAGGGTCGATCTTTGGAAGAACTGCAAGCATCATTTACTAATGTAATCTAGCATTGATCAAAATCTAATCAAGTTAAAGCTCCCTAATTAGCATCTGAATATACTGCTAGATTTAGATGCTTTAATCTTGTTTCTTGCGAGTTTATAGAACTGATTTAATTGTTAAGTTACATATGTAAAATATGGTCTTGTTAAACTCAAAAGTACAACAAATTTACCAATCAACCAGGCTACCATCCTCTGCATTTAATTCAACTCCCTTGGTCATGGGAAATCTATAGTCTTTCTCTACATAGTAATGGAGATCTACTTTCTCTACATAGTTCAGGTTATCTAAGTATGTTATTGTTTAACGTTTGACTTACAAGCAACAACTCTCCTTGAGTCCTTAGGTGAAGCTGCTGTAGAATTTATACAACATACATAAAATTATTATTAACTTAATCTTTGGCAGCAACTATCAACATCTAATTAGTCTTCATTTTCTATAACATCTTGTCACTTGGATTAGGGTTAAAATGGTCATTATTCGAGATTAATGAGATAGCATAACTCATGTTTATGCATAATGCGGCATACACATACATAATATTATTAATCTTACACATTACAATTATTTGTACATGCATTCATTGACATTTTTCGGATATTATTAATTATTAAAAATGCAATTAAAATGTGAATTGTCAATTATTTGAGCTAAAATTTTATTTGGAGAACATTTAGATTATTTTAGATTTTTGGTGAATTTTAGAGAAATTTTGATTTATGGATCAATTATATAGTGACACGTGGCAATATATATGTATATATACATATGACAAATGGCTAATTTGTATTGTGGTAAATGGTTTGTAACTATGGTGAAAAGTGGCTGATTGGTTTGAGTGACACGTGAAATTGCATGTAAATAGCCACGCAGTTAGGTTTGAGTGAAGAAAGATTTACTGAAACTTCTCTTTATTTTTTCACTGTGAAGATCATCCAGTACCAAAATTTTCTTCTATGTTCTTCATCTACAAATATTGAATTCTTGTGTGTGATTGAATTATCCTTACCGTTGGGAAGTGTAGCTGAACCAAGTAAGTAGCTCTGATGAGTTTAAAATATAAACTTGCATGCATGAGTTTGAGAAGTGAGGTTACGGTGATATATGAACTAGATGATGGATTTGAGAATTGGGAATTATTTAAAAACTGTATGAAATAGATTCTGGATTGAGATATATGAAAATTTAAGTAAGTTGATGAAGAAATATATGTCCCCTGTTCTAGTTTTAAGAAATACGTATATGGTTGTTAGTTGATATACTGTTCTTGCATAAAAATATATGAAGTGTTAGCAGAGATGAATTTGAGTGAAAAAAAATTAAGTGATGTAGAGCCATGGGAAAAACATTAAAAGGCAAAGTTTATGACGAAATAAAGTTGTTGATGAACATGAGAAATGCAGGAAAAAAAGAAAAGTGCAGTTGATGAACATGCTCTGTTTCTGTGATATATGCGTAAATGTTTGGGAAATGTTAGGGATGGATTTATGTGAGGTTAAAGTTAAAGAAAACATAGAGTATAATAGGGTGTTATGTTTTAAGGAGTAAGAGAATAGAAAATGTGGACTGAGGAGGGAAAGAAAAAGAAATGGAAAAAGTGCAGAAAGTTGAAAAAAATGCAGTAGAGAGAGAGAGGGAATAAATGAAACTTTGGATTTTAATGTTTGAAGTGTAACTTTGAGTCTAACTTGTTTAAAGGTTTTACTGGATATAGAAATGCATACTGGATGGGTTATAAGTATGTAAATCTGGAAATGGAAGAAAATGAAAGAAGAAGAGGAGAAGTGCACTTCAGTGAAGAAGATGAAGATTTGAGTTTTAGAGAGAGAAAAAGATGGCGGTTGCATGTATGAATTATGAACTAGAGTATTCCATTGAACAACTCTAAGTCTTTTGCCTATAACTTCTTCATTCAAACTCCAAATGACTTGAAACTTAGATCAATGGATTCCTAAGACATTTTTCTTTCTCTCCATAAAAATTTAGAGCTATCTGAATTAATTTGAAAGTGATTGATAGGATAAAAGTGTGGAAGTCTGCTGGAATGTTATAAATTGGAGAATTTTCATGAATATGCTTTGGTATTCTGATTATAACTTGACCTGTAGATTTCTAAATGAGTTGATTATTGATTCAGATTAAACTAGAGATATAGGTCTACAACTTTCTTAAAGAAGTCAAAATTTAATTTTGTCTCTAAGACTTTTAAAATTGGCATGAAATTGAGTCCTGAGCTAGGTTGTAAACTGCCAGGGAGAGAAAACATATCCTATGGTTGTTAAATAAACTGTATTGATGTAGACCGAATTAGGATAAGGTTTCTACACCAAATTGTAGCTTATTCTCTTAGCTTTAAATTTATATAAATTTTGTAATTTTTGGATATGGTAATTGAGAGATACGGGTTGTACAACTTGAATGCATAATCATAAATTAGCCAAAATTTCAAATGTGCACAGTCTGTGGTATTTTGAGCATAACTCATAGAATAATGAACCAAATTAAATAATCTTGGTATCAATAGAGACTTAAGACATGGAAAAATAATTTGTTAGAAGGACATGTTACCAGATTTGTTATATATATGATAAATATATCTATTTTATTTTATTTTGTCATATTTATTTGAATTGGCATATTTTATATTATCTTGGATTTAAAAAAATCTAGTTAGATAATATTTTAGATAGAATAGAATTCTATCTTGAATAGATGGGTATTTAATAAAAGGATATTGAAGAAAATTATAGTTTGAATAAATAGTTGATTCAGTGTTTGATTAAGAAAGTGAGGTATGGTTGAAAGTCTTTTTGGGCATGAATCAAGGAGACGTAAATGAAGTAGATGGGTATGAAGTAGTTCTGTGTAAAAAAGGTGTGGCTGAAGGGTTAAGGGCAATTTCGTAAGTCTCTTGGTGAAGTAAAGACAATCCTTTTGGAAACATACTTAAGTCTCTTTGGTTGATTGAAAAAATAGCAGGTGATATACGTGACTTACGTTTTTTTTGAAGAGCATGTGTGCAGTGGGTGTTAAAGTGAAGAGTATGTGTGTGAATGTTATGTAAGTGTGTCATAACGAAGGTGAAGAGCATTAATTGTTATTGAAAAACACAGCTACATCTATATATCTTCAGGGATTGCAAAAACTGTGGGTTAGAGTGTTGATTTTTTGGGATTGCAAATACCGTGGGTTAGTGTATTGATTTTTCCATATTTCCTTATCTGTGGTTGTGCATAAGTTTTAAGTGAAAAACTCCATGGTTTAGCTTCACTTTTCTAGATTTGTTTTTATGGGTTTGTAAGTGAGATATACATGGTGTTTGGAGTATCCCGTATGGTTTAATTAGAGTTGTTGAAGTTGGGATGAATAAGTTCAATTGGTGGACAAATTTCAGATTTATTTCAGAGGACCGAAACTCATCGGGAAGTTGTTCTTTTTTATCTCAAGTGTATTCGTCTTTGTTTCTAGTTATTTTAATCACTTAAGTTGTTCGTTTAATTATCTTTATTATTAAACAGTGAGTGTAAATCCTCTGTTGAGATTAGTACGAGTCGGTCGTATTATTGGGAGTGAAAATCTTTCACGGAAAGTGAGGTTGAGAGATAGTGTCAAGGGTTGAGTGGTGTGGCTCAGTAAAGCCTTTGGTAAATCTATTGTACTTCAGTCAAAGTGATTAAGTTAGATGAGGGCCCTACAGATGTAGGCAAGGAGTACCGAGTTGCGTTAACAAATATCAGTGTTGATTTATTTTGTTGAGTTTAATTTTCTGATTTTTGTTTATGCTAAAGACCACCACTGTAACATTGGAAGTTTGCGAAACGACTACCCCCCTTCGGTTTTTCAAAATTATTTCACTTTCCTAATGACATTAATTGTGCAAAATGGACTTGAAAGTGTGTCTTAAAACAAATTTGAGTTAATAAATTGAATGTGGATATCTGAATGACTATTATGACTAGAGTGATGATAAGAAACCTAGAATTGTCATGAACATGCATTGTACATATTCAGTATACATGAATGTGCATATATGAATACATAATTGTGCAATATTGTGATATGTAAACGTATTGTCTGTAGAGAGGAACACATTGAACGACAACATCCAGACATTGCCGATACTTCAAGGTAATAGCTGTTTGGAGTATACTGTGAGTAACCTAAGATTGTCTCACCTTATTGTTTTGTACATTATTGAATTGTATTGCTATCTTATCGAACTGTACTGATTGTGTACTGGATTTTGGACAATATTTGTCCGAGGTGTTTTGATGCATGAGAACGATATTGGAAGTTCTGATTGAATATGAATGCGTCTGCCTAAATGATTTTTTGATTCTCAACTGAAAAGTTGAATGTCGGACCTAGTCCAATGACCACTGCTACTGTGACTGTTACTGTAATTGATATTGGGACTGATATACTGTTATATTACATGCAAATGAAAGTGATTGAATTTGATGACTAAATTGTGGCATGCACTTCATTCCGATGCATGTAATATAAAGGAGTTGTGACTGGTGTTGCTACTGATACTATTACTGATAAGAGCTTTAAGCTCCCGCATATGTGGTTCAAGCCTATGGCTCACTGTGATGAATGAGTCACAGACTGACTGATTGAGCCCGATAATTCAGGATACTGTAAAAGCACATAGTCATAACAATATAAAAATGAATGTGAGTCTCATACATATCACATCCGCATAGAATTTGAATTCATTGAATGATTTGCAAAGCTTTGTGAATGTCGTTATATGATTAAACTGTTTAACTGAGAAATGATTTATCTGTGATAGTATTTGATACTTGTCAAGTGGATTTGAACTGTATGATTACATATTATAATTGATCTTGTTTTATGACATGAGTGGACCATCGAGGATGGTTACTTTGCTGAATTCGCAAAACTCAGAGTGAGACGGCCTAGCTTCTAAGACTCTGTAGAAGTATATTTTGTGCAACTGTTACAGTCAGATTTGGCCAAAGGTCAGTCAGCTGGGATTGAGGACAAAGTTGTTTCTTTCGAGTTTATAGTATTCGGAGTGTACTGAGTTGTTTATGTTCATAGGATAATGTTGTATAAACATAGATGATATTGTACTATATGAAACAATGTTCATTATGGTTTTGATATAATGTGATAACATTTTAGGTTTAGAAAATGTGTGATTGATGGTTTAGTGTATGATGCCATGTTATGTACAGTGAAAGTGAGATAGTTAACATGTCATTTCTGAAAGGCATGTACACGTGTATCCGATGGACACACGTGCATATATAAGTTTGGAATGGGGTGTTACATTTTCTCCTTAAATCATGTACATTAATACTATGTAATATCTATTTGATTTGTTTCTTTAGTTAGAATCACCCATAGTGTATAAATAAGTAGATGTATATCACATCATATAAACATAGAAATATAAAGAACGTTTCTGCATTTCTTCTTCGTTATTTATTTCTACATGATATCAGAGCCTTCTTTGTAGCAAAAGGAGTTAAAATTTTGAAGTCAATCTTCATTATCTCTCATAGCATTCTGCTTTAGTATTCTGGGTTTCTAAATCTACTTCAAAAATGATTTTTCATATGCCTGATTATTATTCCTCTTGAGCAGATTACAACAATGTTAACATTATCTTTGGAAGCCTCTCCATCAGCTGTCATGTGCCATCCAAAGTCATTGGATTCTAAAATCCTAATTGCAAGTATTTGAAGGAAGAAGAAGATCTAAACGATGTCGTTTAACTTCCAAGAAAAACAACATCATTTAGTCATAAAAGGTGGAAAATAGGTTAGTTGCCACGTAATCCAACATCCTAGTCATAGCCACCTCAATTGCCACATTATCTGAAACGTCACCTACCACGTTACACTACCACATCAACTCCCACAACATTACTAGCTCATTACAATCTCAACACAAATACTTACACGTAAGCTATAAACATGTCATTACCTTATTACTCCATGTGTCTTCTCCTCCTTAGTTTGGTTCAGACTTATTGGTTTGGTTCAGTTTAAAAAGGAGTTGACCGACACTTTGACTGTCGGATTCAGTATATTTTAATTCAGTTTCTCTGCAAACGACATCAGTTCTGAAGGTTTTTCTTTGTTTATAATCAAATTGTAGGGTCAAAATAACCAAATTCTATCTTTATAAGTAGGTTTTCTCCTATTTTATAGTCTTCTTTTGTTATGAATGTCTCTAAACTTCCCCAATACATTCCCAACCCTATTAATATCATCTTTGATGGCTCTAACTATGATCTTTGGGTTAAGGAAGTATGTAGCTTTCTTTAGGAGAGAGTCTTTTGGTGTATTGTTTCCAAACAAATACCTAAACCCATTTAAAAGAAAGATAAAGACATTAATGTATTCATCGAATGATTAGTGGTATGGGATGGAATGAACCATCAAATCTTAACATAATTTCAAAATACATATGCCAATGCCATCAAACTTGACTTTCAACGTTTTGAAACAATCTAGGAGATATGGAAATCGTTATTTTGTATTTGATGAAGTCCACCAACTTCAATTGTAAAGGAGACTTCATCCAATTCAATAATAACCTGGATAGACAATGCACAGTTATGTGCTTGAATTGCAAAAACTTTATGAATGATGATTTGGCATACTAGCAGGATAATATGAATTTACTATATGTTAACGAATATTTTTAACTTGAAAACTTTTGATTTTTTTCTTAATTTAATAATATTTTAAAATATAGAGCATTAGAGATTGACAATAGTGCTAGCTTAAAAAATGGAAAAAGTATATTTTAAAATATTAAAATAATTTAAAATATACTTTTTCCATTTTTTAAGCATCAATCTCTGATGCTCTCTTCTGACATTCCATTCATCGACACTTCCATCATAACCTATATAAACTCTGTAGACTCCTTTACACACTCCTACAACACCAATTCTTGGTTGGTTGGTAGAATCTATCCTCTTTTACAAGTGAGTTTGTTTCATATTTGATTTGTGAACTTCAAAAAGTTCTAGAATGAACTAAAACCTTAGTTGAATTCAATAAGTTTTAGAAAGCCATGTTTTCTATTTTTGTTTCTTAAAGATATGTAAATTGATAGTTTGAGGTTTGACACTTTTAAAATCTTGTCTCTTTTACTTTCGTGCACTAAGAATATGGAGAAATTGATTTATAGAAGACAACTTCATGAATATATAGTAAGAAATAAACTAGGTTTGAGTATTGACTTAAATTTTCATTTGCCTTAGATCTTCACGAATTTGTAGTAAGAAATCTATAGCAAGAAGGTTTTGAGTGTTGTATACACACATTTTAAAGAGTTTTTCAATCATTTGAGCATTATTGTGTCATATTTGTGTGAGTATGCCATTTTGAAGTTATCGAGTGATAAGGAGAGATATGTTTGCATTGTAATATTTGGTTGGGGTAATATATTATTGCATTTAAGGGTGATATAAGTGAGATTAAGGTTCTTCTTTACCTTAGAAGAAGATTGTAAAAGAGTTTCTCTTCAAAGATTATATAAAGGTTATTTTTCTTCTTGAAAGAAGAATTGTAGTGAAACTTTAAGAAGAATTTTGAATTTGGACGTAGGTAAGTGTTGTTCACTAAACCTTTATAAATCTATTTATATTCTCTTTCCTATATCCTCTTAAAATTATTGAACAATTGTTTGATTAATTAATATTAAACAACTTTCTCATCCTTATTTACATTAATTGTTGTTAATTGAGTACATTGGTTAAAAAATTATTAAATTTATAAATGGGATAATAGATTCTAAAGTGCACATTGGATTTGTTTGCCTCCGTTTCCGGAGCCCAACGTTCATGCTCTGATACTAAGCCTGTTAGACCCTGTTTTCGACACCTAACATTCGGAGACAAAACGAAGCCTGTCATCCCATAAAGGTGGTGTGCCCATAGCAAACGAACATCAAACAATCAAACTTAAAAATTTCACAAGAAAGAAAAATCCAATCTTATTTCATTAATGAACCCAAATAAAGTTTATACAAACTCATTTCAAAATA
>JAOQMS010000003.1:26890175-26906079 GCA_027563885.1 Erythroxylum longipes
GTTTTCCTTTCAGCTTCTTCTTCTTTCTAACTTTCACTGTCATAGCTAGCTCCTCCACCAATTTCAACACTTCAGGCAGCATAAGACAATTCAACTCAACATATATAACGTTAAAACCTTCTGCCTTTGCTTAAGTAAAACATGAACATTCGGATTCTATGACTCGTTAAGAAATTCACGTGTTAAGAAAGTTGCGGAAAAATCTTAACGACATTTGGTAGATCAACTTTCGTAAAAGTTATCAAGAAAACTTGGAAATTTTAGCATCGAAAAGCTCATTCAAAGTTATGGAAGTAAAAACTGATATTTCTCGTGTTTTCTTCATTCATTCAATTTTGGGTGCGTAAATAAGACTCGTTTTATGCACTTGATCAATACATTGTTGGTTGGTTTTGGTGTAGCTTACTCAGTAGGCAGGGCAGGATTACCATTTGTTATGATGTATAGGTAATAAAATATTATCAAACTTGAGTTATCCAACCCACGTTGACACATGAACTATATGTGCTCATACATATGCTAGGCTCGTATAAGGTATTCTTGTTTCAGACGTTTCCTATCAGCGCGAAGTAGTGTGGTGCCCTTGATAAACTGGTCAGGCTCCTGTATTGAAGCCTACAAGCTTGTTAATATCTCTTTGTAATCACAATCTTTAAGGTTTTATTCATTCACTTTCTGCTTTCAAAGGAGCTTCGATAACAACTATCGCATGACAGAAGCAGTATAAACTGAAAACATTTTATCAAATTTGAATCATTGGAATGAATTATAACGTCCCTTTATCATGATCACCAGTACTGTAACAATCTAGAGGAAATGAATCAGGAAGAATTTTCAGCATTCTGTGTTCAGGCTTCCGTTAGCATTGGTCCTAATTAAATTGGTGAAGGACTCGTTACAAGGATTCAGCAGAAAAGAATTATAGCTAAAGTTCATCTATTATACCATTTAGACCTTAATTAAATGTAAGATGGATTGAATTTGTAGTTAAAATATCTGTGCTTCTCTATAAAAAAAAAAGAAGTATACGTTGAACGAATCACACATGCTCCTTTTAGTCTGTTACCTTCTTTTCAAAGACTTTGGCTAACTACTGCAGGAAAGGACTAATCTGGTCATCATTTTTTTAACTCATTACATTTTATATAAAAACTGTATAACAATAAAGAATGACTGTCTGTTCATCTCTCAAATAATTTGAGCATCTCGCGAGCACGTTTTCCTGGTCCCTTTAAAAACAATGTAAGATTATCTGTTTATCCCTCAAACAATGTAAGACATGAACCTTAGATGCATCATGATCTTCCATTAAATACAAATATACATAAAGAAACCAGCAGTTCAGTCCAGGTTGGCATCAAATGGCAGTCGTTTACTTTGGATTAAAGAACATGAACACACGAGATTTTCTCTGTCGTGTTTAATATTATATGATAGTATAATTGCGGTGTTAAGAAACCATACCAACCTCATATGATTGTCAAAAATTGAGCCTTAATGTTTTATAGATCATATGTTTCTTCCCGATCTCCTGGATCATCTTCCTCTTCCATTTGGCTATATGTAAAGAAAATACATTATGGAGAGAGAAAGCATGGAAGAAGCGCTACTACAAAAGTCTACGGTTGTTGAGGTGAGGCCTAATGATGGTGACTTCGACGACAAAGAAGCAGCAAATCGCTCCGTGACTCGTGTTCTGGTTCTAAGCACTGCAGTTGCTGTTTGCGGTTCCTTGGTTTCTGGCAGTGCTGTAAGTGCTATCAAACCATTTATTTCTACAAATTTTCTGCATGTCTTTCGTGAACTCTTCATGAACTCGTGAAACTTGATTTAAGTGATCAATGGACTTCAACTGAAATGCTAGTTTTATGCCTTTCGTTTGCAGTCAGCATATTCAGCACCAGCAGAATCTGGAATCATGCAAGACCTCGGCTTGTCTGTGGCAGCAGTAGGTTCCGTTTCCATTTCCATTTTGGTTTTCACTTTCCTTGATAAATGAGAAAAAGACAATAAAAGAGTTATCTTGATTGTTTTTGTAAGAAAAGATCGGAAAAAGAATGATTTGCATCTAAATGTTTGTGTTGGACTGAAGCAAGGAATTCTAAACCCTACTCCTGACACTATTTTACAATAAATTGGAAAGAGGATCTGAACGCATTTTGAATATGGATTGGTTTATAATATAGTTCTTGTTGTGTACGTTTTATATATTACACAGGCGTGTATATTCAAGTATTTTGGTTGAACTTGGTCCCGCTTGTGATCTAGAATTACAGGTGACACGAGAAGGTACAAAGGCATGCTTGAGGGTGTGTTGAATGGAAAAAAGTTGTGGAGAGAAACACAATATAGAATACGAGCACGTCTGTATTTGTGCTCTTCACTGGAAAGAAGCAGTACTGGAGAATATGATCTGGAATACGAGTATATTTATGCATGTGTTCCTCACTAGAAAGCAGTAGAAGCATGAGCATATATATACTTGTGCTCCATTCTAGAAAGAAACAGTGTTATATATAACCTGAGATATAATCGTGTCGAGATTGAATCTCTTATTTTAGAAACGATGAATTCTTGAAGAAATCAAGCACCGGAAGAACTCTAGGTCTTATTAAAATTATGTATAAGATAGATTGGGGTTAGGTACATGAAATATTATGTAAAATTGTACCAGATAGGATTTAGGTATAAATAACTTAATGTAACATTATTTTATTAATGTAGAGAAAATCACCCGCTGTTACTCTTGAAGACATTGGCACACAAATTGACCGAGCTTTGTTAAAACTTCTTATGTTCTTTTTTTTGTTTGTTTCTTTCAGATTATTTTTGTTGCATCTTAGTTCTCAATAAGTACCAAAGAATAGTTGACATGAAAATGAATTTGATTGTAAAGTTTGAAATGAGCAAGTTTAACGGTACTGAAAGTTTCGAATTGTGGCAGTGGAAGATGAAGGATTTGTTGGCACAATAAAAGATGGCTAAGGGGGTTGCATGGGATTAAGTCAGAAAATATGGATGTGCTTGAATGGGAAGAGTTACAGGTGCGACCAGTAGGAACAATTAGGTTATGTCTAGCAAACAAGGTCATGTACCACATCATGGATATTGTATCTCCTGTGGAGAAATGGAAGAAACTAGACAGTTGATATATGTCAAAGCCTCTTATAAATAAGTTGTATATGAAGTAAAAGTTATATGGGTTGAAGATGTAGAAGGAATAGATCTAGAGCAACATATTGATTCATTCAGCCAAATAATCAGTTACCTTCTAAGATTCGAGATGACTATTGAAGATAAGGATAAAGTAATGATTTTAATTTTCTTTATTTTTTTTTACCTTTTTCTTACGAATATCTAATGATCATACTCACATTAGGAAAGGATATAGTTAGTGTGAACAGCTGTACTATTGGTTCATAACCAACAGTGACAGAGCACTATTGAACCTCTCAAAGTGAAGGATTGTTTGAGAGGAAATCAAGATAATAAGAGAAAGTATAGTGAAGATGGATCAACGAAGCAAAATTCTAGGTATAAATTGAAGGACAGAAACGTAGTCCAATGGCATAAGTATAAGCAGAATGGGTAACTCAAGAGAGACTGACTAAACAATAAGAAGCAGAGTGATGAAAGAAAAATTGATGATTTGTCAAGGCCTGATAATATAGTGTAGAGTAGGAATTTTGATTGCAATGACAAAGATGTGCACTATGTTTCAACAAATTAAGTCCAGAATTCATGATAAAGCCTACATAATTTTTAAAAATAGGACAAACTGTGATAAAGATATTTGGTGTTATTAGGAAATGTTGTGATATGTTATATTTACCGAATTTGAGAATCTCTTTATATGCTTATTGTTCTGGTTATAAAATTGGTAGACATATATAATATTAATATGAATAAGAGTTTATTGATTGTGATAAATGGGTCTAAACTAGCGGAAAACATCCATTGGCCGATGAAAAACCCATTTTTAGGAGGAGAAGTTACTGCTTTAGATCAGTTAGGAAGATAGTATCACATTATGCCACATACAAATAGATCATCTTACAAAACTTGGGATCATAGAACTTTGCAAGAGAAAATTATTGAAGGGTCTTCAATATTATAAGTTAGAATTCTGTAAGTTTTGTGTGCTTAATATATAGTCTAAAGTGACATTTTAAGATTACTGACAAGTACAAAACTAAAGGACTTCTAGATTATTTGCATTTTGATATATAAGGTCTTACTAAAAAGTTTTGTTGGATGGATCTCAATGTTTTGTGATATTTATAAATGATTTTTAGGGAAGTCTGAAATTACTTCATGAAACAGACTCTTAAAAGTCTTTTCTAAGATCAAGGCATGGAAAGTGGAGGTAGAGAACTAGACAGGAAACATGATCATATACTTGAGATCAGACAATGGTAGTAAGTATATAAAATTATAGTTTCATAAATATTTTGAGGAGCATGGTATCCAAAGGCATGATATATATAATTCATGCAATAGAATAGGAAAATGGTTATCTCAAAGAGGATGGTTCGATATATAATTAAAAGAGCCAGGTGTTTGGGGCTAAAAGTAGGACTCCTTAACAAATTTTAAGCGGATACGTGAGTATAACATATTACCTCATCAATAAATCACTACATAATATACTAGATGGGAGAGTTATAGAGGAAGTATGGACAAGAAACAAGGCAGTTTTTTAGTTTGAAAATTGTCGCTTATCTTGTTTTTGTATATATTTCTAGTGATAAGAGGTCTAAATTGGATCCAAAAGGTGTATATTAAATGCTTATCTAAATGGTGTCAATGGATACAAGTTTTGAAGCCCAATATTAAAGTAGATGGTGATTAGTAGGGATGTAGTTGTTGATGAGCAATTCATGCTGAAGCAAACATATAGAAAGGATATACTAAGATTAGAAAAGAGTAGTACTAGACTCAAAGGTACTACAAGCAGAACTAGGAAAATTGGAGTAATAAGGGATTGTAAATTCTATTTTTAGGAGATAGAATAACTATATCAAGTGAAGAACAGCATCACAATTTAGCCACAGATAGAGTGAGACACACTATTAGACTTCCAAGACGTATGTTTCGAAAGATTCAATGTTAATTTCTCGTATTATCATCAATATATACTAACGATCTAACTACTTTTCAGAAGCTATTGACAATCAGGAGAAGGATAAATAGTTGGAGTCCACGGGAAAAAATGGAGTCTCCACAATAAATCAAATTATAGAACATGATGTTGCTTTCTAAATTGAAGAAGCTTATCAGATGCAAGTGAGTATACAAAAGAAAACAATAGAATCACAAAATAAGGAGAAATTTTCTCGTTTAGTAGCAAAAGGGTATACATAACAGAATAAATATTCCATTAGGATATTGATGGTCTCAGTAGTTAGTTTAAATATAAACTTAGAATAGATAGATGTGAAGATAACTTTCCTTCATATAGTGACTAGGAGGAGCGACTTTACGTGGAGGAGATTAAAGGGTTTAGTCAACTTAGAAAGGAGTGCTTGGTATGTAAATTGATGAATTCACTTTATAGGTTGAAGTAATATCCATGATAATGGTATAAATAGTTCGAATCTTGCATGATTTGAATTGGCTACAAAAAAATGTATGACTGTTATATTTAAATTAAGGGTCTTGATAATGATTAATTTATTTTCTGTTAGTGTTTGTGGAGGATATGCTATTTGACAGAAAGAGTATGCATGATTTAAATAAACTAAATACCTTGTTAGGAAAGGAATTTATGGTGAAGGATTTAGGAGCTATCAGGAAAATTTGCTACTTTATGTCGATGATAGATTGATTGCGACAAAGAGTATACATGATGTTAATAAACTGAATCCCTTATTAGGAAAGGAATTTAAATGAACGTTTTGGGAGCTGTCAAGAAAATACTTGGAATGGAGATTCGTAGGTATAGGACCTATACAAAATTATGGTTAGCTCAATACAGTTATATTGAGAAGGTTTTTGACATATTTTTGAAATAATTAGCTCTAAACCAACAAGTACTCCATTGAAATATCACTTCAGGCTTAACTGAAGACAGATGTAAAGGTTGAAGACATGTCTAAGATTCCATATGTTAGTGTTATTGGGTGTACGATATATCTGATGATCTGTACTTTGTTGAATTTCACTCATGCTGTAAGTTAGCAAATATATTATGAAACTTGAATGACAATATTGAGAAGTAATCAAGTAGAGTACTTGAAAGGCATGATAAACCAAGAAATTATGTTTAGCACTCAACAATGTAGTTCTTTAATTTATGGGATATATGAGTTATGCAAGAGATAAACAGAAGATATAACACAGAGTATGTTTTTACTATTGCAGAATGACATTTTTATTGGAAATCAATATTTCAGTTTATGGTTATACTGAAGAAAATTACATGTAAATAAGATGAATGTCGAAGCACTAGGATAGAATAGGTTGAGATATATAATACAAAGAGTCTTATATAAAATTTTATTAATGGGGATTGGATATAAATAACCTGATGTAATCCTTATTTTATTAACATAGCAAAATCCAGTCGTTCTTGCTCTAGATGATGTAGGAACAAAAATTGACTGAACCTTAGTCAGAACTTTGTGTGTTCTTATCTTTGTTTGTTTCTTTTCTACTATTCTTGCTACATCTTAATTCTCAACAGTTTTCCCTCTGCAGTACTCTTTATTCGGTTCACTACTAACAGTTGGTGGAGTGATAGGTTCATTCGTAAATGGAAAGATGGCTGATGCAATAGGTCGCAGGGGTGTAAGTTCTTGGGTTTGCCTTCTAATATCTCTCAACATTCACGTAAACAAATCACTGCAACTAATTGATATCTCAATGCAGACGATGTGGGTATCTGAGTTGTTCTGCATCCTTGGATGGTTCTTGATGGCATTTGCACAGGTTTCATTCTCGTTATTCTTTCCTTCTCTACGAATGCAATTGATGAACTTTCAGAGGAAAGCTGTTTCTTGATGTAACGATGTTTTATTGTTGTAAGAATGCGTGCTTGTTGGATGTTGGAAGACTTTTAGCAGGCATTGGCAATGCGATTATTCTTTATGTGGTAAATGTACTACCTTTGCATCTCAAGCTTAATATGGCAACCTGACTGCCATATCATGTTAAAGTTTTACATTTCAGGTACCCATATACATTGCTGAAATAACACCCAAGAACATTCGCGGGGGATTTGTAGCAGCTAATCAGGTCATTTTCCCACTGCGGGAATCATTTGTTTTATTTCATTGGCTTATTCATAGTCATGGACCTATTTTGTCTTCAACTGCAGTTTATATTCGCTTCTGGCTTCTCACTCACTTACTTTCTTGGCACAATCATTTCCTGGCGTGTTTTGGCTCTAATTGGTAATAAACATCTCGATTCTTTCTCACACTATCCACTATACTATATTGAATGTCATTTGGATCAATTTTCAGGTGCCATTCCCAGTATACTTCATATCTTTGGTGTGTTCTTCATTCCCGAGTCTCCCAGATGGTTGGTGAGTCATTGAAACAACAAATAGTTGTTTTGTTGCTTCCAGTTCGAGAATTTGCTTTCTTTCCGAAATAAAACACTGAATACATTTTTATTCATTCCGTAAGTGTATGCCTAAAGCAGAAAAATGAGTGACATTCATCATATTATTTCTTGCCTCAAGAGTACAAATTTTGTTTAGGCAAAACTTGATAGACAGAAGGAGCTGGAAGTGACTTTGCTGCATCTCAGGGGAAAGAATGCTGACATTTCTGTAGAAGCAGCTGACATTAGAGTAAACTTCTTACTTTCTATTCAACTGAAATCACAATTTTCTCCTTTATTGAAATATATGGGTCCATTTTTTGCACAGGATTATACCAACAGCTTGCGAGGACAATCTGAAACTGAACTTTTTGGCTTGTTTCAAAGAAGATATGCTGGTTCTCTTATTGTAAGCCCTTCTATAAATTTCGAGACTTGAGCCTGTAAAAATTTATTCTCAACGATAATTCACATATTTACGTGATTCAGGTTGTCATTGGGTTGATGTTGTTCCAATCATTTGGAGGAAATAATGCTATTGCTTGTTATGCAAGCTCCATATTTGAAGATGCTGGTAAATACAAATTTTTTTGGTAGTGTTTTATGTAGCTGGTTGAAATATAAGGTAAAGAGTTGATGTATGGTTTAAAACAGGATTTTCAAGTAGGATTGGCCTTGTGTCAATGGCAATTGTCCAGGTAATTATCGCTATAATTGAATGTAGAATCCAGCTTTGTACATTGCTCAGTAAATCTGGTTGTTTTTTTCAGATTCCTGCTACCGCTGTTTCTGTATTGCTAACTGATAAATCAGGAAGGCGACCACTTCTCATGGTTAGAATTCCACAGAGTTTCTATTAAGCTTCATGAAACATTTATCAAATCATCAGCAATCAAGTTCTCTGTACGAATTGTCAGGTTTCTGCATCTGGCATGTGCTTAAGTTCGTTCATTATAGGACTGGCATTCTGCTTGCAGGTTTCTAAACAAATCAGAACAGATCTTCTGTACACTACTTCTTTTAATGGTTATATTTAGCAGTCCTAAAGCTATACCTTCTCTAAAGTCTATCTACTAATGTGTAGGACCTCCAAAAACTGAAGGAGATTACACCCATCCTGGTTTATATAGGCATAATGGTAACAAATGCAACTGAAATTATCTCGCTTTTTTCAGAAAATGCGAACTATGGTCTTCATTTCTAAGCTTTGACCAATCACCTTCTAATAATTCTAGCCTAAGCATTCAAATGTTGGCTGCTAATACTTGATTCACAGGGATATAGTGTGGCTTTCCCACTAGGCATGTCAGGATTGCCGTTTGTTATAATGGCTGAGGTAAATATGAAAGATTATCAGAAAACTTTGAGTCTTCTTGTCAACATACAAGTTCATATTGCACATAACAAGGCTCTCAACAAGCGACTTGTCCCAGATATTTCCCATCAACATAAAAGGCGCAGCAGGAAGTTTAGTGTCTTTGGCTAACTTGTCAAGCTCCTGGATTGTTGCTTACACTTTCAACTTCATGACTGAATGGAGCTCTTCAGGTTCCTCAACTTATATCCTCCAACCTCCATCGTTCAGTTTATTGATCTCATTGAACATACTTATAATTGCAATCCACTGAATTCCCATCTCAGGAACTTTTTTCATCTTCTCTGCCATTTCTGGGTTGGCTGTTGTATTCATTGCTATGCTAGTGCCAGAGACTAAGGGGAGAAGTTTGGAAGAGCTGCATTCATCAATCACTCGTTCTTTGGAGTAAGAGGAATTGGAAATCTTTTAACTATTTAAAACCTTTTCCAACTGAAATAAGAGACCAAATCTGCATAACTTTAGAAAATTACATTTGTGCGATAATTGTTAATTATTTACTAGCAGAAAAATAAAAGAAAACGAATCCGGTCGATTTTTAACAGATTCGACAATGGTTTTATGTTGATTATGTAAAGTGTCTAATTTCGCATGCCAGCCTCGTTTACATAATCTTCTCGAAAAATGACTTTCTGAAAAATAGATCGATCTTTTGGTAACTAAACAATGATAAACCCTTACTTTAATCACTACATTTCCCTTTGACTTTGAGCTTTAGTAACGCGAAAATCGATTATAATGTTCGAATCAAAATTTTAAAATACATGCAATATTAATTCCACCCCTACGGTCATTCTATCGAAATTTTTTTCATACGTCGTTTTAACTTCCTCGAATTCTGCTATTATTCTTCAGTTGGTGGTGGTTGCTCCTTTCCTCTGTTTACATCCTTCGTCTTTCTCATTGGAATTTCATTTCTAAACTCGACCATCTTTATACCAATTAATACAACAGTTTTCCTTACAATTTTCTCAAGTCCTATCTATTAAAATAATCCTAGAATTCAAATTTCAACATACAATTAGCTTTAGTTTTCTCTTGGAATCATGTGTATTAAAGCTGTGTAATTATTTTCTTGATTTTGTTTCTTTAGTTGGAGTCACCCAACATTTATAAATACATTAATGTATATATCATTACAAACACACAAAAATATACAAAGTCTTTGTCGATCTTTATCTGCTCCCTATTTTTACATGATATCATAGCCTCCTTTATAGGAAGGAGTCAAAATTCTAGGTTTTTTTAATTCAAATTTTCCTTTGCAGCCTTATGTCCGTATATTTTGGATTCTTAATTTGCTCCAAAAATATTTTGTTATATTTTAATTTGTTCTTCTGTTCTAGTAGATTGCAACAGTATAATGAGCGCCACCACAAGAAGCTACATACCCCCTTATGGGTTATCAGAATCCTAGTTACAGTTGTTTAGAGGAAGAAGACGATTTAAACGTTGTCGTTTAGCTTCCTAGCAAAACAATTTCATTTATTCCCAAAAGGACGGATACACTGTTTAGCCACATCATCACACATGTCAGTTGCCACATCATCACACATCTTAGTCATTTGCCATGTCATCAAGCATCCTAGTTAGTGCCATGTCATTGTCCTAATCAATGCCACGTCAACACATTAGTGACATGCCATTTGTTCACATTTTGCAGTCTCATTTGTCCATTTGTCACTGTCTCATTTGTCCACATATCACTGTATACTTTGTCCGTGTGTTAGCATCAACTCTCTCTTGGTTCAGTTCAGACCCACCAATTTAGTTTGGTTCAAAAAGATTTGACCAACACTTTGATTGCCCAGTTCAACCCATTTTCTTTCAGTTTCTCTGCAAATCAAGTGAGTTCTCAAAGTTTTTCGATGTTCTTAATTTAATTTTGGGGTCAGAATAATCGAATTCCATCTTTGTAATTAGGTTTTTCCCTCTTTTATTATCTTCATTCACTGTGGACTTCAGAATACATATGCCAAAGCCATTAAACTTAAGTTTTGATATTTTGAAAATGCTTAGGAGGTATGAAACTTTTTGAAAAACTTTTTCTTTGTATCTGATGATGTCCACCAATTTCAATTTTGTAAGAGACTCCATCAAATACAACAACCTAGACAGATAAATATATAGTTACATGTCTGAATTGTAAGACCTTTGGGATCAACTAGCACTTGATGGTCTTGCCTAGCTTAGATTCACTTTGCTATAATCTACACAAATCTTCATAATTGTCAACATATATGGCATTTATTGATGACTTTTAAGGATGATTTTGAATCCATTCACTGCTCTATTATTTATAGATGAACTGCACTTATTCTCAACACTATAATTAAGGAGCTCATCTTAGAGGAAAGTCACCTCAATGCATTCTGCATGGAAAAATTTGTCTTATTTATTGATGTGTTCATGTAAATCATAACTCTTCTTAAACTACTTATAACTTAAATAGGAAGTTCAATAAGGGATCTTGCAGCTACTGCAAAAAGCCTGGGCATTGCATCTCTAAATGTAGGAAATGACTCAAATAGACCTCTAGAAAAGGTAATTCTTCTAAGTCGCTTCAGCTTGCTCCCACTACTACTATTGTTGCCATTAAGGTCCTAACAGAGAGCGCCTATCCTAAATTCTATTTAAAAGATCTTTATGCCCTTCTTTAACAACTGTAACTAGATTAAAATATTCTACAGCATTGATGATGCCATAAAATATACTGATACAAACTTCACCAACTTCCTTGGTCAACAAGGAACTAACATTTAGAGATTATGTCCAAACATATCCTAACAAAACGGTCGGGCCAATTGCAAACATAGACATACTCTTAACGTCTCTTAGGCCATGCAGTTTTGTGAATTTTGGAGATTTTTGGTAACATGGTCTAGTACATGCTCGTGTGTCAGAAATTGAATCTCCTAGAAACCCTAAAAATTAATATAAAAAGATGTAAATGGAGGAAAAATAAAGTAGGACACTTTCATAGGTGATTCTAGATGTAGAAATCATTCAAAAGGGGCAATTTTAATCTAGAGACATTAAAAACACAAAGAAATCATTCGAAGATCCAATAAAATATGAGATTAAATATCTTCCTTGTAAGAACATTCGATAGGAGATAAAGGAAGATTTAGAATTATGAAGTTTTTGTTTTCTATTCATTTTTCTTTCTGTTTATGTTTGATTCATTTTCTATCATTTGTAACTAAACATCTTTAGTTTCTAGGTGAGATGAACACTTTTTTGTGTCATAACATGTTTTGATTCTTTTATTTAATATAATTATTTTGATTGATATATTGTGATTTAATTATGTTTTTAATATATGTTCTAATTGATCCAAAATATTAGTGCATATTTTGATTTCATAACATAGAGAATGAGAAATCTTGTGCATGAATATATCTACAATAATTGAAAAGAGTTGATTACAAACCTAAAGATAGTTCGACATAAATCCTCTAAATTAGTGTCAGACTAAATAACGGAATTCACAAATTGGTAAAGTAATCTTAGTACCTTTAACCTGAATAATATCGGTTGATAATTCTAAAATTAGTTGTTAGTAGTCTCAACTGAGTTACTAGCATACGATAGGAATTTCCATGGTCTAATAATCAATAAAACAACTGCATAATAAAAGGTCAACTATTTAATGTTTTTTAGGGAGATTCATAACCTAGACACTAATTCTTGATATTGATTATTTTTAAGTGATTTCCTTGTTCTCTCTCAATATTGCTTCATGATTTATTTTAATTGCTTAAGTTTTAGACCAAATAACGGAATTCACAAATTAGTAAAGCAATCTTAGTTCCTTTAACCTGAATAATATCGGTTGATAATTCTAAGATTAGTTGTTAGTAGTCTCAAGTAAGTTATCAGCATACAATAGGAATTTCCACAGTTCAATAATCAATAAAACAATTGCATAATAAAAGGTCAACTATTTAAGGGTTTTTTTAGGGAGATTCATAACCTAGACACTAATTCTTAATATTGATTATTTTTAAGTGATTTCCTTAATCTCTCTCAATATTGCTTCATGATTTATTTTAATTGCTAAAGTTTTATTTTCTTTATTAAATCCAAATTCAAATTCGTATAGTAGACAATAAGATAACTGTAATTACTAATACTCATTGTCTTCGTGAGATTTGATCCCTACTTGTATATGCTAGCTATAGTTACGTCGTGAATTTGTGGATAAATTTAATATTGATAACTAAAAGTTAGTTAATTAAGTTTTTGGTATCGTTGTCAAGGGCAGTGATATTAAAAAGACCTCTATTTTATTTTATTATGTTTTATTTTTGGTTCCTACTTTTTTATTTTAATTGAGTTTTTGTATTTATTTTATTGTACTTTATTTTATTTTTCCTGTATTTTATTATATTCTTAGCTTAGTCATTTAATTATCTTTTGAACTTTTTTACATTAACATTGTGTTTGCAGTTTATTTTAGAAATTAAGATTTAACATTATTGCCACAACTGACAATGGAAAGATGGAACAAATAGTACTCTTATGGAAGATATGATGTGTCTTCACAATACATAACATCACCATATAAGAAATAGAGGTCTCTTCACATGTTTTCTAAGGCTCAACCAACATGCGTGTTATGTTGTGATATTTGTGGGAGTAATCATTATAGTCATAAATGCCAAAAACCAACATATATGTAGGAGCAACTTTTACACTTACTGGATGGAACGATTATGCTTCAGCTGAATATTTACAGTGCCAAACACCTCCAGTTAAAGAGCTAACAATGTAAGAAATGATGGCCAATTTTATTTAATAATCAAACATGAGGCATCAAGAAATAAAGGCTCATATACAAAACATGGTGAATTAGATTAACCATTTGGTAACGATATTATCTAACAAACTCCAGGGGAGTTCGACTAGAACTACTAAATAGACCTTACAGAAAGTGGAATGGCAAGCAACCTTAGGAGCAAGAAAGAGCTTTAAGAAGAAAAAGAAAATATTATAGACAAAATGATAGAACTCCTAATTGAAATGAAAGCTAACCAAAGAAAATTCGAAGAAAGATTTTCTTTACCTGAATATCTTGAACATAATATAGAATATTATTTGAGCTTATCAACGCAACATAGTGAAGAAAAGACAAAGGTTGACTTTATAAATGGAGTGACATTCTAAGAAGAGCTTCCTAAGGAAGAAGATGAAGAAAATTCCATCTAAGAAAAGGAAGTATACGAGAGGCAAATAACAATTAAAGAAGAAGATGATCTGGAAACCTTTGTCTAGAAGAGAAAGAATAAGAGTGGAAAAAGGTAGTTGAGGAAGAACTGGTGGAGGAACCATAGAAGGAAGCTATCAAATCCTTCACCTTAAGTACAGAAGGTTTCCAGTTCCACTATGACAAACTGCTTATTTCAATCAAAGAATTAGGGAGTTTTGTTATCCCTTATTTTATTAATAGTTTGTCATTGCAATAGGCATTAATACATATGATTAGAGTAATAAATTTTATAAATTATGTCATTTCTATTATCTTGAGAAATAAATTTCATAAATATGTCATTACTATTATCTTTCAACATGTAGCTTGCTTACAGGCTACGAAACCCTTGTATGAAGTAACAGGTGGAAGCAATCCACTAATCACAGATCCAAGATAAGGGTTAAAGTGCAAGGTACATCAAGCTAATGACATTAAATTAGCTCTATATAGGAGGCAATCCATGAATTAGGATAGGTTTTATTTTAAAATTTATGCTATATTTTCGTATTTTGTATTTATTTACTTAGTTATTTTGTTATTTTTATTTTCCTTTATCTTTTTATCCCCTTTTTTCTTTATATCTTGCAAAGATGTTATAATATCATATTGGATGGAATAGAATTAAAAATTCGTCTGACTCAGGAAAATACCACTTAACCTTCTCATTTATTCTATAAGCTTAAATTGTGTACATTTAGAACTACAACTTTAAGTGACGGAGGGGTTAACGAGTTTAATGGTTTTCTTAGGCTTATTATAATCTTGATTATTAAATTTTATGAACTGATATCTTGACTTAAATTGAAATCTGTCCACCAATATTTTACTTCATTTTTTAATATTGATTTGAATTAGTATGCAAAATGATAATAGCTAGAATAAAATTGCTTTATAAGTCATATTTTTAATAATAATTAAAGTAATCAAGTTGAATGGAAAATTCATATTATTTACACATATATATCCATATTTTTCGTGAGCTTTTGAGCTTAAGATTGAAATTTTCAAAAAATTTTAGCTCATTTGTTTCTTTAATATGGGTTATTGTGCATAGCTGAATAATTCTAGAACTTGCTTTTATTATACATATTAAGATCATATTTGTTAAATTAGAAGCATTGAAGTGATAAAGATGCTTAAATTCCACAATTTTTTAAGCCTAATTTTTTGATAATTACCTTACCTTAAAATTATCATTTAGGAGTAAACAAGTTGAGCCTTAGCCTTTTTCATCGATATTACCCACATATTAACTTTTATCCTATTCTTTTGAATCCCTTTTTATTGTTTGGAACCCTAAAGGTTATTTACATTATGTGCTTGTTGAAAACTTGAAAATCTTAAAAGATCTATTATTTATTTAATTGTTTTGATTAAAAAATGAGCATAAGAAAAGTTGTGAATAAGTATAAAGTACCAATAGAGTTGTAATAAGAGGACCTGCATATTTGTAACCAAGTTTCATGTAATTTCTCTTTAATAAATTTCCTACAATTCAACTCTTTTTATTATCTCAACCATATCATACTTAAACCCCGTTACAACCTATGCAAAAACCTTTTGATTTTTGTTTCTAGTTATATATAAGAGGTGGAGATGTGATAATATTGCAAGCCTATGGTAAGAGTTCTTATTAGACCCTGAAATATTTTTTTAGTAAATATGACTTGAATGAATTCGGGTATTGTTAGAGGAATAATTTATGGATTGATGAAATTAAAGTA
>JAOQMS010000003.1:26914781-26959131 GCA_027563885.1 Erythroxylum longipes
TATTGAGAAAAATGTTTGTGAGGCCATTTTAGGGACTGTTATGGGAATTGATGAGAAATCCAAAGACACTATTAAGGTTAGACTAGACTTGGAAGACATGAATATTAAAAAAGATTTACATTTAAGAAGAAGAGATGATGGATCATACTTTATTCCATCTGCTTGTTACAATATGTCAAAAAGTGAGAAATAAGCATTCTGTCAATTCCTCCAATCAGTTAAATTTCCTTATGGGTATGCATCTAATATAGCTCATTGTGTGAATGTTAAAGAGGGAAAAGTGTCAGTGTTGAAAAGTTATGATTTTCATGTACTTTTGCAACGACTACTTCCTGTTGGAATACGCGGGTGTTTGCTGAAAGATGTGTCCATTACTTTGGGTCAAGTGGGACAGTTTTTTAAGCAATTATGTTGTAAGACACTTAAAGTTGAAGAGCTTAATAAATTGGAGAAAGGCATAGCATTGATTCTATGTAAGCTTGAGCTATTACTCGCCCCATCGTTTTTGGATGTTATGGTCCATTTGGCAATTCACTTACCATATGAAGCAAAACTTAGTGGACCGGTTCAATTTCGATGGATGTTTCCAATTGAAAGGTAATTTATATTAAATTCAACAAGTTTTTGCTATGTTATTTGTTAGTAACAATTCCAAAGTGTTTAACTATTTATGTTTAGGTTTTTATGCTCTCTTAAGCGCTATGTACGTAATAGAGTTCGACCAGAGGGGTCTATTGCAGAGGCTTATATAGCAAATGAATGGTTGACTTTTTGCTCATTGTACTTAACTGATGTGGAGACGAGATTTAATAAACCAAAATGTAACTTTGATTTCAATGACGATGGTAGTTTGTTTATTTTCTCCCAAAAGGTGAGGCCACTTGGTGCAGGTAAATGTGTCGAGTTAAGTAAGGATGGATTCGAAATTACCCATTGGTATATTTTGAACAATTACGAGAACGTCGATACATACATAGAGTACGTATATTTCTTTTCATTAAAACAATCATATTACAATTTCCTTCATTAACTCATCGATGTTACTGTGTTTTTTTCTTTCCAATAGAGAGCACAAGGACACAATTCAAAGCAAAGGGATCATTAATGTTGAAGAAAGACATAGGCAGAAGTTTAAACCATGGTTTAAAAATTGAGTAAGTTTCATATTAATTACATATTATATATATATGAGAATATGTCTCATCCTCATATTTATTTTAAATTTGTCATACAGATGATACGGTTATATAACTGTAACGTGCAAGAAATGACAACAGCATTATATAGTTTGGCATGTGGGCCTCATATTTGTGGGAAGAAATACACAGGTTGTACTGTTAATGGGGTGCAATATTATATACAAGATCGAGATAGTTAAGTTAGAAGTCAAAATAGTAGGGTTGTCGTTGAAGGATGTCATGACGACAAAATAATTGACCTCTACGGTGTCATATATGAAATTATAGAGTTGCACTACATCAACGATAAGAAGGTTGTTCTACTTAAATGCAAATGGTTTGATCTAACTGATATGAGAGTGAACTGGAATATTACTAGCATAAATTTTAGGAAGACATGGTATGATAATGATCCTTTTGTCCTTGCAAATCAAGCCAAACAAGTTTTCTATATCAACAATACTATATTGGGTTGCAATTGGAAGGTTGTTTAAAAGTTTCAATAAAGAAATGTCTTTGATTTTTGTGAAAGGGATATTGGTGAATTAGATGAAGATGCTGATGAAGTCTATCAAGATAATGGATTGGAGATCAATAAAGAAGGCATTATAGTAGAAGATGCAGATATATCTTCATTCTATAAGCGAGTTGTCGAGCCAAATATAGTTCAACTAGATGAAATCCAACCTCATCTTATGTTACAAACAGATGAAGACTATACTCAGGATGACTTCAATGACAATGACGATACTTTGCTGGAATATATTAGTGATGAAGAATCAAATGAACATCCACTTAATGATGATGATTTTCTTCATCTTGATGATGATGATTGAATGTAAGTTTCATTGTTTGTATTGTTTCAAATGTTAATAACATAATTATAGGTCTTATGTTGTTGATGTTGTAGTTATATTTATTTACGATGAATATAAGCATATTTTTAATGTTTCAGTTATGCTTTTGCGGTAGTTGATGTTTTTTTATATTTGTTGTCTATTTTTTGATATTGTTGATGTTGTTCATTTTTACACAGGTTGATTACAATGGATCCTGGTTATAACAAGGAAAAGAGGGTGGTTACGGGTGATGAAGTTTCTCCAACAAAACAACCAGCAATTGCATCATCGCATGAGGAAAGTCAGCAACAACAACCTTTACCAACATCGTCTGGTAGTCATGAGGGATCTTCAGGTTTGTTATTGATAATCAAGCATATATACATTTATGTTCTCATTACATGTTTAGTGTTTTTAATCATTATGTTTTTTTTTCAGGTTCCAATACTGGCCTCAGAAAACGAGGTAGAGGAAAGACAAAAGGCGTTGAATTGCAACAGATGAATGTTGTAATGAAGTCCAAGTTGTCCGTGACTATTGACCTAACATAAAGGTGCCCAGTTGATAAGATCCAAGCAACAAAATTGGCTAGTGAGTTGGGCATTTTTGTTCGGAATGAGTTACCTTGCTTTCAGCATGTCAGGCAGTTGAAGGAAGACAATTTGCTAAAAAATGCTTTGGATAAAGTTTCGATATTATTTCAATTCATTTCATTATAAGTATTGCAATTTTACTTAACTAAATTAATAACTTATCTAATATGTGTTTTCGCAAATGAAGCTCAATATTGTAGATATCGAGCAGCTTAAGGTTTCAAACAGTGTTGGTTCACCACTGAAACAAAGGGTGAAGGATTACCGCTATCGACTGCATAAATATTATCAATCTTTCCCTTCCGATGAAGAGGCCAGGAGACATGTGCCAGAAAGGGAGACTGAAGAAAATTGGAATAAATTGTGTGATTATTAGGCTTCATCACAGTTTAAGGTTTGTTTTCTTCTCTTCATATTTTCCTTCCATTAATTATACTTATACATTTTATGACTAATTCTCTTAATTTAGGAAAAGTGTCAGAAATTCAAGGTCAATAGAGCAAAAATGACGACTCCTCATAACACTGGCTCAAAATCATTTGTCGTTAACTGACAAGAATTAGTAAGTGTAACGTGTTCAATTTATTATTCTATTTTTTAATACAATAAATTCTAATTGGTTAATTTTTATTTTAATTATCGTAGAGTCAAACACAACTCCAAGGGCAACAGTGTGATCTGATCACACTGTACAAGCACACATACTACAAGGAAGGGAAAGGCTAGACATCTGAAGAGGCACAAAGTAATTATGTAAGTACAAATAAATTAATATTACAACTTATTTTCTATATAATATTAACTAATAATTTTTAAGTTAACTCCATTTTCTACTTTACATTGTAGAACAAGATACAGGAGTTGTTGTAGACGTCATTGGCTGAGAGAAATCAGCCCAATGTTAATGACATTTGCAAAAATGTCCTTGGTACACAATCAGTTTATATCAAAGGCCTTGGATATGACTCTAAGCCTATTGGAGCCTCTTTCTCATGATCAGCATTGTTGACAGTGCTTCAAGAGGAGAACCAGGTACTGAAGACAAAATTACAATGTACAGAAGACAAGTTAAATCGGGGACTAAAAGAAATTAACAACCTTAAAAAATTGGTTAAACAAATGCTAAGTTCTTCATACGTTATTGCTAGTGACTCAGATTCAGACTCTTAGTTCGTAAATGATGTAAATATTGTTTTATATATAATAAATTCCATTTTATATGTTTATTTAATTTCAATTTATGATTATTTACAAAATATTTAAAATGTCTTAAAATTTGTAATAAATTAAAATAAATTCGTTTTTAACAATTTTAATAATTATAAATTTCAAAATTAAAATTTGTTACTAAATAATACAAGCTATCAAAAATAATTCGTAAAAATAAGTCTTAAAAATTGTAATCAATTAAAATAAATTTGTTTATAAACATTATAAAAATTATTAAATTAAAAATTAAATTTTGTCACTAAATACTATTAGCTATCAAATGAAATTTGTCACAAAAACTAATTCACTACGTATAAACAACGTCGGTAAAAAGTTTTTGCTACAAACAACATTTCGTAGCTAAATCTTTTTTGCTACCAAACAAAAATCGTCAAAAAATCATATTAGTGACCAAACCTACTTCTTCACAAAAGCTTTTTACCTACGTTTAAGAAACGTCTCTAAAAACATTTCCCTGCAGGAAGAATTGGTAGCTAAAAGTTTTTTGCTACCAAAACCAAATCGTCACTAAAAATAAATACCGACGCAAAAGGTTTTGTGGGAAAAGACTTTTATCTACCAAAAGAAAACGTCGCGCACAACCATTATCGATGTTTCTCTTTATCATCGGTAATTATAAGTGTCAATGGTCCAGCCCGTCTATATTTTTTCAATTGAAAAAACACAAAACAGCGTTGTTTTGGACAAAACGACGTCGTTTTGTCGGGCCGCGGGCCGGCCCGACCCGTGGCCCACCAAATTCAGGTTAAAAATCGGCCGGGCCGAAATTGACATCCCTATCGGTAATAAATTTTTCTGACGAATTATTTTTGTTGCAAACATGTTTTCGCGACGACTTCTGTGAAATGTCGCTGATGTTATTTTGCTACCTATATTCGACGACGATTAGGGTGACGAAATGAAATCGTCACGCATTAATAATTGCGACTATTTTTTTGTCTTTAGTAACGATTAAATTCGTCGCTAAAAACCCAGTTTGCTGTAGTGAATAGACTTCCAACTAATGGTATATGAAGCTTTGTAAAAATAATTTTTCAATGAGCAATTTTTAATATGTTTTTTTAATGATAAGATTTGAAAAGCTTTTGTGCTATTAATACGTTATTACCAATATTTCTACCTAGTATAAGAGCATATTAAGATTGATTGCAAAGGCCGCTAAAAACTGAGTTTTATCTAAAGCTAAGATCACATCCTTTTGATGATCTTATAAATAACGTTATAACAAGCTATGAGTCTATAGTCTTAGAAGGAAGCGGCATAAGTTATTTTAGGGACAAGACAGATGAACGGCTTATGCTATTCCTTGAACTGAAGAACTTTTTAACAACATTGATGACTTGGTTATTTACCAAGCTCTATGGTTTCTAATAAATTAATGCATTATTAGGTTGTCTTAATTTGAAAATTTTCAATTAAATAATCTAAGAACATTAGTTGTATATCTCGAGATAGAATATAATCTAAGTTTACTAGTCTAAAAAACTAGAATTATTAATTAAACTAAGATGAAGTTGACTATTGTAAATTCGTAAGAAAAATTTTACCTAGATCTAGCTATTCATAAATTGATTTATTCTTGACCATTACTTTTATTTTGATGTTTACATTCATTATTTTTATTTTTATTCTTTATTCTTTATTCTTCAATCAATCACAATCATTGCTCTACCTTATTAGATTTGTGAATAGTTGATAATTTATTGCTATAATTTGGCATGAATATGTTTATTGGTTATTGAGGATGTATAAAGATTATGGCCGTCTTAAATGACTTGAGATTCATTTGCAAAATTGTTCTCAAATTAAGTAAAATAACTAATTGGCATTGCCTTATTATAAATTTTATTATTAACTAATGTTAATTAAATTTTTAAAAAAGGTAAAAATATTTAATTGATAAAACTCACAATAAAGTTACATATGATTCATATTTTTGGGTTAAGTTGTCTTAGCTTGTTAATAATTTAAGCATATATATATATATATATATATATATATATATATATATGAGAACGTAAAGTGCCCTTAAAGTGAGCTCTTTAGTAGTAGGATCAAAACCGTAATATATAATTTACAATTAAAGAGAGAAATTGTCAGTTTTTCTGCATAAGTCACAAGAACATAGGGAAAGTATGCTAACTTTATAATAAATAGTAAAAAATAATATTTTAATATTATAAAAATTTTCTTATTAATAAAATTGACTGTGAATGGTTATATTTAAGTCCTAATAAATATAATTGGAATAACAACTTTATTGTTTTAGATGGCACACAGAAAAGATAAGAGAAAACTACAACTAGGATCAGGTTTGTCCATTGGAAAATAATTTTGGCTACCATTACCTTTATAACGCTAGAAAAAAAATTAAAAATTCTAGTTGATCCTAATTTAAAAAATCGAATTTGCAATGCTTTAGATATATATTATCTTGTATATATAATAACCATTTAAATTAATAATTTAAAGTCAACTTGACTGAATAGCGATAGCTACTAGGTTTAAATTGAATACTTGGTCTGCGGGGGTTTGATCTACTCCTAGAGGGCATAATCCAAGACTTCTATAATTTGTATATACAGTCAACGTTGGTTTTTCTGCCATTCTCATCCAACTGCGAAGGAAAGTTTTAAAATAAGTGCGTGAGAATTAAATTTATATGCAAGTTGAAGCTAGCAGTCAGCATCATCAATTACAACACTTTGCCTGTAGTTCCCTTCAACGGAAACAATCATGGAGATTCAATATTCCACATACGACGCTCACCATGAACATGCTCTGGCGTTTTGCGAGGATTGCAAGAAAAAATTTGACGAGTTGCTGGGGGAGCTCTATTGGGACTCTCATCCCATATGTGACGAGTGTGAGGAAATGGTCGATGGCCCTGCCTACTTTTGTGAAACTTGCAAACAATATTGGCTCCACGAGTCTTGCGTCTCTATGTTTCCTGTTGAAATTTCACATCCTTTACACCCACCTCACCCGCTCGTTTTTCGCACTACACCTCCTAGTTCTCAAACCTATGCCGTTATGTTATCTTCCTGGGATGGTGAAACAGTTTTCATTTGTGATGGATGCAGACATATTAGTCGTGGATTTGGTTATCATTGCACAAAATGCCGTTTCAAGTTGGATATCAAGTGTGCTCTTTCATCTACTGGGGATTGGGATCAGAATAATATAACAAAAACCATCATTTTCCATTTTAGCCATGAGCATGAGCTCGTCCATTTCTGCCTTAACAAGTCGGAATTTAAATCCAAGATTTTTCAACGCCAGAATTGTAAGAGTGGATGCGGAATGCGATTCGACGGTCAGACGTATGGCTGCTTTGCCTGCGGGTTCTACCTCCATAAACGGTGTGCAGAAATAATGCCCAAGGAAATTCACCATCCATACCATCCTAATCATCCATTGTGGGTTGAATATTCTCCAAGTAAGTTTATCTGTGAAATTTGTCGAGATCTTTCCAAAGGCTTTCTCACCAGTTGCAAACAATGCGAGTTCAAACTTGAATTCAACTGCGCCTTTAATTATAACTCTATTCAAAGGTTTAGTGATGGCATTGTGAAGAGTCGAGTTAACCATTTTAGCCATAGCCACACACTCACTCTCTTCAATTCCTCGGAGGAACTAAATGATGGTGATGTTTGTTACGGATGTAAGTTGCCACTATGGCCTCGAGGTCCGGCCTATGGTTGTTTTGAATGTCCATTTTACTTGCACAAATCATGTGTTGAAGTCGCAAGAAAAGTATTACACCCTTACCATCCATCTCATTATCTTCACATTCAACTTGCTGAGGCTAGTAAAGCAAGATGTGATGCTTGTAGAGAGGAAAACAATGGGCTTGCCTATTGGTGTTCCCAGTGTGACTTTGGCCTCCATCTTCTTTGCGCTGTTAATTCACTCAGCCTAATTTCTGCACTTAAAAACGATATTCATCAGCATGACCTCTTTTACTTTGTGGCTCCACAATATTTCGCTTACTCAAAAATTCCCTGCAACATTTGTGGCAATGACTGCGAGTGCCCTTTCTACCTCTGCTTGGAATGTTCTTATTATGTTCATATGGAATGCATTCCAATACCTCTTGACATCTTCAAGCGTGATGTCCATATGCATACACTTACGATCATGGCTCCAGAAATAGTCAATGACGGCGATATTTCCCAGGAATACTATTGTTATACTTGCGAAAACAAGAGGAATCCAGAATACTACTTTTATTACTGTCAACAATGCTCTGAAAGTGGTCACATCTACACCGCTCACATTGAATGTGTGGCTTCTTCCGAGGTAAGAAACTTGCGAGTTACCATGAATTTAAACTAGTAACATGTTGATATACAAATATCAGGGGAAAACAAAACCCAAAATCATGTTTCATTTTTCGCGACTTAGCAGAGCCTAAGGACATCAAAAAAATTTAAAAGGAAGACAAAAAAAGCACGTTGAATTTTGTCCTACTTTAGTCATTACTAATTAGTAAACAAAACCTCTACTTTTTTATTTTTTAATAAAAAAGGTTCCTATAAAAGCTGTATGCTGTATGTTTCGTTTCCTTTTTATACATGTCATTTTATAGACTCCATCCAAGTATTCTAATAATTTGATTGGATGCAAATGTGTGTGAACTTTTCATGCAAATTTATAGACTTTTTTATTTTTTTATTAAGCTTAATTAATACGGTTTACACAGATTTTAAATTGCCCACCCCAAATTATAATAAGATTATCAGGGATAACAACAATAATCGATGCGAATACAATTAAAAAGTTAAAATATGATTGCAATAAATTTTGATAACGGTACTAACTAGTGCAGAATGCAATTTAATTAAAATAAGTTTTTAATTTTTTAATTTTGCACAAGCTTGATTAGGGATAGTCATACTTCCTTGTACAGTTAATAGAAGTAGAGTCGTATCTTGGGCTAGAGAATGAAGAAGAACAAGAGGAAGAAAAGGATTATCAAACGAAGTATCATACTTCTGCAGAGTTTTCTCAACCACAATGCAAGATGCAGGTCGAGGTAATTTGATGTTTTACGTGTATTCCTAAATAATTATTTAGAGCTAAGAATTTCAAAACTATTTACATCAAATTTTTATTTAAAAATTAAAATGATAACTAAATTGAGTGTAATATATCAATATTTAACAAGTCAAAGTCCTATTATTCCTGAATTCAAAGTGGAATATTTGGTTAATGTAAGTTGAGTTATCAAAGAGATGCATGAATGATTTTGATTTTAAGTTAATAAATAATAAGATACTAATTAACTAGAAGTTATGGTTATTATATATATACAGTAGTTTCAATTTTGATTTGTTGGTAGTCATTCTCTTCATTATGATGCAGATAAAAGATTTCAAGAATGATCATGCGTTGATCTTATTTGATGTAAGGATGAATGAATACTGTTATGGGTGCAAAGCAATAATATATAGTTCGGGATATACCTGTGATTATTGCAAAATCAGTTTGCATAAACAGTGTGCAACTTTACCCCTTCAAATAAAGCATCCACTTCACTCTTCTCACCTTCTCAATCTCGTACCTCCACATGACGACCTGCGTTTTATCTGTGATGGATGTGACAACTTTTGCTATGGATATGATGACCCAAGCTACGAATGCAAAGAATGTAGCTTTGTTCTTGACATTAAATGTGCTTCTCTATTTGATGCCAAGGTCCATAAATTTGAGAAAAAGAAGAAGGGAAGTAAAGTCATATTACCTCATTTCATTCACAAGCATACACTCAAACTGGCCAATTTTGCACAGGATCTTAAAATGACATGCAATATATGTTTTTTGTTCATTGAAGGTGAAGCTTATTGTTGTGCTCAATGTGAGTTCTTTCTTCACAAGTCTTGTTGTGATGAGACATCCCAATATATACAACATCCATTTCATTCCCATCAACTTGAACTGGGTGAGTTTCACTTCTATGGTCACTGTGATGCGTGCGACTTCAAGATTTTGGACCCCATATCCCATCGTTCCCATGACTGCAGATTTCACTTCCATATTACTTGTGTCAAGTACCTTACCTCCAATCTCAAATATAAGTTCCATGAGCATAACCTCTTTTACTTTGTGGCTAAAGATGACCTAAAAGATCTCAACTACTACCGCAAGTGCAAAAGTTGCCATCAATATTGCAAGGAGTCTTTCTACCGCTGCATAGAGTGTAACCTTAACTTTCATATTCATTGTATTCCAATACCAGAAAAGGTTAAAGGTTTATGTCATATCCACCCCCTTACACTAATGGATTCAGTATCTGAAGATGATAAGGATCAAGAATACTATTGTCACTGGTGCGAGGAACCAAGGAATCCAAAACATAGCGTTTATAGTTGCAAGAAGTGTCACTATACTGCTCATATTGGATGCGTCCTCGACGAGGTATGTCTTCTGATATTTTTGATAATAAATGTCTATGTGTGTGTTACATATGCATATGATTAAGAAAAAGTAAGAATAAGTGATAAAAGAAAAAAGTAAGAATAAATGACTCTAAAGTCCAATGTAAATATAACAATTATATAGAGATCTCCATCATTTATCTGAATTCATCAGAGAAGAAGGTTTGCAATTTGATGATTAGTTTAATACCATATTACTCTAAATGGTATATGTGTTTTATTTCAGGAAGATGCTTCACTAAAGATACTATAATCAAGATTCTATGAATGATCGTCTAAGAAAATACTGGAGCATTCATCAAATTCATGAGCTTGTTACCCAGGAGTGGTGCTCAACATGGCTAGTTGAACCTACTTAATTCTTAGTTTTATTAAGAATTCAGATATGACCTTGATTGAAGTTCATTTAAAGCTTATTTAGATCTGCTATTCATATAATCGTAGTTGTTTAAAATAATATTGTTCAAGTATCGCAATCATTGTTCATTTAAAGCTTATTTAGACCTGCTATTCATATAATCGTAGTTGTTTAAAATAATATTGTTCAAGTGTATCTCAATCATTTTATATCACATATGAATTTATACTTTTTAGTATTATATTAGTTTGAAAACTTGTATTGAATGTATAGTTATATTAAAAAAGTATCTTTTTATATTTTTAAGAGTAAAATGATGCGTAGATCGTTTTTATCCAATATCTTTTAACTTTCGAAAGTGTTTAATTTTCTCTTTTTCTCTTTAGAAAGGGACTCAAGTCTTTTTATTAAACTAAATGAAAAAAATTATATTAATAATCCATCTCCCAAGAGGAGTTACAAAAGAATATATAATTGTTTGTTAACATGATATTAACAAAGCCAATAATAATATAGGGTAATTTGTAGCTCACATCATAAATTTAAAGAGCTACATCATGTTTACTGTTGCTCAATGAGTGCGCGCTTGACTCTAGTTGACGCGCCATCTGGATGCTATAGCAGGAGATATTAGGCTGGTGTTGACATTTGGTAAAACAATGGGATAACAAATTTTAAAGCGCGGATTTTTTGGAATTTTTTGGAATTTTTTTAATTTAGTGTTTAAAATTTTAAAATTTTTAATTTAATGACAACCTTTTATAATATTAGTAACTCAGTTAAATGTTAGTTTTATCAGTATCTTATTGAATTGACTAATGAAATCTTTTTTATCTATGACATGTAAACATCCACTTGAAAAATTAATTGCAACTAACCATCCACATGGATTGAAATACCCAACCTAATATGTGAAAGAGGTTATAGGTTAATGTTTTAGTGCATGTGTATAATTAGTTGACAATTAATTTTCTACAAAGACTCCTACGTATCATAGAAAAAAAAAGATTTCATTAGCTAAATTAATAAAATACTAACAGAATTAACATTTTGAACTAAGTTGTTAAGGTAAGGTTAGTCTTAATTGAAAATTTTAAAAGTTTGGACATTGAACTAAAAAATTCCTAAAAGGATGTGTATTTTAGAATTTTTTATCCCTAAAATAATACCTCTTATCCAATTTAGTGTTTTGGGGAAGAAGCTTCCTTACATGGTAGTTTTCCCTTGAAAATAGATTAATTTCTTACTTTCCATATTGCACAAATGGTATCACAAAAGGATATCTTAGTAATGAGAGAATCCATTTCATTTAGTAATGGCTTCTAAGATGCTTATGCAAGTAATTCCTCCTAATCAACCTTATTGCAAACATGAGCATTCAATTATTGGATGTAATTTTATAACTTTTTATAGGCTAAAAATTTAAAGAATAAGTGGTCCTTAATTTCATCATCATTATGAGAGAGTTGACAAATAAGTGGGATAAGGAGGGAACTCTTAATTCTGTCCAAAGTTAAGAATTTATTTTTGACAAGAAGTCATTTTACAAAAGAAAACTTAGGAAGCATGCATTTATGCTATACCTATTTCATCCAATAAACTTTTAGAGCAAGATTTTTAAAGATTTGATAAGATGATCTATTGTTAATAAGCCAAAGGAGTGTCTAATCCAATAAGAAACATCTTATCTATGTTGATTTGGAAGGTAATCTAGTAAGTTATCTTGTATAAATTAGACGCCCTTTTATTTGGTAGATCATTCATTACCATTGAAAAGATTTTTAAAAAAAAACTTTAAGTTTATGCTTCATTAGATATCTTATATGGAAAACTTAAGGGAGTAAGTATAGAGGACTAACCTTACACCAAATTTCATACCACGTCCAAGTGGAATTGCTTTTAACAATAACATATTTGATTTCATAGCAAAGCTTGTTTATTAAATTTAGGAAGTTTACCATAGTCCAAGATGAGTCAATATGAGGTTTGATTACACAAATATGTTGGTTTTACATGTAAAAAGGAACCCAATTCATCTAAATAGATTCCTTGTTTGTAAGGATTCCATAGAGCCTTTTAGGAGGTAAAACATTGCTACTAAGCAACATAGACAAAATTCCTAAACCCGCTTCCTCTTTAGTAGACCAATGTCATCCCATTTAACCTTTGCATATGGTTTCCCATAGGTATCACCTATGTAGATAAAGTTCCTCATAATTTTCTCCAAGCCCTTAGTGACACTGCTAAGTAAAGCCAAATGAGATATCTAATAAGCTTGCAATTTATTGAGGAAAATTTTGATGAGTTGAGCTCTACATACATAAGATAGGCTCTTTATTAGGACAATAACCTATACTATTATATATGGAATCAAATATGGCTTGGCAATCAGCAAAATTTATCCTTTTAGTTATAATAGGAACACCAAAATATCTGAAAGGAAGCTCTTAAATCTTTTACTTTGTAATGAAAGTGAGGTAATCCTCCTGATTTTTTATAACAATAAGGACCAAACACCTATCACCATTAAAGCTTAAGCCTGAAAGTGAGCAAAAGTTAAAAAGAGAATCCATGATAACCTTAATACTTTAATGCATATAGCAAATAGATAGGGTGAGATAGGATCACCTAACCTAATGCCTCTGCCACTTAAACATAAGGATCAGCTTATCATTAACAAGAAACTAAAGAAAGCTACAGAAAAACATTGTTGAATATAAATAATAATTAAGTGAAGGAACTTAAGAGCCTTAAGAGATTATAGAATGAAGCTCCAATTTACAGTATCAAAGGCTTTATAGAAGTCTATTTTCATTGTACAATATGGTTAGATCTCTTATTTTGATAAACCTTAAAGAGTTCATGTATGAAGAGAATATTGTCCCTAATGTTTCTTCCTTTGAGGAAAGATTTTTAAGATATATACATTAGAGAATCCACAGCAAAATTCAGTATGAAAACTATAATCTTAGTGATAATCTTGTAAAAGGTATTTTGATAAGAGATGGGCCTAAAATCCTTAGGTGAACTAAGGCTGGGGCATTTTGGAGCTAAGAAAAGTAAGTCATATTGAATTGTTTGATGAGCTTGTGTGCCTTAAAGAATTATTAAATAGCTTAGCATACCTGAGGTTTGATAAGATCCCAAGATACCTAAAATAAATAGTTATTAAATCTATTTGGACCAAAGGCCTTATTAAGATTGAAACTAAAAATAATTGCTTCAATTTCAAGAATCTTAACTTACTTACTTAGGTATGTTGCCTAAATCTTATAAATGGATTTGTTACAAAATCCTCATGAGATGGAATAGAGACATTAAAAGAGATAGGATCCATTAAAAAAATTCTTAAAGTAACTGAAAGCTAATTCCTTTAGCTCCTTCCACCCCTCTATCTTTTTCCCTACTTCATTAATGAGATTAGAGATTTTATTTGTAATCTTTTTTATAAGGATATATTTGAAGAAAAAGAGGTGTTCCTATCCCCTTTGAAAGCCATTAGACCCTTTCCTTTCTTCCTTAAGGTGATTTTTGAAGCTTTAATATAATCATAGAGGGCCTTTTTCTCATCATTGATCAAAACTGAGTTGGTAGGGTTGTGTTGGAATTGAAACTAAATCTTAAATAACTTGCCCCTGATAGCCTTAATATCCCTATACTTATTTGTGGAACTCCTCAAATGTAAATCCTTAAGTCCTAATTTGATGGATTGAAATTTCATATAACACTTCAATTATTCATAGCATTCCACTTCCTGGATCAACTCTTTCAAAATAACACCTTGGAACCCTTCTAACTTTTCTAGATAGTTTAAGAATGTTGTCCTTCCTTATAGAGCAATGAACCTCCATTAGTGTATGATAAGAGCATAGGGGCTTAAAATTCTTTAGAATATTTGTTATTACATTCTAATGGAGATAGTAAAGCTCCAAAGATATTGGTTTAACCACTGTTGATTGATAAGAACAAAATCTAGTTTCTTCCTCATTATCTAAAGACCCTGTTGCTTGTTATACCAAGTCAATTGATGACCTTTATAAGCTAGGTCACCTCAATATTGGCAAAAAACAATCTAATTTCATTACAAGGTAGCTTAACACAATTTTAACTTTGAGCCTCTTTAGATAAAAGTGTACAATTAAACTCACCCAGTAGGATCTAAAAAGTTGACATATTGGAACCTCCAGCAAGAAGTTCATTCCATATATTAGATATCTGAGAACCAAAATTAGAGGCATAGATAAAAGAGATATATGTTTTGCAATTACTCATTCTGATTTCGATTTGAAAATCGATAGCTTGATCATTAACCAAGGTATCAACAACTTCCACTTTATCCAGATCAAAGAAAAAAATTATTCTTCCTTTGTTATGGAACTAGTAAATCAAAATGAAATGCTAACCTCTTTCTTTGAACTACATCCCTTTACAAACTGATTCCTTTAGTTTTGTTTCTAAAGATCAAAATTCTAAGGCTCAATACATAAAACATAGTTAGCTACCACTTGTTATGGGGTTATTCATAACCCTTACATTCAAAGCCATAATATTCATTAAGAAGAAATAATAGAGCTTACACCTTCATTAAGCTTCCTTTTAACTTTCCTGCCCAGATGTCTTTTAGCAACTAGACAGAAATTGTTGTTTCTCCTCAGGTCCATAAATTGATTATTAACTTAAACCACCTTAGTGGAATTTATAGAGTTAGCTATAGGGGCATTCTAGATAAGCATTTATATAGCCACACAGTAATCCTTAGACGGATTAGCCACATCTATGCAAATGTCATCTTTTAGAGGAGGAGATAGTGTAATAGCCAAAGTTGTTTGTGAAGTCAAGTAAATGGGTACAACAGTAATTTCAACAAATGTATCATTCTATATCACCTCATACATAGCAACATTATTAGGACCACAAGTATGTTCAGATATGGAGATATTCAGTGTCACCTCCTTTATATTAGTATTACTTCTATTAATAACCTCAAGTTGACCCTTTATAATAACATTATCAACAGTCTCATTAGTAAGATCCCCATTTCCATCTTGAGTAGAAACCTATTGAAGTTTTTTTAAAAATAGAAGATGAACATGTATAAGATAAGATAAAAGAATTAGTAACACTCAAGTTTTATTATCTTGGTAAAGATTAACCAAACAAATCAAAAGTTTAAAATTTTAAAAACCTAAGATAAAGTAAACAATCTAAACAAAATTGGATAACTCGTTAAAAATAGGATCACATTTTTAACAACTTTGAATCATTCTCTACCATTCCCTATTAATTTCAAGTTGTAAGACTTCCTGTGTCTAATGATATACTTCTCATCAACCTTTAATGTTACAGCACTTCTCTCCAGAAGCTTCTTTATGGTGCACTTCTCACTAATATTAAAACAAATTTTCTTCTTCTTCAGCAACAAGTGCCAAATTGACACTTTCTTAAGTCTTATTTTTGTAATTTCTTTGTATATTCTCGAACTTCTTACATTTGAAACACAAAGGCTTTCCTTTATGCCAACAATTGTCTTCATTATGACCAGACTTTTGCAAATACCACATTAAGATTGAACTTTTCCTTTTGAAGATAAGATCTTTGCTATATAAGCCCCCTCAACTACCTGTTGAGTTCCTTCTTTTCTTAACATTCTTCTTTACTCCTGAGCATGCAGGGTATTGATTAATTCAGGTTTAAATCCTCTAGAGATGAATTTTTGTCTCAAATCTTTTAAGCAAGCTTATCACTTTCTCTATGATCTTGCTATCAGGTAGTTCTTCTCCCATCAATCTAATTTTATTTACCACCATCATTAGCCTGTCAGAAAAATCTTGTAGAGTCTCCTTTCTTCCTTCCTTAGAATCTCAAAATATCTTTTGAGATTTAACACTTGCATCCACCTTATTCTATCGTTCCATGATAGAGTTCTTTCAGTGTGTCCCAAGCTTCCTTGGCTATTTCACAACTTATAATTCTTAGGAAATTGATTTAGAGATAACAACATGAATTTAAGATAAGGCTCTTAGAGCTTTAGCTTCTTTATGTTCATAAGCCCTAATTTGATTGAGTATTGGGTTATTTTAGAGGTGGTATTTGTCTTTCATCTTCAACCCACTACCACAAGCCAATACCTCTCAATTGAGCTTTTATTTTGATTGCCCAAACTTGATAATTCTTACCATTAAAAATTGAAGGTGAAAGAGCTGATGTATTGTTGGACGCTATGCCACCACTATCTCTCAAACACTCACATGCTCCTTAAGATCAACAAGAGCTCTGTTATCATGTTGAAGTTTTTTTAAAAAAATAGAAGATGAACATGTGTAAGATAAGATAAGATAAGATAAGAGAAAAGAATAAGTAACACTCAAGTTTTATTATCTTAGTAAAGATTAATCAAACAAATCAAAAGTTTAAATGCCTAAGATAAAGGAAACAATCTAAACAAACTTGGATGACTCATTAAAAATAGGATCACATTTTTAACAACTTTAAATCATTCTCTAACAAAACCTACAGCCACTCTATACCTGTTAATTCATTATAGTCTCCTTTATTAAATACCTTTCCTATTCTCCTCCATTCTTGGCCAAACTTCCTTAATGATGGCTCCTATTGATAGGTGACGTACACGACATCTTCAAGCAGCTCCCTTTTATCAATCAACCATATGCAAGTTATTATCGTTCACAAGTTTTAAGTTACATCAACCTACACACAAAGTATGACAAACCCAATATATTTTAACGAGGTTGTGTATTTTTCCAAGCATAATGACTTACCTGTGGAGCTTGTAAGATAACTTAGGCCAGTTACATTATGGATATTGATCTATAATGGAATATACTTGAGCTTTATCTGATCCAACCTCAGTGTCGAAAATTCTAGTAGCCATTTCCAGTTGCTAATGAGCTACTTTCGTAGAGGTAAAACTAAAAATGTATAGGCCTTCATAATTATTAATGTTTTATTGAGTCTTAATTTCCCTAGTGTGACTTGGCCTAAGTAGACATTAGTGAGAATGCAGGCCATTTGTCGAGGAAAAAACCAATGAGTCAAGCCTTCTATCTTTGAGCAGTTTGTATTAACACTTTATTTGGAGGCTTAATAATCACCTTACCTTCACTAGTAAACAAAGGGAAGTAGGTTAGCTTCGCCAAGGGAGTGTGATCTCCAACCACTTGGCACTAGGACTTCATAAGAAGGGGCCTTAAGGAGTTGGTTGGGTATACTAAAGCTTCAGGAATTTCCTTAACTAGTGGAGGATTAGGCGAATAGAACCTTCACTCTTAAGTCATATTTCAAGTGGTTAAGTTAAAAAGTAGGAGGGATAGGGGTTGAAAATTACTTTTCCAAAAAAACCAAACTGACCCAAAACAAATGGCATAACTTCCATAATTAATCTGCCCTTAATTAAATAAAGCCTGATAGTAGTAAGAGGAAAATAGAGATGCCCAACTAGAGATAGGATAAAGGCTTGGAAACCAAGTAGAGGAGGGGAGAAGTAGATCAAGTTGAACAATAAAGGGGCACAAGGTGAACAAAATCAAGCAAAAATAAGTAGATTAAGAATCCATAAATAAACTTGAAGAAATAAAAACAAGCAGCCAATACACTAACCTAAAAACAAAATCAATATTCAGGAGCTAAGAAATGAAAGCCACTACCGAGAGAGAAGCCACCATAAGAGAAAAAGTAAAATCTTCAAAAAGGACTATGATGAAGCACCTTGGTAGTGGAAAGGAAGTTAGGAACGTAAGAGAGAGAAAAGAGCATTTTGCACCCATAAATAAAGGACTCAATTCTTGGGATTGGGGGAAGAAGACAAATGTCATATGAACTAAGGTTCATTAGTTGTTCTAATTTATGCTTAAGGAGTTTGTATTAGCAAAAATCGTTTAACTTTTAACTTTTTTTTACAATAATATTTACACTTAAAGTTAACTTTCATCAAATAATTATATTAATATTTCTTATCTCGTTATTAAACCTTGACTTTATTATAAAAACTTTTATCACTTGTAATAGTAATTTTGACAACCAAAAATGTTCTTTCATGATTAACAATATACATTATATTTATTAATATTTACATAATAATTAGATTTCCTAGTATTTGATAGGATTAAGGGTTAATTATTATATTTTAAATAATATTGTGATAAGATTGAGTTTTTTAATTAAAAACTCGAGCTAGCCTATTTATTATTACAAAATTCCATAATGAAATAAAAGCTTAATTATTTATTTCCTTCAAAATGCAATACATGTTAATATCTTTCTATTGAATTTTAATCCTCTTTTCACCCATAATATTCTATGTCAATCTTCTTATCCCAATGCACCATAACGTAATTGAGTTGCTAAGCATAAGAATTGTCATTTATTTGAGACACCATCCTCCTTCATATGTAATTCACTTTTCTTTATTAGGATGATGACATTATTTTTTTTTGTATACTTTGATTAATCATATGCGCCCTTTCACACTCCTATATTGTCGTGTCTCTCATGCAATACTCATTTATTTTGGCTTTCTTTACGTCAATTTCGATGTATGTACTTTTTTATCTTCTTGATCTTGGATTTACCAAACTCTCTTTAAAATCTAAGAAATGTGTCTTCCTTGATTACCCATAACTTCAAAAAGGATATTTATATTATTCTCATTCTTATATTAATACTTTCCTTTTGTTGATGTTACCTTCTTAAGCATATAATATACTATCTTTTTTTTTTCCTGTTATGTCTTCTACGCTTATTTGTCCCCTATTTTTTATTCCTTTACCTCTTCTTAAACCTCTAGTTCCTATTAGATTTTTTGCACCTTTAGCTTCTTATATGTCTTCCATACCTTACTAAATTTTCAAAGGTATACTAGATATTAAAAAGTCTAAAAATTACAAGAATTTTAGCCTATACTACTTATAAGGTGAACCACTATCAATTACAATTTAACAAGCCAAGTACACATAGGTAAGTACTAAGCGATAATAAAAGGATTAGATACAACAAAGCAAAAGGATTACAACCACTATCAATTATAATGCCTAAGATTGTTTAACTCTAGGGGAAGTTTTAAAGGTGATGATATATGTTTATTCACGGATTTGGAGAAATTATCACCTAAATAGAATAAGATTGATCATTAGATACCTTGCATAAAGTTAAGTGAAAATGTTGTTAAACTAAGTGAAGGAGATAAAAAGGATGAGGAGTATCCAAGAGACTAGAAGTTCAAGAAGAAACACCCTCTAGATCAAATTATAGGTGATGTTTAACAAAGGATAATCACTAGATCACATCTTATAGACTAATATTACTTTTATTTCTAAAAATGAGCCTGAGACTATAAAAGAAGTCCTTAGTGATGAAAGTTAGGTTCTTGCTATGAACTAGGAATTAAACAAACATGAGAGAAGTAAGATTTGGAATTTAGTATTTAGATCTAGAGACCACCATATCATATATACCAATTGGGTATCTTAAAAAAAAATAGATGAATTGAGTACCATTTTGAAAAATAAAACTAGGTTGGTAGCTAAAGGGTATAATCAAAATGAGGACATATATTTTAAGGAAAAATACACTAGTATATAGATTGAAGATATTATGTTATTATTTGAATTTGCATCTTGTATAAATGATTGGTTATTTTTATACCAATAATTAAATTACCCCAAGTGCACGACATAGCTGTAGCAAGCACAAGCAAGTATAGGTCGATCCTACGAATATGGTAAGTACAAGTAGTTACCTTTTTCTATTATATAACCTAAGAATAATATTTTTATTTAAAATAAAGCCAAATAATTAAACCAAGATTAAACACAATAATGAATTCAGAAAAAGGAAATTACTTAGAAAAATCAATGTCAAAAAATAGTGTTTAGGTATTAAATCCCCTAAAAATCATTAAATACTTAACCTTTTATCATGTGACAATATTATTGATTATTGGACCATAGAAATTTCTGTCTCATATTAATAACTCTCTCAGGACTACTAAAACCTAATCCATCAGTTAATTAGCATAAATCTTTTTAGTTAACACCCCTAGAATTGCACTATCGATTTATGAATTCTGTTATTAAGTTTGACCCTAATCCAAAGGATTTTTGTCAGCTTGTCTCTAGGTTTGCACCTAACTCCTTTCAATTATGGTAGATCTATTCATACAAGAGGATTTCTTAATCTCAATTATATGAAATCAAATCATGCACTAATATTCCAAATATATTAGAACAAGAATAAAACGCATAATTAAATTGTAATAATCAATCAATATAATTGTATTGAATAAAATACTAAAACATATTGTTATCATAAACTAGGATTCATCACACCTAAAAACTAAACACGTTTAGTTACTTATAGAAAGTGAAATCAAAGATAAACATGCAAGAAAACTAATAGAAAATAACATAATTCTAAATCTCCCTTTCTCTTCTATTGAATCTTCTTGCAAGTATGGATTAGATATTTTTTTTATCGGATCCATTTAATGTTAACTTCATATTTCCCTCGCCCCTTAATCAAAATTATTGCCCCTCTAATTATCTCACGTCTCAAAACTGATGCAAAACTTAGCTCTCTTTTATTTGCCTCCACTCACGTCTTTTTATAGTAAAATTTGGGGTTTATAGGATATTCATGGTCACTTACACGATTTTGTAGGTGACCATGTAGCTCTAAAAACACTTAAAATTGTGACTTTACATGTTTATAGAGACTTAGTTGGCCATATATACGATCGTGTATCTGCAAGTTTCTTCAAATCTATATTTTATGCCACGATTTTGTCCTAATTCTTCTCCTTTTGGTCTCAGAAGGTAATTATAACTTATAAATGTAGTTGGAGATAATTAAGTATCAAATACACAACAAAATTATAAAATATTAAGCAAATTAAATCAAATATAAGTGTATAATTATGGTCAAATATGCATTTATCAAACATCCCCACACTTAAGCTTTTGCTTGTCCTCAAGCAAATCATAATCTAATTATTAGCTTTATACACATCTACCCTTTATTTATCTCAACCTGTCCGCTCATACTATAAATTGCCATATCATATTAATCAAATAAACATATAAATATAATCAAGTTATCCTACAACTAACCTTCATAAGTCGATATCAATAATAATCAAGTTAATAATCTTTTTAAAACAAAAACATAATTCTTACACCCTCACTAAGGTTTCACTCAAGTGTTTAGGGTGAAAAGTATCAAATTCTTAAATCAAAGTATGGTATAACTCTTAACCATAAGCTTGCAATATTGTTGAGGCAAGTTTTAATCTATTTATAAAACCCTCAATGTTCAGCAAGTGCACAGGTCGTAAGCGTAGTAGTTGAGGTGTCGATCTTACGAGGAATTAGTGAACTAATTGAATCCTAACTTTGTCCAAGGTTGTAAAAATGTGATTTAAATGAAAAAAAGATAAATAGAAAATTAAACCTCAAGTAAGGGTTGAATGAAAATAAAATTCCAAGATTAACAAAATTAAATCAAACACTGCACAACCACTTAACAATTGAGATATCACAACAAGACAAGATCAAAGAATTATGAGAAGCGATATTTATCCTATCATCAAATGCTAACATGATTACTTTTAAGTTAAGCCGGTATTGATCCTAAACTTCAAAGGGTGGATTACTCTCTCTCGAGTTATAATGATTAAACCTAAATCATAAACCCTAACTGACTTGTGAAATTTACAATCTCTCAATTAATAAGAAGCTCACATATCCAATTAGATCTTAAGCCCTCTAATAGACTATCGGGTCCTCACATGAAAACTCTCTTTGTATAAATTACTGATTTGATTATTTGTGTGATCTGTTGATTGTTTAATTATCATTACCCAATCTAATCATTTTGCTATTAGTTCACTCTCTTGATTTGTTACCGAAGCATGTAAATATAACAAATAATCACAATAACCAATGTATCAACATCAAAAGAAATGACATTAACATTGATTCAAGAACAAATCCCTAAAGAAGTTTATAACATCATTAACAACATGTTTAACATTCTCAAATCCAAGTCATACATCAAGATGAAGTAAATAAACAAAAGTAGGAAAGAACTTGAAATGGTTGGGTTTGAGTGGTTGCACAGCAATTGCAGATGTTGCTCTCCCCTTCTCTCTTCCTTGTGTTCTATCTCAAAATGGAAAATAGAGGCAAAAAAAATTAGGGTTCTCTACCCTCTCTATTGTCTTTTGTATATAAGGAAAAATCTAGGTTTTATTAGGGCCCATAAGGTCCCAAATAACCACGCAAAGTTGAGTTTTTGAAGCTGATCCGTGTCTGTTGTCGTGCAGGCCACGATCGTGGCCTGTCCATTTTACTTGGATCTTCCACCGAGCTTTCTCCAAATCTTCTCCGTTCTTCGATATTTGATCTGAAACAATAACAAATACATTAAGGCACCTCAAATATACAAAATTTAAGCTCAATAGCATACTCTAACCTATAAAATACTCGAAACACAAATATTTAATTAAATAACACAACCTAACCTAAACATGAACTAATCTTTCAATTCAATAACTAAACACATACTAAACTATCCACTAAAACATTATGCAATATACTCCTATGAAATATTATCATATTTCCACCATTTGTATGTAAACTAGGAACAAAAATCAAAAGGTCTTTATAAGGTTGTAATAGGGCTTAGGTAAGATATTAACAAGATAATAAAAGTGTGATGAAATTGAAGGAAATTTACAAAGGAAACATTATATGACACTTGTTCACAATATACACAGGTCCTTTCCTTATAAATCCATTAGTACTATAGATTTTTATTCTTTCTATGCTTGCAAAATTTTATTTTTTCAAGCATTTATCATGTACTACAATTAAAGACATATTGGACCTTTCAAATTTTCAAGTTTCAAACAAACAAGTAATGTAAAAAAGCTTCACGGTTCAAAACAATAAAAAGATTTCAAAGAAAGACAGGATAAAAGTTAATAATTGGGTTATAATCAATAAAAAAAGGTAAGGCTCAAAATTGGTTATTCCTAAAGATAAAATATGGTAAGGTAACTATCAAAAAAATAGGCTTAAATAAGTTGTTGAATATAATTGCCTTTATCATTTCAATGCTTCTAATTTAACAAATATGGTCTCAATATGTATAATAAAAGGAAGTTCCAAAATCATTCAACTATGCATTATAACACACATGAAAGAATACGTGAGCTTTTTTTTTAATTCTGCTATTAGGCTCAAAAGCCCACAAAAAGAATGGTTTTATGTGTGTAAGTAATATGCAATTGTCATTTAAATTGACTATCTTAATGAATATCTATTAATAAGATTTAATAAAAAGAGATTATAATAAACTTAAGAAAATTATTATCCCCTTCCCCACACTTAAAATTGCACAATGTTCTCAACGTAAACAATATAAGCATATATTCTATGTGAGAAAGTGGAATTTGGTACTTCCTTGAGTAATACGATTTTTGGATTATGATTTTCATGCTTTTGAGAATGTCCATCCGATATGATATACTAACATCCATGAAAAATATAAAGAAAAAGGATAAAAATAACATAAGAAAACAAAAATAACTAAGAAATATGAAATAACATTAATACTAATGTTTAAACAAAGATGGAGAAAATAAAAAAAATACACAATTAAAGAGAAAAAGAAAAGATACATAAGTTAAGCATCACCCTCTATTGTGCTATAACTAAGGCCTGCTCGACAATGAAGGGTCATCAGGTTAATAATCCTCAAAAGGTGGAGGAGTTACTAATGAAGTACCTTAGCTAGATGATAGAGGCTGAAAATTGATGCCTTGACAACTTGCTATTAATTACAATCACTCTCTCATTCATTCAACAGTGGTCTTGAGCTTTCCTATCTACTCTGCCTACTATCCCTCTAATCGAGATATCATCAATTGGTTTTACTGAGGTGTCTACACTCTCGATACATCTAGGCTAACCTCCTTTTGTACAATCCCTCTTATATGGGAAGACAATGACTATGGCTACGGTGGCTCCTCCTTAGGTCCTCCTTATACTGCTGACTCGTCAAGGTACGCAATAAGTCTATATATGTTGGACCCTGAATTTTTCTTAGAATTTATTTTATTAAATTAGCAAGCTTGAAAATAAGTTAGAATTCATGAATTAGCAATTTTTGGAGTTTAATTAGATATATTATGAATCTTGTGTGCTTATATGAATTAAAAGAAAGAGTTAGAGTTAAGTTAAGGAGCTAGAAGGCATTAGATTAATAAGGAAGGGTAAGCATATATAGAAAGACAAAAGTTGGTCTTAAACTAATGAGAAAAGAAGAGAAGAGAGTCGTGTATATTAAGAAAGAAAAAGAGAGAAAGTCGTAGAAGAACCTAGAAGAAGAGAAGGAGAACCGAAGCATAGAGAGGAGAAAAAGGAAAGAAAGAAAAAGGAGATAAGAAGTGGAAGAAGAAGGTTCAGCTGAGTTTTAGGTAACTCTTATTTATTCTTTTTGTTTTGATAGAAGAAGGAAGCGGAAAAACTAGGTTTTTATGTGCAGAAACTGAAGAGAGCAAGAAGAGGAATAAGAGATTTATGTTCTTAGATTTTTATGAACTTTTAACTGGATCTTAGTTCTTCTAGCTTAGATAAATTAAGAGTAGATTAAGTCTAAGCTTATCTTTAGATAATATAGCTTTATAGAAGTCCTATTCGTGTAAGTTGATTTGGATAAAAATATGTTTGTTTGAAGGGAACCAAGAACTTTGAAATCAAGAGCAAGAGGAAGAACAAACTTGAGCTTGGATTTATAAGTAAATAGGTGGGTAATATGTTTATAGTTGTTACGTTGATGAGCTAAATTATTTGCTTGTATGTGTACTTAAATGCTTGCTTTTATTCATTGTGAATGTGGGAAAAATATTTTGTGACTTTATATCATATTTGCTTCATAAGAATTCTGCTTCTTTTTTATTGATGAAAAACAGAAAATTTAAGGAGCATGAAAATATAATTATGATATGAAATATGTGAACATCAGAAATTTGCTTATGTAGGCGAGAAAGATACCATTTCGTTCATCACGTGCACGTAGACCTATAGCCTTCTCCCAACTGCCCGCTTGTGGCATATGAACTCTGAAAAATGGACTCATTTCGTTTATAGTGTAAACTTCGGTTTCGCCATTTTGTTCTATGTGATTCTCTCAAGCCATTATATGTGTGCATTTTGCTTTAAATTGTTAAACACGGTATATGATTGAATGCTATATTTTGATTATTGAAAAATATATATGATTTGATTTGTGTGACAATATGTTCTTGACTACGTGAATTCTCAGAGTTAGAAATGTGGATAATGTAATTTGCTAAAACTAGGACGCAATATATATATGTATAAATATGCTTTCTTGTGTGTGCGTGTAGCTCATTACTGATGGCTATAAATGTATTAGCCACTGAGCTTACCAGCTTACCCCACTATTTTCCACTCCTCGGGTGCAGAAATAGCAGATCAACGTTGAACCTTGCAAAAAAATCGGCTGACTCCAAGAATTTCTATTTATGTAACTAAGTTAGTTCAGAAACTTTTGGCACTTTAGAGGCATGACAAATATGAGCATTCATGGTTGTATTTTTGTATTATGCTACTGTGCTAATCCTGAGTATGTACTTGAAGTTATTTATAAACCTTGCAACATCTAAGAGATGAAATTCTGTTTTGCTAAGAAATGAATGAAAGAAGGGTTGAAGAACTTCTTTTGTATATGTGCAGAATTTCTTCTAAATTAAGTTGTCATTGTGTTAGGAATAAATTGTTAGATGTTTGAAGGGCCTTGGATAAATTTCTTTGAAGAAATTGGTTAAGTTGGGAGTTTTTTATGTATGGTCTTGATTGTTGGAATCAGGTCTTTTGAAATGGATAGAAGTTATATTTTGACAGTAGAGAGAATAAAGGAAAAAGGAATGAAAATATGTTTTGAAACTTTAATGAATAAACTGTATTGATCTAGGTAGAATTAGACAATGTCTTCATAAAAGTTGTAGATCTTTCTCTTAGCTTTCCAACGACATAAAGTTTGTAATTTTTGGACTTCAGGATTGAAAGTTATGATAAATTGAAGTACGAGGGTGTAGTAGGAAAGTCACAATCGTGCATAAGCACAATCTCGACAATCCCACTATTCACCAAAAGTTATGCACGATCGCGGCGAACTGCAATTTTTCTCCCTCTCATGGCCATGATTTTTTCAAAAGTCACGGCCGTGACTTTTTTTTACTTCTTCTTATTCTTTTTATTTCCTTTATTCATTTGTTTGTTTATTTTCATATCCGTTTTATTTTATGCTATTTTATTTTAATTGTTTGTGTATTTGTTTTAACTCCCACCAAGAAATTTAATTCTTTTTATCTTAATGTCAGTTTTATGTATATATATTTATTTTATTTTTAAAACCCCTAATTTTTGGGGCCTTGTCGCACAAAATAAGGACTGAGACTTGAGGCTAACATTTTTGGTATCAGAGCCCAAGGTTTCTAAGGATTCCTAGGCTTACAATATGTTATACTATGAAATATATGATGTGTGATAAAGTGTTTGTATTGTTAAATTATTTGTTTGCATTGTTGAGTTTATTGATTACATTAAGTGACATGCATATCATGCATACATGTAGGAAATAAGATTAAAATGAAAATTAAGCTAAATGATAATATTTTATTGAAGGAGTAAAATGACACCTTGTCTAAGAACATGAGGAATTATGTAAGGATCTGCTGCACCTGACTCTCCCCTAAGAGAGGAGGGTATTGATGAGTCTAGAGCCCCAGCGATTGCTAAGGCGACCGTAGGGCAGGATAGCGAGCCCTTTCAACCATAAACCTAGGAGTCTCCTCTTCCTCCAGGGCAAATGCCTATTCCTTTCTATCCTAGAATGTTCCAAGCCTTTTCTCAGGCTTTTGTTCAGGTCATGGGCTAGATACCATCAACTCCTATCCCAGCACCGGCTAAGAAAGGGAGACAATTTGACAAGCTGAGGAAGTATGGCGCAGTAGACTTTTGTGGAACAACTGATCCGGAAGAAGCTGAAACATGGTTGAGGAAGACGAAAAGAATATTGGAACAGATGGATTGTGAAGATGAGGAAAAGATTGTGTATGCTGCAAGATTGTAATAGGGAGATGCCCTACAATAGTGGGCAAACGTACCAAGGAGCCAGTTAAAGCCGCCAGTGTTAACCTGGAAAGACTTCCAAGCTGCCTATAAGAAGAAATATCTGTCTGAGGTTTATATCCAACAAAAGCAAAAGGAGTTTCTGAGTCTCACTCAGAAGGAGATGACAGTTAGTGAGTATGAGCGCAGATTTACACAATTATCTAGATATGCAGCTGAGTTAATGATGAGAGACGTAGCTAAATGCCGAAGGTTTGAAGTGAGATTGCATTTGGCCATAAGCGAGAAAGTGGTGGCGCAAAATTTTTGGGACTTTCAACAGTTGGTAGAGACTGTTTTAAGGGTTGAGAATGTGGAAAACATAATGAGTGCAATAAACAGAAAGAGAAAAGGAAGAGAACAGCCCAGAAAAGGGGGTAGTAGTAGTGCTTCTATACCATAAAGGAGTACCAAAACTTTCCCCACACAGTCTGATGTTAGGAGTAGTGGTGCAAGTAGGCCCAAACAGATGAGATCTATTTCTCTTCAAGCCTCGACTATAGGTGGCAGAAGAAGAGGAGGGGGAAATAAGCCATCATTTCCAAAATGTGACCATTGTGGTAAATTCCATAAAGGGTAGTGTTACCGACTGACTGGAGCTTGCTTTAATTGTGGAGAGAAAGGGTATATGGCTAGAGAGTATCCACAGTATGTTAGACAGGAGGGAACTCAGATGTAAGCTTCAAAGAGGGCTAAGACTGTGGAAGTTAAGTCTGCAACTGAAGTGGGCAGTTCTAGTAGAGCCAAGAAGGTAAATCTTCTAGGAAGACCAAAAGAGCAAGCACCAGCTAGAGTATTCGCAATAACGAGGGAGGAAGCAGAAGCAGCTCCAGAGGTTGTTACTAGTATGGTTAAATTGTTTAATGATGATATTATTGTTTTAATTGATCCAGGGTCTACCCACTCATTTGTTTCGTCAAGTATGATTTTGCATTATAGAAATTTGAGTTTATTAGATAGTCCTTTGATGGTTAGTACCCCGATTGGCCAATATGTCATTATTAGTCATGTTTATTGAGAGTGTGAAATATGTATTGGTGAGGTAAAATTAGTGGTGGATTTAATACCATTGTAGATGAAAAGATTGGATATGATTTTGGGCATGGACACCTTAGAAAAATATAATGTCAATTTGAACTGCAAACAGAAGACAATAGAGTTTGAGTTGGGTAAAGGAGAAAAGATGGTGTTTGTGGGAGACAGGAAAGCGAGCCCGTCTAGAATTATTTCAACTCTAACAGTAGAGAAGATGATGAGGAAAGGATGTGAAGCATTCTTGGCATATGTGGTAGACACAAAGGTAGATGAAGAAAAATTAGAAAACATTCCTGTAGTCGGGGAATTTCTAGATATCTTTCCGGAGGAACTACTAGGACTACCACCACCAAGAGAGATTGAGTTCACCATAGAGCTTCTTTCAGGCATGGCACCAATATCAATTTCACCTTATAGAATGACTCCGGCAGAATTGAAAGAGCTTAAAGAGCAGTTAGAAGAGCTATTAGAGAAAAGTTTTATTAGGCCTAGCTCTTCGCCTTAGGGAGCTCCAGTTCTTTTTGTGAAAAAGAAAGATGGATCCTTAAGGATGTGTGTGGATTACAAGAAGCTCAATTATGTCACTATCAAGAATAGATATCCTCTCCCATGTATAGTTGATTTGTTTGTTCAACTGCAAGGAGCAAAAGTCTTCTCCAAGATAGACTTGAGATCGGTTTATCATCAATTATGAATAAAGGAGTCTGATGTGTCAAAGACTGCTTTGAGAACATGATATGAGCATTTTAAGTTCTTTGTTATGCCCTTTGGATTAACTAATGCCCCTGTAGCTTTCATAGACTCAATGAATAGAGTTTTTAAGCCTTTCCTAGACCAGTTTATCATAGTTTTTATTGATGATATACTGTTTATTCCAAGAGTGACAAGGAGCATGCAGAACATTTAAGGATTGCCTTGGAGACATTAAGAAAGAAAGAGTTGTATGCCAAATTTGATAAATGTGAATTTTGACTAAGGAAAGTGGTGTTCCTTGGACACATCATTTCAGAAAAAGGGTACGTGTGGATCTACGAAAAATAGAAGCTGTTATTAGATGGAAAGCACCTAAGAATGTAGCAGAAGTAAGGAGTTTTTCTGGATTAGCTGATTATTATAGACGATTCGTAGAAGGCTTTTTCATGATTGCATCTCCACTCACCAAATTGACAAGGAAGAGTCAGAAGTTTGTATGGACAGACGAATGTCAGAAGAGCTTTGAGGAATTGAAGAATAAGCTTACAACTGCACCAATTTTGAATTTGCCTTCAAATAGTGATGGATATACAGTATATAGCGATACTTCGAGGAAAGGATTAAGGTGTGTGTTAATGTTAGGAGATAAAGTGATTGCCTATGCTTCCAGGCAATTAAAACCCTATAAGATGAATTATCTCACGCATGACTTAGAATTGGCTGCTATAGTCTTTGCATTGAAAATATAGAAACATTACTTATATGGAGTTACCACCAAGGTATTTACAAACCATAAGAGTCTTAAATATTTGATGAGCCAAAAATAGTTAAATTTGTGGCAAAGAAGGTGGTTAGAATTGTTAAAGGATTATAACTTAATGATAGACTACCACTTAGGGAAAGCTAATGTTGTAGCGGATGCACTAAGCAGAAAATCTACTATAGCGTATGTGAAGACAATATATCTTCCTTTGTTGAAGGAATTAGCCAAATTGAAGGTGACATTGAGGCAATTCGAATCGGGTGGTGTATTGACTAACTTTAGAACAAGGCCAGTGTTAAACAAGAAGATTAAGGAATTGTAGGAATGAGATGAGTACTTGGGCAAGTTCAGAGAAGAAATTAAAAATGGTAAGCCTTCGAAAATAGAAGTAAGAGAAGACGGATTGATGGTAGTAGGACAGATTATGTATTCCAAATATGCAAAAGTTGAAAGATGAAATTCTTGATGAGGCACATAATGCTCCATATGCAATGCAATTATAGTGAGAGGAGAGGATTGTCTTGGCTTAAAGCTAACTTGCCAAAATATAAACCTAATACATAAGATTTGCCTCACGATCATATGGTTTGATATAGTTTGGTGTAAGCATGCCATCCCTAAAACCGCATTTATTTTCTAATTAGCAACTAAACAAAGACTAGAAACTAAAGACTGAATCAAAGGGTATATAGACCTCGTATGTTATCTCTACAATTTATTACTTGAATCCACTAATCACTTGTTCTTTCAATGTCAGTTCTCTCAAGCTTTGTTGTATTCAATCCTTCCATTATTTGGTTGCGCCTGTCTTAAAAAGAACTTGCTTAATGAAATGAATTGGGCAAGGAGGCAACAAAAACTAAGGATAGGAGACTAACCTATTCATTATCAACATTTATGCTCCAAGAATTTTCGGAGAGTTTCATATTTATATCCATTACTTTATGCTGGATTAGAGAAAACATGATTTCTTTTATAGTTTGTGACAAAACTAGCTCCCGGATTGGAACTAATTGGAACGTCCATGTTTCCGTATTGAAGCTGTTCTTCTAATCTAAAGCAGCTCATCAAGCCTGCATCTTTACAAGTGCTGTCAGCTTAACTTTTATATTTTTTATTACTTATTATTTGCTAACTTAGACTGTTTCTTATTAATCCTCTTTGTTAACTTTGTAAATCCTTAGGCTTTTAATTCAATTCTTTTTTCCAAAAAAAAAAATTATCTTCTCAAACATTATCACAAAATAAGTTTACTTTGGACAAGAGACTGGAGTGGTATTAATGAGGTCTTTCAAATATCACAAACTGTGTTTTCTCTTTTAGGAAGTATCTTAATTTACCGTTATATGTTACTGATAATTATTTATATTTACAATTTTTGTTTTAATATTTCGTGCAAATATCAATCAGTTTATATAAATAGAGGGAAAACGGTTACCATACATACTCAAGGAATGACAGTTTTATGCCAAGAACCAAATCGACACCAAATATGTGAGAAAGGTGTCGATTGTGTACATAACAATGCCAGGCATGTAGAATCAGATACCATACGACATACCATCCTTGCTCCGTAGAACTCAATACCAACATATATCACTCGTATTAGTGTTGCATGCGTGCATTCATCATAACTTTTATATTCTAATCCGTTTCCTTGTCTACTTATGGCTTCAAGATTAACAGTTTCAGAAAAGCAAAATTATGTAATACGTAGATTTCCATCATCTCCTCTATCGGACGGTGAAGTGAGTTGGTGGATTACTTCTATCTCCAATACAAGGAAGCGAACTTCCCACTGCATACATCGTCATACTACCCCATCAAGTCTTAGCTCACCATACCTTAATTTGCCATCTATTATTTGTCCAGGTAAAAATATGTATAACCACGCAAGAGTAAATTACTTGTTCTAAAGTAGAATTATTGAGTAAATGGCCATAAATCAGTGCAAGAAAACAACTAAATGGCCACAAACCAGTGCAAGAAACCCAAGCATAATCATTCCCAAGAAAAGGGTCAATACAGTTTCTGAGACAGCAAACACGAGGAGTAACAATTCATCATGATTAACTAGAAGAAAACACTGTCATGTCATACCATAAGAAGTCGGATATATTCAACAATAAGCCATCACCAATATACCAAATGGCTCACATGCCTTCCACCTCTCCTACTCGGCCCAATAACACTATTGCAGCAATGTAAAATCAGAGCAGCAACTGAGCATGTAAAACAATGCCAATTAGATATGTATGACATAGCATCCTCATTTCAGATATCTCAATACCAACTTCAAGGCTTTCAAGGTGAAATAAGGAAGTTAATCTTCTGTTATATGCTTAGCCGTTAATCAATGAACTTGATCACAACACTTCATCAAGAATTCTCCTGCAGCCTGTATAATGTAATTTCCTGTTGCTTGAAGTAACGTCGATCCTCTTCATCCACTAGAACAAGGTTCAAGTAATACTTCACGCTGAATTTATTGTTGATGTTGCGATGTGTTGGTGTTAGCTCATATGGACTAAGAAACAGTCTGATAGGTATAGATTCACCTGTAACATAAATGAGATGATTTTAGGTCATTCCATTCATTACAAACTACATCAAAACTAATCACGTTCCAAGCATTATTTCCATTTTCTTGGACATTCTGATTAATGTTTCACCAGTCATAATACAGAAATCAAATGAAAATTTCAATTTTTCATGTTCTATAAACCACTCATTCTATTTTCATAATGCGTAACAAGGTTGTTGTGATGTGATCATGGCTATATTTCCTACGTTATGAATTAGACAGTGCTGATCATACCTCTTACTGGTGCTCCATCCATCAACTCAAATTTAGCAAGTGTCTCTGTCTCCACATGTGTATTAGCACCTGATCCAGTGGATTCTCGCCGCCTGATCTCAAGATCCATATTTTTTATCTTGATTCTAACAAGAAGAAAATAGATCTTGCCAATAATCACATCTTTTAGATGGTACCTGAACAATTTAATTAACATGAGCAACAAAATAAAGATATACCCATTACAAGCTACATATAGAACCACAATCCAAATTCCAAAAGCTGAATTTAACTTCTGTACTGACAGAATTATGCTACATTGAAGAAGTGATAGAACAAAAGCCTAACTGCCAATATTTTTAACTTACTTGCTTTTATTGTATTCAAACTCAATATGCAGACAATCTTCAATTCCAACTTCCATCTGCAGAAGTCTCACGTACATCAAAGATTGGAAAATATTGAATCAATTTCTTATTCATCAGATCATCATAAAACAGTCACATTGAAACTGATGTTGCTACCGTAAATTTCAAATCTTTATCCTTGAAATTGGAAATCATAAAACAACTCCATTTACCTTGATACTGTTGTTGATTGATGGAGGCTGGGAGTAATTGCGAACCTGATGCACAACACTGGAATTAAGACAACTAGAAAACCGGTGCTAATTATTGAAGAAAGATTAAGGCTATGTACAGTAATGCACTACTCTGACTGACAGATACAGTACATACAAGCAACAGCAAATCTTTTATGGTTCTACTAGCAAGAACAACCGTTCTCTTCTACTTAGAAAACTAAAAGATCATGGCATTACTTTGTACACATACAAGATGGAACTTCTTGATCACATTAGCAAAACATAATCTAGAATAGTGTTACTGGGATCCAGTTAAACATCATAGCGGTGGTAAAAAGAAGCGCTACCACAAAATCCTGATATTCAACTATGCTTCCAGCATAACCCCGAGTAACTGTCACTTTCAGAACATACCTGAAAAGGACAAAAATTTAAACTAGCATCACATTGTTAGTAATATTTTACCCCTTCACCAAATCAGACCCATTGATCATATAGTACAAATGGCAATGAATTATACAAGTATGCCTTATGTCTACCCACAGACAAATAAATTGGAAAACCAATATCTAGAAGGTTCTCACAGCCCTCAATAATCAATTTAAATTACATACAGGCCACAAAATACTATGAAATAATAAGAGAGGACATTATTTCCATCGAAAACTTTGCAAACATAGATGGCCTACCTCAGCCTCACATTTACCCCATTATATGTCTCATACGGCATTTCAACTGTAGAGAACTCAAATGGATAAGTCTTTCTTTCATATATTTCTCCAGGAACATCCAATTCACGAACTGCAAGAAATAGATCATTTAATCACTGCATAAACAAACCACTAAATGCTTTTGACTTTCTAGATTTTACTAAGATATGCTAATATTCAAGCTCAGACTGGACGAGTCCAACCAAAGAACCCAATGGTTGTAAGAAGTACACTAAGATCACATTGGTGAAGGAATCAGAGCTCGTACAATGATTTAATCCATTTTGTTGAATACACTACTAAATGAATGTGGCATGACATTGCAAAATCATATGATTTGGGAGTCGTAGTGCCGTCTTTTTTTTCTTTTTTCCAATGTGCTCTTTATGGTATAACATATTCGCACAGTGCTCATAAGCAAGTATGCTGAACGTAAACATAAATATCGTTATATCAGATTTCTTACAGGATAAAAATGAATAATAAAGAAAATGTAGTAGTGTATAATCATGCAAGCAGATACATAATGACTTCTCCAAGCTATAGTAAGTGCAACAATGAATGAAGAATTCTATAGCCTGCATCAGCTCCTCCACACTAGACAGCGTGATTATTTTCTTACCGTTTTAAGTCCCTAATCCAACCTTTCTAATTTAGCCTCAAGACCTTGATGACCAGGTTCCCTCCCATATCACATCTAAATTCACTGGCATAATATTTTGATTTTGGCACAAACCAGATTAGGCAAACAGTTAATCTTTTTTTGTTTTTTAATCCCAACTAGCTGGTATAATCAGATTAGGGAACACAGAATAATTTTAAAAGCAAAAATTGAAAATGCAGGACAACTGATATAATCACATGAGAAAAAAAATAAATTAACTGCAAAAGATTAACAGAAAATTTTGAAAATGCAGGACTAAGTAATAAAAACAAAGCAATATTTACTCACCCAGAGACGTGAAGTCATAAAAATTTCCTCTGTCAAAATACATCTCTGCAAAGAAAATTTAGAATATGATAGTAGCATTAAAATGTAAAAGAAAGGGAATGATCACTCTTTTGAAAGCATTCTTGCAAAGACTGCTGACTACAGAAAATTGGCACAAGCTAAAACCATAGAGTAGAAGCGAATCCAAGTTCAGCACATTAGAACTTCCAGTGTTTCAAGGACAGAAATAACACAACCATAAATTATTATTCTAAATTTCTTTAAGATATCCAAAAATTATGTTTTTACACCAATACAAACAACAATGCTTGAAACATGCCTATGATGTGGATGAATTAGTTCTTGTTTCCTCCCATAAATTTGAGACCTGAGATCAAAGTAGTTTCACCTCAGTATAAGTTTTACTTATTTCCTTTCTTTCATCCGTTTAAGCCTCTAGTGTTGCATCACAATTTAGCGCTAGGTTAATACAGTTCTTGTGTCAATCATTAGTCCCGGACTTTACATTTGCTAATATTCAGTTCCCAAACCGTAAAAAACTATATAATTGACAACAAGTTATTGGTAACATTGCAATTAAGCCATGAAATAAGCATAATTGAAAAAGTATTACAGTTTGAATAAGGAGAATCAATTTCAATGCTTGGAAAGGAAAAGTAGACACAAAATATGATCAGTGACTAAATGTCCAATAAAATTCCATCTTGGGCACCCTTCTTGTCAACCATGTTCCAGGCATTGTATCAAGCTTCCTTTCGTTAGAAAGATTGTGGTCTGCAACATATTTTCTATTGGTCTGCAACGTAACCAATATTTGATCCTATTTAGAAGCATAATAATTGCACCAATAGAGTTTCTGTTTGCATCAATTTGGTGGCAATATAATGGATTGTGAAAGAGATTAAATTGTTAAATTAAAGTCTTCCCCAAGTGTACATAATATGTAACATCTCATGAAAAGGAAATGGTTCTAGATTCTCAGTCATTATCTTGAAAAAAAAATATAGGACACAGAAAAGTAGCAAAAGAAAGCTTACCTATTTGACCGAGCAATTCAACTTTGACACCATTGTGCTCAACCTTCTTCCCTTGAAGCGGTTCAATCATAATCTAAAAAAGGCACACAAGAAACATATTAAGCATTAAGATCCAAAAAGAAATATTTTTACATTGGTAAGTTATAATTGAACAGGTATCCTCAATAACATCAGTAAAGGGAGTACCTTCCCGGTAATATTTTCTTGACTTTGAAAAAGTGGAACCATAACTGTTTGACCGTTTTCCCTCTTCATCGGGACCTGCACGACATCAAAAGCACAAAAAGATGATGTGGATGTGTATCATTCAAACAAATTACAAACAATAAAATGATCTCCCACTCATTTTCTTGAAGCAAACATCTATTGCTTTTATAAGACTCCCCAGTACTATAAAAAGCACAATCAAAATTTATGTTTCTGTTAAAGAAAAGTCCATTTACATTTGTTCCTACTGGATAATTATAAAGTTAAAAGATTACCAAACCCATTTCTCAGACTTCTGGTGAGTTAAAGACTTCCTCAAAACATCAACAGAATAATTAGAATAACACAAATGCCAAATCATATAAACACGACATAAGTTCAGTAATAGAGTACCTGCTTGCGAGATTTTCCATCAGAAAATGTTATTGAGATATTACAAGCAGGCTTAAAAGCTCCGATAAGGTAATTCTGACAACCGATAAACCAACCACCCTCAATAACAAGCACAAAAAACCAAAACTACAAGTTAAAATTATAAACACTGGAACAGTTTCCTTACCATGATTGCCTACAATCGAATGCAAATCGTAAAACCTTGAACAAAAAGCACCTGCCAACGTTCAATTTCAGACGCAGGAAAACAAGTGTAAAATCCCACGAAAACCCAGAATCGACAACTAGAAGAAAAGTTAAAATCTAAAGCCCTAAAAAGTTAAATTGAAATGACAACAATGAATTGGCAATTGAAATTTGTTAATGAGAATCAAACGGGGAAATTTAGTAATCATCCCACCTTATTAGAGAGAGAGAGAGAGAGAAGAGAAGAGAAGCCCTAAATGGTAAAGAGTGAGAGAGTCAAGAGACCACTCAAAGTGCAGATGTTGATCGGATGTTTTCCTTGGGTTCTACAGTTGAAAACGAAGACGACTCTACAGTGCCTATGCTCATAACTCACGTGCACTCCACGTGTTAATCTATTCCTGTTGTGACGAAAACAAGAAACTTTTTTCTCATTTTTTTTCTAAGGCCAAAGTAACAATTTAAACGCTATCATTTATAATAGATTACCGGTAAAAATGTATTTTGAAACTCAACGCGTATACTAAAATATAATTTTAGCTACAATATTTTGAAATATTCAAATTAAACCTAACAATTTTTAAAAACATATAAAACAAATCTCTATTAAATAGAAAATTTGTAAGATTAACTTCTTATCAACGAAATGTGACGTTAATATTGACGTAATATTATTTTTATATTTTTAAATAAAAAATGGATCTTATTACCATATGACTAGTTTTTCAAAGTTAACCAAAAAGTGTCTCATTGTCTCGAGATTGTAAAGCTTATTTTTATAAATTTATGACTATTAGTCCCATTTGTTACATGATGTTGGGGTCATTTTTTGATAAAAAGATATAAAGATAATATTACATCAACATTGAAGTGATATTTAATTAATAAGGAATTAAATCTATTAAATTTTTCATTCATTTAAGTTCTGTTTTATAACAGGAATATATCGCAAATTATAACAAACCATTTACCAAGTATCAATTCCATTATAACAAATCTTTGAGTTCAGTTATAACAAACTTGTATTCTAGATTCCTCGGTTAATATTTCTGTTATTGTACATATTATTAGTACAGCTTGTGCATTCTATAATTGGTATAGAAAAGCAATATTTGTTTCTTCTTCCCTATGGTATCAGAGCCTCAAGCTCACTGCTAAATTTTTTTTAATCTCTTTACCGAGTGTCTTCTCTTATCACTCGAGAACAACCTAGTCTTCGTTTACCATCACCTACGCCATTGTCGAGCACGACCTGTTTGCTCGAGATCAAGTACACGTGGCTCCAGATAACTCTTCGTCATCAACAACAATCGACTTCTCATCCTCATCCAATGTTATCATCATTAATCCTGGTCTGTTGTTTGATGCCAAACTCACTGGCGCAAACTACCCCTCTTGGAAAGCTCTAATGCTTTCGTTGTTTGTTGGATATGGCATCGACGGGTATGTTGATGGCTCATATCCATGCCCTGAAGAAACGTCGTCTGAATACAAGCTATGGATAAGACAAGGCAAATTATTGATTCATACTTTGATGTCGTCAAGGGCCCCGTCTGTTATAACGTTACTTCAGTCGGTGAAGACATCGAAGGAAGGATGGGATTTGTTGGCCCAAACTTTTGCTGGCAGATCAAAGGCCTGACTTCTAGCCCTCAAAGAATAGTTCCTAACTATATAGAAGGGTGAATCTGCAGTAGCTGACTACCTTAAGAGAATTCGTGACCTTGCAGACGAAATTGTGGTGATTTCGTCGCCTATTGATGATACTGACTTGGTGCTGCAGGCGTTGAATGGTCTAACTCTAGATTTAAAAGAGCTTAGTGCTCCCTTGAGAGCTCGAGACACGGCCATTACATTTAATGAATTATATGATAAACTAATCGACTTTGAATCCTTTCTACACTGACTTACAGGAGCTACCGAGCTCTAATCTGATGCAACAAGGTGTGTTGGGCCAAACTTCCAAATACTCATAGCAATATCGTGGACGGTCGGTGCAATCACATAAGCCATGCTCAGGCACTGGATCATCATGCTTGGATGGAACAGCTGCTCCATGCTCAGGTAATGGGCGGCAAAACTCGGTGATATGCCAATTTTGTGAACGTCCAGGTCCTTCGGCTAAGAGGTGTTGGAAGCTAAATGGCAAACATGCCAGGTTTCAGCGACTGGCTACTCACTACTCCAGCTGTGGCAATGAATCTTCAAATTACTCACAATAGATCCTTGACTCCGGTGTCACCCACCATATGACCAACCAGCTACAGAACATGACAATTCATACTCCGTCCAGCGGTATTAATGGACTATAAGTTAGAGATGGCTATACAATTCCTATTGACAACACTGGTAGTTTCCGTCTACCAACTCATTCTCGCCCATTATTATGTGATAAAGTGCTTCATGTACCCACTATTGACAAAAACTTAGTTTCTGCTAAACGTCTTTACACTGTAAATAATGTTTCCATTGAATTATTTCCTAATTCCTTTCAGGTGAAAGATCTGTAGATGTGGTCGGTCCTGTTTACGAAGGCGTGCCACAATGACCTCTACAACTTTAGTTTTCCGTCAACCAAGCCCAAAGTGTTTCACTCTCAAGTCCTGCCGTTTGGCATCTTCCATCACATACTTGGTCATCCATCAACTAAAATTTTTCAGTTTCTAATGTCCAAAAATAAAATTCCGTTTAAATCTAGTACTAAGTCTGTCTATGTCTCGTGTTAGTGTGCTAAAAGTCACAAGTTACCATTTTCTAAGCAACATTTGTCCACTACTAAACCATTGGAAATTTTCTTTTCAAATGTTTGGGGACCTGCCCCTATTTCTTCCATTGATGGTTTTCGGTATTATGTGATTTTTGTTGATCATTTCTCCAAATACATATAGATAGATCCCATTAAGAACAAATATGATGTTTCAGTTACATTTCAGAATTTTAAATTAGTTGTTGAAAAAAATTTTCAAACTCCTATTCTCACCCTATATACAGATAACATAAGAGAATACATCAAACTCAAACCTTTTCTCCAGTCACATGGTATAAACCTCCAAACTACTCTGCCTCACACACCTAAAATGAATGGTGCTTCTGAAAGTCATCATCATCACATCATTAAAACAACTAGACCCTTATTACATCAGAGTAACTTACCTCCCACTTTCCAGTCCTTTGAAGTTCTTACGTCTATTTACCTCATTAACTGAATGCCCTCCCAAATTCTTGCCATACAAACTCCGTATGATGTCTTGTTTCATCAATCCCTATTATATGATCATCTTCACTCCTTTTGGTGTCTATGTTTTCCATGGCTTCACCCTTATACCAGTCACAAACTACAAAACAGGTCTACTCCATGTATCTTTCTTGGATATTTTAAGTCTCAATTTGCCTACATCTGTCTTAACCCCAAAACTCACAAACTCTGTGTATCTCATCATGTCACCTTTGTTGAAGATCAATTTCCACACAACTCCCTCATTACTTCTTCCACCCTGACAGACTCTATAAACATGACTTCCTCTCCAAAGCCATCCTACCAATTACTTCCAGTGGCAAGCTCTTCGGCATCAGTACCAACTACTCCTGTGGTCACTTCTTCCTCACCGCTGAACCCAACTACTGGATCCCCAACACCCCCACCTCCATCACACCCCACCAACATTCACCCCATGACTACTAGGGCCAAGAAAAACATTCATAAACCCAAAACCTACAACATCTCCAAACACCCCTTACCTCCAAGTGATGAACCCAGAACCATCCATCAAGCTTTACAGATTCCACATTTGCGTGACTCGGCTTGTGCAGAATATAATACACTCATAAATAATGGTACATGGACACTAGTTTAGGTTGACGAAGCTTCGAATGTTGTGGGCTGCAAATGACTCTTTAGAGTGAAACGTAATCTAGATGGCTCTATTGCTCAGTGTAAATCCAGACTAGTTACCAAAGACTACAATCAATATCCTGGCATTGACTACAAGAAAACATTCTCACCAGTTGTTAAACATCAAACGATCAAGGTACTCCTCACTCTAGCTCTTGCAAACTCCTGGCAGCTACATCAAATGAATGTCAACAACACTTTCCTTTAAGGTAGTTTGTCTGAAATTGTGTATATGAAACAACCACCTAGCTTTGAGGATTCCACTTATCCAAAACATGTTTGCAAACTACGGAAAGCTATTTATGGTCTCAAATAAGCACCTCGTGCTTAGTATCAAGAACTATGTCATTTTTTGATTCAGTATGGTTTCCACAGCACCACCAGTGATACGTTTTTGTTTATTCTACATTAAGGCTCCATTGTTATTTACTTTTTGGTCTATGTTGATGATCTACTTCTTATAGGCAATTCCAGAGAAGCAATGAATCACTTCAACGTAGTCATCTCTAAGCGATTTTTACTGAAAAACATAGGCTTTCGCATATATTTTCTTATAATAGAACTTATCCCAAACAAAGACAGCCTCTTCCTATCCCAACAACGTTATATCCATGACATCCTAGAGAAGTTTGATATGGGAAATTGCAGTCCCTGCAATACTCCTCTAAGTATTACCGCTACACTCAAATTGGATGATGGCGCTACTAGCGCTGATGGGACCACATACTGTTGTATTCTTGGGGCACTTCAGTATGTTACTCTTACACGTCCAGATCTAAGTTTTATGGTAAATAAGTTATCACAGTTCATGCACAAACTGACTGAGCTTCACTTTCAGCAACTTAAATGCACCATGAGGTATCTCAAACACACTTATGATTTTGGTATTCAACTACACCGTCCTACGACACTACACCTCCATACCTTTGCTGACGCTGACTGGGGAGGTGATACCGACACTAGAACATATACCTTAGTCTATGTCATTTTTCTAGGAAAAATACAGTTTCCTAGAGCACTAAACAACAACGCACAGTTGCTAGGTCTTCTACAGAAGCTGAGTATCGTGCCCTTGCTTCTATAGCCTCTGAAGTTATATGGCTCCAGAATCTTCTACAAGAACTTCAAATCACTCTCCAGACACCTCCCTCTCTATTCAGTGACAACTTTGGTGCTACTTATGTCTGTTCAAATCCAAAATCCACTCACATATGAAACACTTAGCATTGGATTATCACTTTGTTCGTTAGTAGGTTCAATCCAATAAAATGATGGTCTCTCATGTATCTACCAATAGCTAGGTTGCAGATGCACTCATGAAGGCTATCTCTTGCCATAAATTTGAACACTTTCGGGACAAGATGAATGTCACACAGAGAGACATCATCTTGCGGGGCCGTAATAGGAATACATCACAAATTATAATAAACCATTTACCAAGTCTCAATTCAGTTATGACAAATCTTTGAATTCAGTTATAACAAACCTGTATTCTAGATTCCTTGGTTAATATTTCTGTTATTGTACATACTATTAATACAGCTTGCAGATTCTATGATTGATATAGAAAAGCAATATTTGTTTCTTCTTCTCCATTTTGAACGTTTTGAAAATATGGTATTTAATTTAAACGCTTCAAAACGTTAGGATATATGTTTTGTATTATTTTATAAACGTTGAGGCTAAAGTGCAATTTTAGCCGTAGAATACATATTAAATTCTAATATTTCGAATGTTCATTTGAATCTTAACATTTCAAAGTATTCAATTCAAACTTGTTGAATTTACAAAATGTTTAAAACCGACCCTATAAGAATGGAAAATCTATAAGGGGTTAACATTTTTGTCAATTAAATACCATTTCATAGTTGAAGTGACATGTTTAAAACAATTTTAAGGCAAAAGTGGGTTACATATGTCATAGTGCTAACTTGGCTTTTTTAATCTTAAATATGACAGTGGTCTCACATTCCCTAATTCCTAATTCCTTAGATCCCTAATTTCCTAAACTCGCTACTCTCTCTCTTACATCCTTAATTCCCTAACTCACTGTTAACTCTCTCCCGATTCATTCAACTACAATAGTAGCAATAACCACAAAATTGGCTTACGCATTGAACCCAAATGCTCCCTTATGCTATAGTCCCTTATGTGAAATTCTACATAGCTTTGTCATCATGTTGAACCCTAACACTCCGTTCACTACAAGAAAATTACTGAATAGCGATAGAATATTACTGAAGGAAACAAAACCAATGCTATTTACCGACAGAAAAACAAATCCTGTCGGTAAATACGGCGTTGTTTTCGTATATAGCGACGGAACTACAAATCCGTCGGCAACACTGGAGGGAAGGAATTTTGCGCAAAATCTCCGACGGCATATAGCGACGACAAAGCTTACGGCGTCAGCAAAAATTGCAGGAACCGTTTCCTTGCCTCGACGTTTTGTTAAAGACGACGATATAAACCCTTGATTACCGATGGAATTAGTGTTCCGTCAGTATTTGAGTTTTCACCGTCAAGAATTACCGCTTTTTTAGCAACGGAATTTGTGTTCCGTCGGTAACTGTCGGCAAGTTGCGTCGTGAAGACGACGAGGGAAAACCTAGATTACCAACGGAATGTGCATTCCGTCGGTAATCCGGCGACTTTAACTCACACACTGCCCACCCCCCACGCACATTTCTTCTTCTCTCCTCGCGATTGCCTTCTATTTTCCAACCCCTTCTCTCGCATTTTTCGGTTGTTTTTCGACTGTTTTCTTACTCATCGTGCGTTGTTTGAGGTAAACTCTCTAATGAGTGTGTTATTTCTCCAGAAAAAGCATGTTTTTGGTGTTAAACATGAGTATTTGGTGATGAAATCTTGCTTGATTATTATTGATGTTTGCGATTTTTTCGTATAATTATTGGTTTATTTGTTGTTTATATGTGTCATTGTTGGTAAATAATGAAAAAATGCAATTAATTTTTGGTTAGATTGAGATAATACATATTGCCTATGAGGTGTTCGATAAAATGCCTTTTATGATGTTTAAAATGTTTTTTATAATTGTTGTGTTAATTTGAGAATTTGAATATTTAATTTCGATAAAATGTTTAATTTGAAGTTTTAATTTATCGAATTTAACATTTAATTGTGAATTTATTGTATATATATGAATATTGTCATTAATTATTATTAATTATTATTAATAATAAGTATTAATATAATTAGTAATATTATTAGTAAGTATTAATTATGAATAA
>JAOQMS010000003.1:26975078-26985601 GCA_027563885.1 Erythroxylum longipes
CTTGTGATACATAAATAATTATTAAAATTAATGATATAAATAAATAAAATTCAATACTAAATAATAATATCAAATAGCTATTAAATAAATTAAAATTGGAAAATTACCAAATTAAATTAAATTTATTTCTTTTAAAAAATTTACAGAATTCTGCGACGTTTCTTTTCTTTCCGCGACATTTCAAAATGTCGCAGATTCATGGACTTTTCGCGACGTTAAAATAAAATGTCGCGGAATATTAAGCAACGTTTATTAAATCTCCACGGAAAGTTAGTTTCCGCGACGTGTTGAAAAACGTCACGGAAAGAAAGTTTCCCTGATGTTTATAAAACTTCGCAGAAATAGGAATCATTAATATTCCGTGACGTTTATTAAATCTTCGTGAAAATTTAGTTTCTGCGACTTGTTGAAAAACGTTGCGGAAAGAAAGTTTCCCTGACGTTTATAAAACGTCGCAGAAACATTCTTTCTGCGACATTTTTTAAACGTCGCGAAAACTTTATTTCCGTGACGTTTCCCAACACGTCGCGGGATATTAATGATTCCGTGACGTTTTATTTTAACGTCGTGGAAAGGCATATTTTTTCGTAACGTTTTCATAAACGTCGCGTAATGCTTATACATACCGCGACGTTTTCCTTAAAACATCGCGGATAGGTTTTGCCTATACCACAATCCGCGACGTTTTTTGTGACATTTTTTAAATGTCGCAAAAGGTTATCTGCGATGTTTTTGAAAATTCTGTGCCTTTTTAAAAACGTCACAGATTAGCTTTTATTCTTGTAGTGCCACGATTGAAACATAAGAGAAAAATGTATAATTCACATCTAGCGTCTCAGGTTGGTGTGATCAGCATATATATAATTTCCTTGGCCAAGAAAAGCAACGCCCGCACATCATCTTCACTTCCCGCACATCATCTTCACATTAACATCTATTGCACATACACGCCATCTTCACTTTTTACACCCACAGCACCTTTAATTGCTAGACACCCATGCAGGATACATGAAGACGTGAACCCTAGCTCCCTTTTCTATGGCTTATCTGACGTGGAGTCAAAAATTAAAATAAATAGAAGGACAATGGTCGATCAAAGCCACCCTTCATTCACAATAAAAAATACCATAATACCCTTCATCTTTTCATCCACGTAAGACACTTAATCCTTCTTTAAATTCACATCTATGCAAGATAGAGTTCTACACAATCAAGAACATTATCCAACTAGTTCAATTCAAGACAATAAAAATATGATAAGTCCAATTTATAAAAATATGCCAAAATAAAATAAGTAGATATATTCACCATATATCTAACAATCTCTCCCTTTTTGGCATATTTGTCACAAATACTAAGCTCCTCCCAAATCATATAATTGGACATATAGATATCAAATTCACACTACATATGAACTCGCCCTCAATCCAATATCAAGTTCCTAAGAACATCACAAGTAACAACAATCCAATCATCCAAATTTCTCCCCCTTGGGATAAATGATGCCAAAAACGATGACGAATAGTCACGCATATACCTTGAAATCTCCTCCTGAATAGAACATTCACCATAAACAATCTGATATCTCCCCTTTGAGATAAAATAGTATCAAAACGCATAATCTTAATAGGTACAATGGAAGAATCATAAGCACGCCAAGATAACAACTCACCATCAGTCAATACACATGCCAACATATCATTACTTACTTCAATTCCATCTTCATAAGACTGATCAAATTCATAAACCCAAGCAAATAAAGAAGACTGTTGCCAATGTAGTGAGAGAGAGAGATAACCGAGAGAGAGACCCACACTGATGAGAGAGTTGACGAATCTTCGATGGAGCCAAATAGAAGTCACAATGCAAAAGCTGAAATGACAATTGCAACAAAAAAACTAAAAAGGAACTAAAACAAATTTTTACTTTTCTTTTCCTTTTTTTGTTTTTTTAAAAATAACATCAAACTATGCATCAAAACTGTAAAGCACACAGTCCCTGTGCCCCTCAAAGAAATTCAAACCTGGTCTTATTCCTTATCACATTATCTCGGTCATCAACTGTCTGATTGATTTCTTCATCTGAAGTAACTGACTTATCCTTAGTTTAAACAGTTGCTTTATAAGTAGTAACTAACTGTGAATCTGGATACTTTCTTTTTTTCCTTCACTACGTCTTTGTACTTGTACTTCACTCTTTTTAGCCCAAGAGTGCTTCGGTAATATGGGTTATTGCTGGAAATTTAGTAGAGAGTTTCTAGATTTTTGGTTTTGACCCCTTTGAAACATAATTTGTAACATCTTGTAGCATCTCAACCTTATGTGCCCGATAACTCCACAAAAATGACACGTGGGTACGAATCTTCGAATCTTTCTCGATGTTCCTTCTTCTTGGACAGATCTGGACATATCATTTTTCTCTTCATTCACCTTAGAGCATTCTCCCTTATAACCAATGCCTTGAAGATCTCTTTTAACCTTACCGATTTCAATTAACTTTTCTAACTTTTTCGTGCCTCCATTCAACATTCTCAAGCCCTTTTCAGTACTTGCTAACTTCAGTCTGGCTTCATCGAGCTCATCTAAAGCTACCATCAATTTCTTTTCTAACTCTTGGATAGTGTTCTTCATGGAGAGATTCTCTTCCTTCAATTTGTCATTCTTTCTACATTTATTCACCCGTTTTTCATACATAGCTTTGTAAGCCTCGTAAAAATTCTCCTTTCTATCATTCAGACCACTTTCATCACTGTCATAATCAGATATTGTGTCTTGATCTTAGTTGTTTACATTTTTTTGGAGATTTTTTGAGTTTCCCTTTTTCTCATCTTCAGTTACTTCCTTCTCAGTTACTGTTAAGCATGAAACTACACTTTTTCTATACAAATCAACTAATGCAACATTATTAGCAATTTCTTCTTCGCTGCCGTATTCACTCTAGGAATCATTCTCACTCCCATGGCGACGTTAGTGATTCCCATGTGAGAAGACGACTAGAAAATGTCACATGTGAGAAGACGACTAGAAAGTGTCATGACTAATCTTGTGGTGCGATGTCACTGGATAGTAGAAGAAGATGTTAGTGGTGTCGGCTGCCAAGGGTGGTGGCGGTTACGGCATGTTGACAGCTAGGGTTTTATCTTAATGATTCTAGGGGGTTTCTCTTGGAACAAGGGTATTGTTTGGCTACTTAGAACATATTATCCTAGGTATGAAATAAGTTTATTCTAGGACTGTGTTTGATAATGAGGATAAGACTCTTTTAGGACTCTTTTAGGGTTGGAATAAGATACTCTCGACCAAAAACAGGAGTTGTTTGGAAATAAAAATAAAACTTGTTTTAGTATTAGAATAAGGCATGTTACTTATTAGATTAAAGTAATCCAAAAAAACAAAGTTGTCTTTAATTTGGAGTATAGTATTTCAAGACATATTAATAAACAAAAATTTTAAAATTGTCTTAAAATCAAAATTCAATTACAAAATTAAAGTAATTTTTCTTAATAATAATTTGTTGACTCCTAATTTAATTTTAAAAAAGTGGTTTCTAACATTAAAATTAATTTGCTTTAGTTAGATTGAAATTAATTCATTAGCTTCTTTAAAATTAAGAAAATTGTTTTCGTAAGTAATTAAGAAAAGTGTTTCTTAGTTAAATTTATTTCTTTCAATTTGATTGAGATAAATTAAATTTATGATTTTATTTATTTAGAGAATTATTATTATATTTATGTAGAAATTGTTTATTTATTTATGAATACTAAATTTCCTAATTTATTGGAAGAGATATTTTTCTTGAATAAAATCTGAAAAATGTTTTCGTTATTAATTGAGAAAATTTTTCTTTTTAATAATTTTGAAAATTAGTTTTCTAATTTATTAAGAAAATGTTTTCTAATAAACTAAGAAATAAATCTCTAAATAAAAATAAAAATGACTTCTTAATTAAATAAAAAGTTTTATTTAATTTTGAAATTTTGTTAAGGGAGTCAAGATAATTGAAAATAGCTTCTAATCGAATTTGAAAAAATGTTTTAAAATCAAATTAATTTTTCATTTGGAAAAGGAATTTAATTCATTAAGACATCAATGAGTTTAATCTAATTTAATTTTTCAAAGAGTTAGAAATATTATTTTAGTTTTTGAAGATCAATAACTAGAATCAAACGAAGCTTAATATTTTAAGCATATAATTTGATTATGAGTACATAAGTTGTATACTTTATTTATATGTTTGATCTATTATCCTAGATGTATGTTGAATTTTATGTTTTATATATATGATATTTTACATGCAATTTTCTGTTTGATGAGACACAAAATTAAATATCTCATTAAAAATATTAAATACATGTTTTGAACATGATTGTTGCCTTTCATTTTCATACAAATAGACTAGAGTTCTATTTATTATTAGGTTTGTGAGCAAACTTAAAACCGCTTTAACCCGAATATGTTTAGGCTTATGGTAGTGGGTTCTATTTAACTAAATTTGTGTGATTTGGATGAACAAACTCTTGATCACATTAATTTAGATGCAGGATTATGAATAATATATAAGATATGTTTTGAAAAGAGTTGTCACCTAATAGATCAAAGAATCACATGGGATGTGATTGATAAAGTTATTATCTATGTAATTATTTAGTTAGTTTATTGTGCAAACTCAAGATCAACTATATTTTATAAATGGCAATTAGGTCGGGGCCTAACCTAAGCTGAAGTCATTGTGCTAGGCCTTGGTTAACAAGCCTTTGGCCTATTTTTGGAAAAAAGCAGCTCGAGTGTGAGCCCAGCCTGAGTCCCAACACTTATAAGCAAAACGATGTCATTTTTGTATTTTTAATTTAAAAATAGTTTGGGTTGAGCCGAATCGAGCTCGAGCCTGGCTACATCAGGCTCGAACCACCATGGCCCACTAAATTTGAATGAGATCTTAGCCCACTAAAAAGATTAAAGTATTCTTTTCGATTGTTTGAGGGCTATTATTTCGAATAAAATAGTGAGAATAACTAAATACATGATTAAAGTCCTAATCTTATTTTGTAGTCATGGTACGTAATGAATTACTTGCTTTTTTTACTTTTATATTTTTTCTAAGTAGAATTTACCTTGTTAAGTATAGTTGATACTAGGAGTTAATAAACCAAATTTCCTAGACATAAGATTATGTTTGAGAAGAGTTCTCAAAGTTTGATAGAAAAAAAATTGTATGTCTATCATAAAATTTTGTTATTAATCCTAGTTGATGATTTGATGTTAAAGTTTGAAAGGTATATCAAAATCATATGGATGATAAAATGTATTGACATTTTGAGTTGAATGATGTCTTATAAACTTTGACCAAAACATGTTAGATGTAGCTCAACATTATGATAGCAAGATGCAAGAGATTGTATAGAGTAGAGATAAAAGATATAATACCTTGATGAAATTGTGTCATTCAATTTACTCTAATAAAAGCATAGTTTTAGACTACAATTAAAGGCATTTGATATAGTATGATAATAGTTGTCATTGGAAGAAAAATAATTGCATGACTTTTCTTGCCTATACGCAATATGATAAAGATCATATATATTTCTAGTTCATGCTTATGATTATATGATACTAAATTCACATTTAACATTATTATAATATTTAATGCATGATAAGAAACATATTGTTGAGTAAAAATAGTTAACCTAATTTTATGCAAATAGTTTATATATGTTGGATCAAAGAAAACTTATGCTTAACATAATGGAAAGAATACAAAGTTGGATAACTAAGACTATCATTTTATGCCATATTGGTTAGATTAACATGATGAGAATCATAAAGTTAGATACAAGGATATATGTATCCTTTTAAATGAAACTTGTTAAGTTAAAGAATAACCAAATCAACCTCTAATGAAAGGATGATGATGGTTTTTAATTGTTAAATTTATACATGTGATGTATTGGATATAATAACAATTCATAAAGGAATGATACTCATATTTCATTAGATTACTAATGGCTTTTTGTGATATAGTCACATGTATTAAATTAAATAATGAACTAAAATTTTGAACATTTCAAATTGTTTTAATCTAGTTAAAAATTTGGCCTTGAGAATGTTGAAACACTTCGATGAGATCATTTTGGTGAGTTTTAAATTTGTGGTTATCTATAAAGAATTAGATTCTCTGGTGAATACCTTTATAATAAAATTCCATAAGAGAATGGATTTGTGTGAGGAGAGTACAATATGAGATATTGTATAATAAAATATTTTTTCTTTTATAGTTATCTCTAGTACAATGAATTACCTTTAATATTTCCAATTAGATCAATTGGCAAGATTTCATATCAAATATGAAACACTAAGACTTTGAAAGGGTCAAAGTTAATGATTTAAAGATGTGATGCTTAGTTGAAGCATGTATTATCTATTTAGTTTATAACTAAATTGGGTAATAAAAGGTTATGAGATATCCAAAAATATTATATTGGATATAATATTTTTTTGGTGATGATTATAAATTTATCACATTTATAAGAAGGTTAGTCGAAGTAGACATATTGCTCACAGAGAACAGCAATTTTAATTTCAATTGTTGAAAATCTAATTGTCTAAGAACAACTTTTTTGTTTTGGATATGAAGAGGTAATATCTTAATTCTGGAAACTAGATCTATATAGATGAATTGGAAGTTGTGTACCTATTAAAGATATCCATTATTCTATGTATGAGTTTATATTTAAGTTCAAGGTTATATGGATACTAACTATAGAAGTAAATCCTAATTAAGGTCCACTACAAGGAAAATGTCATTTTGCGACGGAAATTACCGATGGAAAGCATAAACATTCCGTCGATAATACATATTACCGACGGAGTTTACCGATAGACAAAAGCGTCGTAGAATCGGCTGTAGCTAATACTTACCGACGGTCAAAGTAGATTCTGTCGGTAACTTTACCGACGGTACATTTGTTACCGTCGGAATATTATCTTACCGTTGGTATATTTATCAACAGTTTACTCTGTGCTTAACAGTTGGTACCATTTAGCGACGGTTGTTTTGTTCCGTCAGCATATTTACCGATGGTAACAAACTTACGGTCGGTATATTTGATAAAAGCTTTACCGACGGATATGAATTCCATTGGTAATTCCTTGTACCATTACTGATGGAAGAACTCGTGGATCGTCAGTAATTGGTCATGTATTTACTGACGGACATTTCTTTCCGTCGGTAAATGCGTTACTTAATTTTTTAAAATATATAATAGATATTGTCATTATATTTAAATTATGGTTAATGCGTAATTTTAATAATTATAAATTTATAGTATACATTTAATTTTTTGAAATAGAAATTTTGATTAATGATTAAAAGTTAAAATGTCTTAATTGATAATAAAAACATTACATTGTAAATAATAAGTATTTGTAATACAAACTAAATGACTAAAAGTACATTATTGATCTGGAGATGGCGGATGCTCTGATTGGCCCCTATGCTTCAACTCATCCACCTCCTGACGGAGCTGAGCGTTGAACTGCATCAACTTTTGTTGTTGTGCCATCGACTGTTGCAACTATTCTAACATCTATTGCAACTGAGTCGACAATGTCTGCACTGTGCTCTCAAGTGCTTCCACTTGACTGGTGGTGGACCGCCTAGCAGATGCTACTGTACTGGACGTGAAGGATTGCAAATAACAAGTGTTCGCAAATGAATCTAAGCTGAATATCCTCCCACGACGGTCCCTACCACCCACTACTTAAAGATGAGTTTTAGTGTCATCAATATCTTCAGATTGTTGAGACCGTCAGTCAATGCTTTGTTGTATTTGGTCCTATCAGAAAGCAATGATTATAATTAGTAAGTGATAATTATTAAGCATTATTAATATTAAATCATAAATTTCACATACATTGAGTTCTCTACAACGATTGTTGACGAATGTCACACCGTCATGCTTCTTAGTGTGAGTGTACAGAAATAGCTGACGGGTTGTAGGCCTCATGCCCATAGACTTTTCCTGCATAAGAATAAAATGTTAATTATAAGTGAAATAGATTTTATAAAAATTTCGGTAGAGTTTCCTCTATTTTTATGAAATCTACCCCCTGTTGAACAAAAAACAAAACTAAAACCACAGCCATATATGGCACTAGTATAACATTATCATTCTCAACAAGAAACACATATTTTCATTCCAAAATTCACACAAAAAATTTAATAGAAATACAAATGAATTAGAATTTATAAAAATTTTGACAGGGTTTCCTCTATTTTTATGAAATTTACCCCCTGTTGAACAAAGAACAAAACTAAAACTATAGTCATATATGGCACCTATATAACATTATCATTCTCAACAAGAAACACATATTTTCATTCCAAAATTCACACATAAAATTCAATAGAAATACAAGTGAATTAGAATTTATAAAAATTTCAGCAGGGTTTCCTTTATTTTTATGAAATCTACCCCCTGTTGAACAAAGAACAAAACTAAAAAACACAGCCATATATGGCACCAGAAATATATATTTTCATTCCAAATTTTAACACAGCAAATTGAATTAAAATACAGCAAAGAAAAGAGATGAGAATATAACTGTAAATTGTAGATACCTACAAGTCTCTGTGCATGCTTTTGGTGGGTAACAGATCCTTCCATATGTATGGGAAGACTCTCTCCCTCAGGTCCTCCACGTCTTTTGGCTGAATTACGTTGTGAAATGGACATGGTCTCAAGTGATGTCATTATACCATCCAAGAATTTGATCAAAACTACGATCAGAAATGTGCCCTTCAGACTTAATGTTCAAGATACGAGCAATTGAAGACAATTGAGTCATTGTCTCACAATTTGGCCATAGTTCTTGGTCAGCTGAGTGTAGTAAGTCAAAAAACTATTTGGATTAAGGGTTGGGTTCTTCTTCAAGATTTTCTATATTTTCCTAAAAGTTATAATCGCCTGCATCATAAACTATTTGCATGTAAGGATTTTTAGTTGCATCGACATTATTTGTTTTAAATCCAATCCCCTCTTCAAACTCATTGAAGCTAACTGACGATTATGCTTGATTACTCTTTGAGGTGCTATAAATCAACGGTTCTCCATGTCGTATCCACTGAAAATAATTGGGAACAAACCCTCTTCTCAACAAATGCCCGTTCACTTCATCATTAGGAAGGAAACGAATGTGTTTGCATTTTTTACATAGACATCTGATCTTTGGCCCATCTATATATGCAGGGTGAGAACATGCACAATGAATAAAGGCTTCAACTCCCTCAAAAAATTCAGGATTAATGAAACCATCATGTGATATTCTTCTATACATCCAAGATCTATCAACATTGCTCATTTCTGCAAAACTGTTAATTTAAATTAGTGATTCCATACTATGTATGCTTTACGGCACCCTAAAAGTTACAGAACATCTAAACTTTACACATCTCCTAATTGTTAACCAATTTAATTAATCACCTACAATTGATTTCAAAACTATAGTACGTGGCATTGTTTACACCTGTGAATCAAGAAAACAAGTTCTCGCTGTGACTCCTAGGCTTGTGGAATATTTCATCGATAAGCCTCACGGGAGTTGTACCACGGGTTTCCAGCCTATATACCATCTTAGGGGTTTATTATGGAACAAATTGTCTTGTCTATGAAATGTATTACTTCTTTGTGCTAATACTATGTTTGCATTAATCGAATTGAAGTTTAAGTATTAATCGTAGTAATTAATCACCTGCAATAAATCAATCTAATTAATCACTTACAATTGATTTCAAATTGATTGCACATACAGTAAATACTTTGATTATTACAGAAAAACATAAAAGTCTTCAATGAATATAAGAATATTCTAAACAACAACACAAATTCAAGACCCCCTTTGTATTAACAATAAATCCAACGGTTTAATAATCGTATTATTAAAACAATACATATGGTAAATAATAATTAGTTGCACGAATAACTTGAATGGATGGATAACTTCAAACTACGACGAAGACAGATCAATGACGCTCTTCAACACAATACATGGCTTACGAAAAAGAATATGAAACAATTAATCTAATACACTTGGGTAATACAACATTATAAACTAATGTAAGGAAAGGACTGAACACTCAATAATTGTTGTATTAGCTCAAAGTATAAGCACAAAAGTATCATAATCCTATTATTAAAGAAATACATATAGTAAACAACTATATTATATTAAATATAACAATAATTATTATTACTAAAAATTAAATTAATAATAAATTGAATAAGAATAATAAATTTAATAATAATAATATGTATTATTATTATTATAAATATATAATTGTTATTATAATAAATATAATTGATACAAATAATAAAGGTAATAATAATAAAATTAATACTAAGTAGAACATTAATACTACTAATAATAATAATAAATGATACAAATAATAAACTTAATAATAATAAAATTAATAATAAGTAGATCATTAATATTAAACTAATAATATTAATCAATTTAATAAGATTAATC
>JAOQMS010000003.1:26990019-27002167 GCA_027563885.1 Erythroxylum longipes
TGTTCTGTCCATCACAACCAAACAGCTCACTGTCTCCAATTTCTGTTCTGTTCCGTCTCTAAATTTCCGTCTCGTTCTGTCTCTGCATATTAGGGACAGTAACCAAACAGACTGTAAGTGATGGTGATTTGTAGAAGAAGCTGTCTTCGAGGTGATATGGAGCTTGAAAACAAAGCATGGACAAACGATAGAATTTTGATGTATATAGAATCTATGCAACTTGTAAAGGATCTTCTTTTAGCAAACTGCAAACTCTTGTGGTCCACCAGCCAAGCCAACCACCGAGTCTGTCTTCGCATCACTCATTCTTTTTCGTCTTCTTTTCGTCAAAATTTTGCAAAAGATCAGACCTTTACTAAGAACTGAGTCTGGCCTGTTCTTTCCTTTTTTTATCAGTGAGTTGATTATGACATGTTTAGGCCACACGCTTGGAAAGTTAAAACACTTTAAAGGGAAGGTAGAGATGACCCAGGTACTCAGTTTCCGTTTTATTCCCTTCTTTTTTTCTTGCAAAACTTCCTCCACTGTATAAAGGCAGGCGCAGATCTATGAATAGGGGATGTTGTGCGAGTATCTACTTTTTTCGTCTTTCTTCAAGACCAATAAATCTCTCTCTCTCTCTTCTTACTACAAGTCTGTCTGTGATGGGTAAAAGTGGTAGGCATAAGTCAACGTGAAGAAGAAACAAAATTAGTGGCCTGACATTTGTTGGACTGTATTTCATCCATAGTTGGACAGATGATGAGTGTACTACAAATGTTACTAGCAAAAGTCTATGTTGTACTTCTTTACAGTACATGTCAAGGTGGCTCTCAACATTTTCTCATTTTTGATGGGCTGTTAAGAGCTACCGTCTTACATCTATATAAAGTATCGAGATTTTCCCAGCAAATTGTACTAATTAGCAGAGCGATACAAGGATTTAAATCCATTTTACCGGTGAGGCATTTAATGCTCTGGTATCTGCATTAAAAGACTTCAAAATTCAGGTTTTTTTGTGGAGGTTTCCTTGCATTGAAAGGAGGACCCTCTTGATATTCATGGCTTTTAGAGGGTTGTTGCAAGTCATAAACAGCAGCTGATGAGGATAGCCCGTGAAATGATTCCGAGTCTTTCATCTTCTTTTTGAAACACTGTTAGATTACTTGTATCCGCTTCTGTACTGTACGTTAAAGATTTGGATTGCTAATCAGTTTTTGAGAATTCTGATCAACTTCCTGTTGTATGCAAAGAGGAGTAGGCGGCCTGGTGGGTACTCAAAAGATTTGATCTTGCTGCGGTCTGTGTTGCTATTTTTGCATCCATCTCCTTTTTCATTTCTTCATCTGCTGATTCTGTTTATTGGTTTCATTAAGTCTCATATCTTTTTTGTTCATTTTACTAGAGAGTTCAGTATAAATCAAAGAAAGGGGAATATGAGCATGGAAGAGCAGGAGGTTGAGAAGTCTGAGAGGGAGGACTTGGAAGAGACTCGAGATCAACTAGAGGACTTGAAGAGAATTGCTCCGTGGACTAAACAGATCACAATCAGGGGAGTCATTGCCAGTATACTTATTGGCATCATATACAGTGTGATAGTCATGAAGTTGAACCTGACCACTGGGCTGGTCCCTAACCTCAACGTCTCTGCTGCACTTTTAGCTTTTGTCTTTCTTAGAACTTGGACTAAACTCCTGCATAAAGCAGGAATAGTGTCCACTCCCTTCACCCGACAAGAGAATACCATTGTTCAAACTTGCGCTGTAGCTTGTTATAGCATTGCTGTTGGAGGTAGACATTCTAATATCTTTGTATCATATCTGCAGCATCTTGATTTGAACTTGTTCTCTTTTTCTTTTTTTTGGGTCTATATTTAACTTTATTATGCTTTATCACTACATATGAATTGCAGGTGGTTTTGGGTCGTATCTGCTGGGGTTGAACAGAAAGACGTACGAGCAAGCTGGGGTTGACACAGTGGGGAATAATCCTGGCAGCACCAAGGAACCTGGTATCGGTTGGATGACTGGTTTTCTGTTCGTAAGCACCTTTGTTGGGCTGCTTGCACTTGTTCCTCTCAGAAAGGTGATTTATTTCTTCAACTATTCTTGTTGGTCGATTGATTGTTAGCTTGCTAGTACTACCGTTGTTATAAGATTAAATTGCTAGAACTGTGAAACTGGAAAATGACTCTGATCATGCATTTCTTGCTGCCTCAGATAATGATTGTAGACTACAAGTTACCTTATCCCAGTGGGACTGCTACTGCGGTTCTCATCAATGGCTTCCATACGCCAAAAGGAGATGAAATGGCTAAGTATGAAGCTGTCCTGAAAAAATTCTCTGTCAGTGAAACTTGAGTATTTCAGTATTCAACCAAGTGTAGATTCTTCTTGCAGGAAGCAGGTCCGTGGGTTCATGAAATTCTTCTCTCTGAGTTTTCTTTGGGGATTCTTCCAGTGGTTTTATTCTGGTGGACCGCACTGTGGTTTTTCTCAGTTTCCAACATTTGGATTGGCAGCCTGGAAAAATTCGTGCGTGTGTGACATAATTTGATAGCTTTTTTAATGTACTTTCTGGTGATTAAACTTTAGGAAATATTAACTTAATGATTTGAATTTTGCAGGTTTTACTTTGATTTCAGTATGACATATGTTGGTGCAGGAATGATTTGCTCCCATGTTGTGAATCTGTCTTTACTTCTTGGTGCAGTGCTTTCTTGGGGTGTAATGTGGCCACTTCTCGGTGAACTTAAAGGAAACTGGTTTCCCCAGACTTTACCAGAAAGCAGTATGAAGAGTTTAAATGGTTACAAGGTGTCAGCAATCAATATAAGGAATTCCATGGTTGGTAGTAATCTGCTATGATCAGACTGATTACAGCTAATATTTCTTTTCTTTTCTTTTCTTTTCAGGTCTTTATATCTATTGCTCTAATCCTAGGTGATGGGCTATACAACTTTCTCAAAGTAGTCTATTTCGCTGCCAGTACTATCCATGCAAAAGCAAAAAATAGCTATCCTAGACCAAGTAAGTTGAGAATACTCATAATTTCCCTTTCCCACGTATTGAATATCTTTTGCAGCTTTTCTGCCTACCTGGTCTCTTTTCTTCCTCTTATGTGGCTTGTTAGAGTTGGTATGGTGTCTGAGACAGGTAGGAAGGGACATAGACATAACATTGTGATACTTTGGAGCTTACAAGATACTATTCAACACTATTTTCTTTATCTTTTTTTTAAAAAATTATTTTCTTTATGCAGGTGCAGCATCTGGTCGTAAAAACCAACTTCTTGATGACCTAAAAAGAAACGAAGTCTTCACAAGAGAAAGCGTTCCGATGTGGGTGGCATGTTTAGGTTACATAACCTTCTCCATCATATCGATCATCGTGATCCCGCTCATGTTTTCTGAACTTAAGTGGTACTATGTACTTGTTGCCTACATTTTTGCACCCTCCCTCAGCTTCTGCAATGCGTATGGTGCTGGTCTAACTGACATGAACATGGCCTACAATTATGGAAAAGTGGCCCTCTTTATACTTGCGGCATTGGCTGGTAAAAATGATGGTGTGGTGGCAGGACTTGTGGGATGTGGATTGATCAAATCCATTGTTTCTATCTCCTCAGATTTGATGCATGATTTTAAGACTGGTCATCTGACTCTCACTTCTCCTCGAGCAATGCTTGTTGGCCAGGCGATTGGGACTGCCATCGGCTGTATTGTAGCTCCTGTTACATTCTTTCTCTTCTACAAGGCCTTTGATGTTGGGAACCCTGGTGGAGAATTTAAAGCTCCCTATGCACTCATCTACAGGAACATGGCAATTCTAGGAGTTGAAGGCTTCTCTGCACTTCCCCATCACTGCTTGCAACTCTGTTATGGTTTCTTCGCATTTGCTATACTGGCCAACCTATTAAGAGATGTGTCACCCAAGAATATTGGAAAATGGCTTCCTCTTCCAATGGCTATGGCTGTGCCCTTCTTAGTGGGTGCTTATTTTGCAATTGACATGTGCGTGGGGAGTCTTGTCGTGTTTGTATGGCACAGATTAAACAGCAAGAAGGCAAGCTTGATGGTTCCAGCCATGGCTTCTGGCTTGATCTGCGGAGATGGGTTATGGATACTCCCCTCATCAATCCTTGCTTTGGCCAAAGTTCATCCTCCTATCTGCATGAACTTCTTAGCTAGCAAGTAAAATTTTAGATAAACAAGGGAGACAGACATAGATAAATCAGATGTTCACACCCAAAGTATGGAGGATCGTAGAGTTACTATGTAGTAGTTAGATGAATGTCACACATGATAGAAACGGTTAAAAATAAAGTAGAGCATGCAAGCATGAATAATTTTACTGGAAAAATGGGAACGCTGAATTGTGATTGTACCCTGAGTTTGAGTTGCATAGAACTTGAGGATAAATAAGCTCCCTTCTTGTAACTGAATCATATATTCATTACTCATAATGAGAAATTTTTCATTTGGATTTGGCGGGGTTTGCTCGACTTTCCAATTACCTAAAAAGCAAATTGGTCAATAAAGAAATAAAATTTTCTCTCGTAGGAGCAAGCTTATTTATTATCTGATAATGTCACCGAATCTCTCTATATCTCATAGAGAAAGAATGGAAAATTACTGGCCTGACATCAAAAGAAACTGTATTTGATTCACAATTGTGAAAATGTTTCTGTACCACATTATTGCTACAAGGCCCTGTCTTTCTACTAATTTTATAGTACATGCAAAGACGGTTCTCCAATTTTTGTGTTGTTTCTGTGTAGGTCCATTAGTATTACTGTAAAAGGTGTTTATCAAGTACAAGGATTTTGACTAATAACCGAAGTAACAAGAAGGATGATTTGCTAACTCCAATGATGGTTGACGGTCTTGGTATTACATTTGTTTACTTGCATTGAAAGGATTGGCACGACAAAATTTGTCGACTTCTCTGTTTGTTTCTCCAAGTCAGCAGCAGCTGATGAGGGACAACCCATGTGCTGACTGAGGCGGATAATATCCTTTTGGCAATTGTTATTACAGGTTGCTGAAATTTGGATTCCTTCCGAGTTCTTCAAAACTCAGGTCAAATTCCAACAAGCCAAAGAGAACAAGAAAAAAATTAAAGAACCAGCCAGAGGGACGACTCATAAAGGTATTGACTTTACTGGACTCCTTCACGCTTTTGACGATTCCTTAACATTGCCATTTTTCTTGAGTTCTGATTGTGCTATTGTTTGTCTTATTTTGTGTTATAGGAAGCAGACTTTTGCCAATTGTGGAAAGTGGAATATGAGCATTGAAGAATCAAAAGAACTCGAGACGTTTGAGAGGGAGGACTTGGAACGGACTCAAGAGGAGATAGAGGACTTGAAAATTGTTCCCTGGACTAAACAGATCACAGTCAGGGGAATAATTGCTAACATAGTTATTGGAATGTTATACAGTGTGATAGTTATGAAGTTGAACCTGACTACCGGCCTGTCCCCTAATCTCAATGTCTCTGCTGCTCTTCTAGCTTTTGTCTTCCTTAGAACATGGACCAAGATCCTTCACAAAGCTGGAATAGTTTCCAATCCTTTCACTCGGCAGGAGAACACTGTAATTCAAACCTGTGCTGTAGCTTGTTATAGCATTGCTGTTGGAGGTTAGACATTCTTTTCTTTGCATAATATCTGAAATATCTGGACATTTTTGAAACATTGGCTAATTTTATGTGTTTACTCGAGTTTTGCTTCATTTTTCACTCTTGAAATCACAATCTATGTTAAAATATGGAATTGCAGGTGGTTTTGGGTCTTATCTCCTAGCTTTGAACAGAAAGACATATGAACAAGCTGGTGTTGAGATGGTGGGAAATACCCCTGGGAGCATCAAGGAACCTGGTATTGGCTGGATGACTGGTTTTGGCTTTGTAAGCAGTTTTGTTGGGTTACTAGCACTGGTTCCCCTCAGAAAGGTGATTCATTTTGCAGTACTTTTCTTTAATGAATTGATTATTAGTATACTATTGGCGTTGTAGATCCTTTGTTTCATAGACTGGGTGGAGAACGAAATGAAATGGAATTAGTGAACAAATACTTGCTCGTTGCTTGTGTCTTAATAGTACTTCAAATTGGCTCCTTGTGAATGAACTAGAAACACTAGCTACTTGGCCTTCTATTTAATGGCATTATGGATCATGGATTTTTCAAATTTCCACTAAAGAAGAGTTTAAGAGTTAAATTTTGAACGCTGAGTGAATTTTGATTCTGTTGATCCTCAGCTTTTCTCAAAATTTTTGCTTGAAAGACTTAAAACTGTCATTTGATCGTGCTGTTTTTTCTGTCCCAGATATTTATAATAGACTACAAATTATAATACCCAAGTGGAACTGCTACTGCAGTTCTCATCAATGGATTCCATACTCCGAAAGGAGACAAAATGGCTAAGGACGCTGATCTGATCTGATCTGATCTAAAATTTTGCATAGATCTCCAAGTATCGAAGTACTCAAACAAGTGAGAATTTACGTTTCGGGAAGCAGGTCCGTGGGTTCATGAAGTTCTTTTGTGTTAGTTTCGTTTGGGGCTTCTTTCAGTGGTTTTATTCTGGTGGAGAACAATGTGGGTTTGCTCAGTTCCCAACATTTGGATTGGCAGCTTGGAAAAATTCGTGAGTATATGAATAAGCATTGGATGATTTAATTGCTAGAAATATAAATATGCTCAAATAGTGATGTTACTCATCACTGACAAATAATTTGGATTTATGCAGATTTTACTTTGACTTCAGTATGACTTACATCGGAGCTGGGATGATTTGTTCTCATCTTGTGAACTTGTCTTTGCTTCTTGGCGCGGTGCTTTCATGGGGTGTAATGTGGCCACTGATAGGGAGGCTTAGAGGAAATTGGTTCGCTGAGAGTTTACCTGAAAGCAGTATGTGGAGTTTAAATGGTTATAAGGTGCACAAGCCATGACATCTTAGACTGCATTCATGAGCTTATTGCATTATTTTCCTTTTTAATTTGTCCCAGAGGAAACTCGCATAAATCATTTACATAATAACTCATTTTGTATCAGGTTTTCATATCCATCGCTCTAATATTAGGGGATGGGCTGTACAACTTTCTCAAAGTTATCTATTTCACTGCCAGTTCCATTTGATCCAAAGTGAAAAATAGCTGTCCTACAGCATGTAAGTCAAGATTTCTTCATTATTCCCTGCTAGTGGCAGTACAGTACCTTGAAATAAAAAAGAGGCCACTGCCTTGCCTGAAATCTTTTTTCAGCTTTTCTGTTGTTTTCGATACTATAAATATACAACATTGTTTAATATTTTAGCTTATCACGTAGACAGTGCTTGCTAAAACTCTTACTTTCTATATGCAGCATCGGATAATAAGAATCAAGTTCTTGCTGATCTACAAAGAAATGAAATGTTCGTAAAAGAGAGAATTCCTTTGTGGGTTGCATGTTTAGGTTACTTGGCTTTCTCCATTATCTCAATTATTGTGATACCTCTCATGTTTCCTGAAGTGAAGTGGTACTATATACTAGTTGCCTACATTCTTGCACCCGCTCTCAGCTTCTGCAATGCCTATGGTGCTGGTCTAACTGACATGAACATGGCCTATAATTATGGAAAAGTCGCCCTCTTTGTATTAGCAGCCTTGGCTGGTAAAAATGATGGTGTGGTTGCTGGACTTGTGGGATGTGGTCTTATCAAATCCATTGTCTATATTTCTTCTGATTTGATGCATGACTTGAAGACTGCTCATCTCACCCTTACTTCTCCTCGATCAATGCTTCTTGGCCAGGCCACTGGGACTGCCGTTGGTTGTGTTGTAGCTCCTGTCACATTCTTTCTCTTCTACAAGGCCTTTGATGTTGGGAACCCTGATGGAGAATTCAAAGCTCCCTATGCTCTCATCTACAGGAACATGGCAATTCTAGGTGTTGAAGGCTTCTCCGCACTTCCACAGCACTTCCCGCAGCTCTGTTACAATTTTTTCGCCTTTGCCGTACTTGCCAACTTATTGAGAGATGTGTCCCCCAATAACATTGGAAAATGGATTCCTCTTCCAATGGCTATGGCTGTGCCCTTCCTGGTAGGAGCTTATTTTTCAATTGACATGTGCGTGGGAAGCCTTGTTGTGTTTGTATGGAACAAATTGAACACCAAAAACGCCAGGTTGACGGTTCCTGCTGTGGCTCTGGCTTGATGTGTGGAGATGGGTTGCGGATACTTCCATCATCAATCCTTGCTTTGGCCAAAGTTCATCCTCTGATCTGCATGAGCTTCTCTGCCACCAAGTAAAGTTTGAAGGAGACAGAGACCAATTAAATTAGGACAGAATTTATGTTATATGAAATCGTAATTTGAACACTTTTTTGTACACTAGCAATTCCGAAGGGGGCAAATGTAGCCCTTATGTTCAATTACTGAAGATGCTACTGTGTATATTGAAAAGAATTGCGACCTTTCTCATTTCTTTACAGTTTCCAATAGTAGTCTTTTGGTGGTTTGGATCATTAAAAAAGAGCAAATAAGTTGTAAATTTATGTAGTTTTCGTAAAACAGATTCCTATAATCTAAATTCAGAGTTCAAGAACATCGTATTTAGCAAGTTCTGTAACTAAAGTCTTCTTTGTCAATCGTCGGTTAAAATTATTAACGAAGAGCATACATAAGATGTCATCTCTTCACAATCCTATTTCATGAGATCATGTTAGTCTAGATTTACAAGAATATATATATATGTGTGTGTGTGTGTGTGTGTAAAATGAGTTTTTGAATAAGGAAGAACGTCACGAACGCGACCATACCCTAATTGCTTTGATATGCCTATGTCAATAGTCGCGTAACTCACTATCTTTGTTTGAATAAGGACATGAGTTTCAACATATTTGACTTTCAAGTGGTGTAATTCATTATCTTTGTTCGTATGTTGACAAGGGTTATGACAGGCCTATGGCTCAGCTCATCTCCTTCTTTAAAAACTCCTCTACTAAATCAAGGAGGGAGATCGTCTCTTCCCTTAATGTTGTGCCCTCTATGCTCAAACAATCCTACCCATCTAATTTATTGTAACAAAATGACTGAGATGACTTAGGCAGAGCGTGGAACAGGATTTTGGGAACAAATGATCTGTTCGCCTAAATCAATGTGTTTGTGTTTTAGTTTGTGGCTTCGCTTCTGGAAACAAGAAACAAACACATCCTATTGCATGGTCATGTTTACCCAAAAACTTATAAGAAACAATCATTTTCTTTTTAAAATACTCTAAATTTGCACACTCGTGTATAAACATATATTTGTGTGTATGTGTCTATATGTGTACCATATATATATATATATATATATATATACATATATATATATATATATATATAGTTTTTGAATAAGGAAGCATGTCACGAGCACGACCATACCCTAATTCGTGATATTCATTAATTATTTCAGTATAGACATTAGCTTTGATATGTCTATGTCACTAGTCGTGTAACTCACTATCTTTATTCGAATATGGGCACGATTTTCAACGTATTTGACTTTCAAGTTGTGTAATTCATTATCTTTGTTCATATCTTGATAAGGGTTATGACAGTCCTATGGCTCAGATCATGTCCTTCTTTAAAAAATCCTCTACTAAATCAAGGAGGGAGATTGTGCCTTCCTTTAATGTTTTGCCCTCTATGCCCAAACAATCCTACCCATCTAATTTATTGTAACAAATGACTGAGATGACTTTGACACAGTGTAGTACCCCCTGACCGCAGGATACACACCGGGACATCCGAAGGTTATTTCGGTACATATCCTACGATAAGGGCGAGCTACGTTCGATCGCTACATTCACTTCACAAGGCATCATATCATTATTCACTTACAAGGCATCATAAGAAAATCACAATATTTTTAAACCAACCTTTTTCTCATTTCATTTCACAAAATTGAAAGTCTACATTGTATCTTTCAACACTTACTACATGTACATCATCAAAACCTAGTACAAAAGTACTACATAAAAGAGGAAAATATACAAAGTCTATCTAATATGTCCAAAAATCCCAGTTGACCGACCTTTGAGCCATTTCTTCTTTGTCAAAAGTACAAGAATGAAGCTTCTTGTAGGGTCTCTCAGTGACTCGCGTCGTCTCTCGGTCCTGAAATGGCAACGTGTAATTTTGGGTGAATCTTGCGAACTCAGATGAGATAACCATCATTGATGGTTCACTCAATTCATGCAACACATCATTTCACATAACATATATTCACATTTTAGCATAATTGATTCGTATCACATTTTCACTTAAGCATAAACAAATTTTGCATTTTCATCAATCAAACATACTTAAACAGATGCATATGGAGTGCTCATAAGACTCTTTTCCAATTTTTACGTTGTTGTGATCGAGTGCTTGAATTGTCCCGTATCCATTTGGATAAAGGGGCTCATTGACAACTGTCCTTTATCCGACGAGGATATAGGACTCATTTTACGTGGTGAGCCTTAGGCTCTTAATCACTTACTGAGCTCGAGGCTCTTTTTCACACTTTGAGCTTTAAGCTCTGATTGGTGGCTACTCTGGTCACAACTGTCATTATCTAATTGTGCATTCATGTATGGAATGCATCTATCACAATCAATCATATTATGAAGCACATAGTTCTGCACATTTACATACAAGCAGCACTTCAATATTTCAATCCAATGTCACAGTCATCGGACCTTCATTGTCCGAAATCAACAATCAAGCCACATTCATTCAATCATTCAAGACAGATTTTAAGCAAACAAGTACTTAAGTACAGTCTAGGTTACTCACCATTTGCTCCAGAAGCTATTGCCTCGAAATCCTGGCAACGTCTGGACGATGGTGTTTAATTCGTTCCTCTCTATTATGCAAAACATATATATATATCACAACATGCATAAGTATAATTGTTCAATAATGCCCATGTAAGAAATGAATTCTGTACAATGCATGTTCATGACAATCTCGGGTATCCTTCCATCAGTTTCTTCACAAAAATCTCTCTCATATCGAAACTCATCTAAGTATAATTCATTCTTAGGTTTATGCCTCACTAAAACCGTTAAATCACAATTCCTTTCCCATTGGCTCTATTCACATTAAATCAAAGAATGCAATTGATATAATTTGGTTATACCGTCAACAGACCTATCTTGGGACAATTGGCATAACTCTCTCTACAGATGTCGGATTAAGATAATCTTAGGACGATTTCAAAGAGGACTTCAAGATCTACCAATTTTGTGAAGACTTGAAGACAAATTCTATTGTCTAAAGGGTCAAAAATGGACCAGACGATAGCATCAGACAATAGTATACAGAAGAAGAAGTTTCGGTCATATAAGCAGAAAGTAAACGAAACAAAAAGTAGACGAAGCAAAAAGTAGATGAAATAAAAAATAGACGAAACAGAAAGCAGAAGAAGCAAAAAGCAGACGAACGCAAAAGCAGACGAATGCAAGAAGCAGACGAAGCAATAAGTAGACGAAGTTCGTCAGAAAGTAAAAGAAGCAAAAAGTAGACGAAGTTCGTCAGAAAGTAGACGAAGCAAAAGTAGACGAAACAAAAAGCAGAAGAAACAGAAAGTAGAAGAAGCAGAAAGCAGACGATTCAGATGGTCAACTTAAGACGAAGCAAACTCAACTTAAGAAGATATGACGTCATCATAGACGATGTGACGTCATCACAAACGATAGACGAATGCAATAAGAAGACAATTTAGATGGTCAACTTAAGACGAAGCAAAGTCAACTTAAGAAGATATGACATCATCACAGACGATGTGACGTCATCACAGATGATACGTCTTTACAGACAATAGACGAATGCAATAAGCAAACGATTTAGATTGTAACATTCTGTCACCTATATATACGGTTAGAACGCATAATTATGAGACATTTATATGACTTAAGCTAAATGAATATTAGACATAAGTTATGACATACGGTTTGGCACATCCATACAATTATATATGCTTCCATTTGGCATTTTCGGATAAGTATGACCAATTGTAATTATGATAAACAGTACACGTGAAGAGCATGGGGATAATATTGTTTAAGTTAGGAAGGCTCCATTACAGGTTGTAATTATGACAAATGGTAAGTCAGTGGAGATGAATAGTACACGTGAGGGGCATAGAATGAAC
>JAOQMS010000003.1:27002267-27027941 GCA_027563885.1 Erythroxylum longipes
CCCATGCAATTACGTGTGCACTATTTGAACGTTATGCAAGCTGAACTAGCTAATCTTCTATTATACCTACTCCTGAATATATGCTCATCTGTTTGAATGAATAACCTTGAAATGTGTTATCTCTGTATGATCTGGTGAATCCATCAATGATGGTTCATTCACTGAGTTCGCAAAACTCACCCAAAATTTGCACTTATTTTTCAGGATCAGAAGATTACCCCGTTAGGCTAACGGAGGTACACCTACAGCATACAAATGAAGGATAGAGGTCGGGATCAGTTCACGTCTACATTGCATTTTTCTGAATTTGTATTGAATTGTTTAATTCGGAACTTCTTGTATGCCTAACGATGTATGCTTCAGCAATGAATGAAATGAATGTTTTATTGAGAAAATGATAAAGATGTCGAGTATGTTAAATGATGTTATGTGCAAGTTAGTTTTGTTATTGCTCCAACATACCATTATCGTAGGTTATGTGCCTAAAAGTTTAGGTACGTACCTTATGGCAGTGAGATGTTACATAGATGGTCAACTTAAGACGAAGCAGAAGTCAACCTAAGATGATACTATCTATACGCCTCAACTCAAAAACCTTTTTATTGAACATCTCTAAGTCTTCATCAACTCTCGTATAAAAACTTATATATTCATACATGCTCAGTGAAGAAACAGAGTATATCACCTTTCCATATCTAACTCTCTACACTAATCCGATACATCATTTCATTGCTATTTCAACTCCAAAAACTATTTCCACAACACCTGATCACTAATAATCCATCAAAACCCAAATATCACCATATCCCCAATTTTCATCCCCCTTAACACAGTGTTCAAGAATATAAATATATGTAAATGCTATGATCATGCACTGACCATAAATTCATCAACTTTATTTCAAAAATCCACAACTCTAACAATTTTATTCACTACTTACTTGTTGAAGACTCCAAAAGCTTCAATACGTAAACCCCTATGAACACTAACCAACTTCTAGTTTTTCTTAAGGCAGAAGAAACACTTAGTAGTAGAGGAAGTGGTGAGGGATATGAAAAATCAAGTTAACTCTCAGAAAGAGTTTGATGGAAAACTCTGTGTATAGGAAGAAATTCAGAGAAGATGATAACAAGGAAGAACTTAGGAAAAGAACAAACCCCTTTTTAACCCTCGGATTACTCAAACTTACTTCTGACAAGTAATAAAGGCAACTTTACTTGTCACTTTTCCTAAGGTCTAATTCTAACTAAGTTTCTTTGAGACTAACTCCATTGATTCTATCTTTACAATCCAACTATCTCCAAATCTTCTTTTGATTTCCTTTTCCCCTATTTTCTAAAATTTTTCTCGAAAATTTATTCCTAAATTTACCTAGATTCATAAATCTTACAATTCTACTAACCAATAATATGTTCAACATAAATAAATTCAAAATTCACTAAATTTCCAAAAATCCCAATTCAATTTAATTATACCTGAAATTATTCATAAATGCATGTGCAATTATTTTCATGTGCAAAACCTTCACTATTCACGTGTATTTGTACGCCATATTATGCATGAATATGAAAAATGCATTTCTAAACACTCATTAATCACTCATATTTACTATTCTATCCTCCCACAGGTGATGGGATGTTACACACAGGCTGGCACAGGATTTTGGGAACAAAAGATCTGTTCCCCTAAATCAATGTGTTCGTGTGATTTTGGGAACAGAAGATCTATTCCCCTAAATCAAAGTGTTCGTGTTTTAGTCTGTGGCTTTGCTTATACAAACAAGAAATGAACACATCTTATCATATGGTCATGTTTACCCAAAAACTTGTAAGAAACATTCATTTTCCTTTTAAAATACTTTAAAGTTGCACACTCGTTTATATGAGCTATACATAACAATCTTTACCTTGGCAAATAAATTCTACATAATTTAGGTTATAAGCATGTCTAGCACCTCAAGACATTGATCAATTCTAAATAATAATGAAACTTCTTTATGATAACTAACTTTGCTAACATTTCAACTGAATTCTCATACGTGTGAATATTTTCTAACAAGATTTAGTTAAATGCAATCAACTCCCTGATTATGTAAAACATCACGTTCTTCATCATAATACTCATCCATCTCATGAATGTCCATATTTTTTCTTTGCAATAGTTAGAACCTCATCACTAATAGTGAAAGCATATAAGATTAAGTCTTCCTAACCATATCTACTTGGCATCCTAATAATAGGTCTTGCTTTATTTGTAGCTATAATACGTTCATGCTCTTCTCTTGACATAGATCTTTTATTTCTTAAATCAAAATTTCCAACCCCTTTATTCTAGTTCTATTTATATCACCTTTGAAATAATATTACTTCTTATTGACACTAGTACATCCTTTCCATATATTTTCCTTAACATATTGCTCTTTAGATATTATATAATTAAATAGTACCTTATACTTTTCATCGATTTCATAAAAATTGCAGAATTCTAAAGTACAATGTTTGAGACATTTCAATAAGCTCCTTTTGTGATGTTTCGTCATCCCTCACTCACTGAGATTACTCATCTACATGTGTCATAGTGCAATACTATCTTCCTTTGGCTTTATTGTTATAGCTTCTCCACCTCTAATTATACTCTCTGTCAGTTTGTAGATATTTCCTTATAGTTTTGTCTCTTTTATCACAATCATCACATCATTTACCACTTTAGTATTGTCTCTATCAATTTTATATTTAAAATCATTCACATGTAAGGTATCCAAAGAATCAAGTTCTTTGTAAAATCTAGTACAAGTCAAATACGACTTAACATCTTATCAACATCATCAAATATTTTGATCTTGACATATCTTGTTTCATTGATTTTGCAAGATTTATCATCCTCAACTGGATAATGGTAAAGTTGTTTAACATGTATGACTTTGTTCCACATCATGTGATGTAAGCATCCTATATCTATTATATATATGCCACGAAGTTAACTAGTTAAAACTAAGTTTAGCAATAGATTGGGTTAACCCGAGCCCACCTAAGAGGTAGTCTAATCAGGCTCATGTCATATAGCTTAAAACCACTCAAACCTCTCCAAAATGAAATCAATTTGTTTAAGTTTCCAAAACAATGTCATGTTGGCCTTAAGTTCTTAAACTTAAAAAATAAAATGATGTCATCTTAGAAAGTTAAACCAAAATAATGTCATTTTAGGAAGAAAGCTCAGGCCATTTAGGTCATTCCCCTAGGTTTAATCCTAGTCTACTCAATCAACCTATGCTTAGCCTGATTACTTTAGGTCAAGCTAGCCTAGGCTAAGCTTAATTTGTCAAATCTAGTTGAAACACAGAGCATGTCTTTGTTGCTATAATCCAAGTCTTTACTCTGCACTATATTAGTAGAACTTAATGAATCATCAATTTTCCTATTGTCACTTTGCTTCTTCTTGTTTGGAGAGGCTCTCCTGATATGTCATACTAGATTATGATATCAGATTGTACCGAACAGTTTGAACTATATTGTTTGATAAAGTAAATATTGGTAAATATTATGAGAAAAACATAAAATAGAAACCCCTTGAACAATAATGATTATGATGCTTTGGACAGGTCGATGAGCGATGATGGTCAAGGAGGAGAAGAAGGAGAATTTTTATATCCTAAGGTAGAAAAGCTCTAATATTTAAAGATAGCTTAATTGTTCGATTTGCACACTTTAATGAAATTAGATAGACCCTTATTGAAAGTTACTCACACTAGAACATCCAAATCCTTAATTAACAAATGGAAAAATTAGGGTCATTGAATCTCCACACAAGTCTCCTAACTTCAACAACAATTCTATAAATAAATAATAAACCATAAAGTCTCAAATTTAAATTAATAAAAAGGTTCTAATCTTTACCTGAAGTAACATGTAAAACATAAAGATGTTTCAATTTTTTGACCACCGCCATAAAAGTCAACAAAAACTTAGAGAAGAAAAGGATAGACAAAAGGAAAGGAATTAACTAGAGAATGAAATGGAGTAGTCAACAATGACAATGCAAGTATCTCCATTGTGGTAATGAAACTTATCATTAGGATAATATGACGCAATTTTTTCACATAGAAAAGTAATGGCGGGGTCTAACTTTTGAACTAAAGAATACAAAATACCTTTAATTAGAAAGAGTATTGAAGAGAGCTTGAAGAAGTTTAGCATTGGACCCACTTCTTCAAGCTTGTCTATAGTACTCTTATCTTCTTATTTATAAAATCTTTTATTTTGTTTCCTTTTTTGTTTCATTTTTTGTTCTTGTGACAAGTAAAAACTATTGGACAAGTTGTAGTTAACTATAATAAATTAAGATTTTGGGAGAAAATTTATAACTAAATAAGCTTGGGATGATTATAAACTGTTGATGTTATATAATAATTCAATATGTTAATGTTAAGGCCCCTAAAAGAATTGGGTAAAAGACATTAAGCTTTTTTGCAATTTGAGTAACTTCAAAAAAATGTCCAATCTTTAAAGTTTTAAAAAAAATCCTTATAGTTATCAATTTTTAGAAAAATATATTTCTTATAGACTTTTGCTAAAAACAACAACAAAACATATGTGACATGAATATTACATGTCGACCAATCAAATAATATTGTCATGACTATCCAACTTGGCTCTTAAACCTAGTTCTTATTAATTAAACCTACATTATTTATCAATGTGAGCATATATGCAAGGCATGGATTATCTCTATAGATTCAGGAAAATGAAAGGAAACTCATCCTCTCTGTCAGCAAGAGAGGCATAAGATGCAGTAATGGTTGAACCTACAAAAGTTCTGAAGAATGTACATGGCATCCTAAGCTACAAGGTTGGTTCCAGGGTAAAGGAGCTCGAGGGAAAAGCTGACTTCAGTGAAGGATGGTTTCAAGCGAATGATATCAGAAATCTTGGAAAGAGATGCTACAAGAATACAGTGAACAAAATGATAGTTTCGAGAAAGGAAGTCTACTCAAATTTGTGTATGAGACAATACTAGTATGTTTTGTATATGGGCTTCTATAGTTTCATTTCATGTGTATTGCACTGTGGAGCAAGTATTTACTTTAGGTTGCAACTTTCAGTAAGGCTGTTTTGGGTGGGTTGATTTTGTTTTTAGTTTGGTATGAGATCTGTTTTTTCAACAATCTCTACCTATGTATATAAACCCTTACTTCTTAATTAATTATATAACTGATTTATTAAAAAAATTAAACCTAACTCAAACAAATATATTAAGATAACTATATTAAATTATTAACTTTTATAAGATTTAAGAGTTGAGTTAGGTCATCATGTCAACAATATTTGATTAATCACGTATGATATTCATATAATGTATGTTTTTGTTTTTAAAAAATATTACAAAAGAACTAGCCTTTTTAGAAAATTAAAGTCCATAAAAAGCTTCTTTGAAATTTTTAAAGATTAGGGAGTTCTTTAAAGTTGCTTAAACTATAAGAAAGTCCCATGCCTTCTATATAAATTTTTTAAAAAAATTTTATGTTTTAAAAGATAAATTTCATAACAAGAGATAAAATTTTAATTATATAAAATTGAGGGACTATGTTATAATTTTAAGAAATTATCCAAAATGATATATGACATTGATCAATACTAGTTATAGATCATACTAGACCCAAAATCGATATCAACTCTAGTATAGTATTCACAACTTTAGTTAAGCCTACACCTATATATAATATGATTTTAAACCTTTTGATAATTTATTTGACATAAAGTATATTTTGAACTTTAATATTTTCATCAGAATATAACTAAAATCTTAATGCTTTAGAGTGTTCATTTTGAACCTTTACATATTTAAAACATTTAAAATAGACCCTAAGTAAACAAAAAATTTAACGAGGTTAAACTTCCATCAGTTTAGTACCACGTTAGTATTTTATTTTTTAAAATTTAATAGTGGAGCCAAACTACCACATGTATTCCACGTTATTAGTGGGGCTTACTATAAAATTTAAAATTCTTATATTCCTTAATCAACAAACCTAATTTATGAACTCAGGGATTTGATCAAATCCCTAATTGAATTAACACTACTCCATCTAGCTTTCTTACGTCCTTGCTTCCTCTTAGCTTCTCCCTCTTACACTGCTTGCCTACTCTAGGTTCTCCCTCTTGCATCTTGCACCAATTATGCCAAGTTTTCTCTCTCGCACCAATTGCATCAGATTTTGAAGTTGAAACAATAATGTCAAGCACATCATAGCAGTGGTTGTTGCTCTTAAGTAAAATGCAACATCAACTCATCCAAAATTAGTACAACAATCTACAAATCTGTGTTGGTTAGAGCAACAATTAGGTAACCAGATCACTTAGACACTTGATTCTTTCTAAAATCGCATTTTGGTAGATTTTTGTGCACTAAGGTTACTATAAAATATAAAATGTATTCTTATAACCCCTTCTTATCCATCTCAGTCCTCCGCCTTAGAGTCATTAGTATTGATGTTTAAGTGACTTATATGATTGGTTTTTCTATACAAAAAGGATTCAAGTTATATCAAAATGGTTTATATATAAAGATACTTGAACATTACCATTCAAAATCTTGGATGTGAGATTAAAATGGGTGGTCAAATTTTTGACAGATAATTTTGTGTGGTGCGAGCAAGAAAAGTTGAGGCAGGGAGCAACATTGATTCAATTAGGGATTTAATCAAATCCTTAAATTCATAAATTAGGGTCTAATGATTCGAAAATTTAGGGATTTTAAAATATAATAGTGGGCTCCATAATCCACATGGCACACAAGTGGTTATGGGGTGCACTATCAAATTTTTTTTAAAAATAAACAAATAATATCACGTCAATGTTAACATGGCACTAAGCTAATGAAAGTTTAATTTCATTAATTTTTTCGTTCATTTGGAGTTTTTTTTGAACATTTTGAAAAAGTAAAGTTCAAATTGAACACTTTAAAATGTTAAAGTATAAGTTTTATTATGATAAATAGATTGAGGTTCAAAATGCACTCTATGCCTAATTTATTTTAGTTTTTATTTGGTTTGAATCATAAATAAAATTATTTATTATTAAATACCAATCATGTTTTAACATAACTTAATACTTAATATTGGTCATATCAAACAAATATCTGATATTGAACCTTAAGATTTATCAAACTTTACAATCAAGTATAACTTGAGTAAATTACAATATTCTCTTTTCAATCATTCTTTGTGTGTTTTGCAATAAATTTCTAATATATTTTGAATATATATATATAGTAATTAAACTCCTCCAAGTTATCTTTACTTTTCTAACCAAAAAATTTAATCTATAAATTGACATCAACATCTAGCAATACACTGTATTTACTAAATATTAGAAATATTAAAGTGGATTTGAGTAATGTTTTGTATTTAATTTTTCATATAATTCAATATTTTAAGATAAATAATGATGGAAAAAGAATATTACCAAACTTGTTAATAGAAGGCATCATAAAAAACTAAGATGGCAAAACTAAACAATCTTTTGCATTAAGATAGAATACAACGATGGGAAAGAATTATAACCACTTTAATTTTCGCTTATAAAGGGATAACTAGAAGGGAGTGAAATTATACATTGAATCTTACATGCATGGAGCACTACACATATTGATAAATGCTTATTTGACTATAATTACACACCCATGTTTAATGAGTTTTGCTTGATATTTCATCGTTTTATTGTATATTTGATACTTATTTGTTCCAAGTGCATTTATAGGTAACAATTACCTTCATAGACCAAAAGGAAAAGAATTCGAATGAAATAGTGACATAGAACGAAGATTTTAAGCAATTAAGGACCTACATGACTGTATATAGAGACTGTGTAAGTCTTTGTAAAAGTGTAAAGATTAAAAAATTTTGGTTCTGGTTTTGTGAAGTTACACATTCGTGATATACACAACCGTGTATGTTGTTTGTGTAAGTCTTTATACCCATATGAAATCATGAATTTAGGTGTTTTTGGAGATACAAGGTCACTCACTCCTATTAAGTTGACTGTGTATAACCCAAAAATCTTAATTTTTACTATAAAATGACATGAAAAGGAAAACGAAGGGGAGCCGAGTTTTTAAGTAATTTTGAGATGTAAGACACCTAGAAAAGTGACGATTCTAATCAAGGAACAAGGAAAACACGAAAATAACATTAAGAGATCTGATAGAAAGCTTCATCCAATCCAAACTTGCAAGACGATCTAATAGGGGAAAAAAAAGAGAGATTTAGAATTATGATTTCTTTGTTTTCTATTAGTTTTTCTGCAAATTTATCTTTGGTTTTGTTTTTGATAAGTAGTAACTAAAAGTATTTAGTGTCTAGATGTGACGAACCTTAAGTGGAGATAACAACATGATTTGATCTTTTTATCTAATGCAATTATATTGATTATTTATTATGATTCAATTATGCTTTTTATTCTTGTTCTAATATATCTGAAATATTAGTGCATGATCTGATTTCATATGATTGAGATTGAGAAATCCTCTTGCATGAATAGATCTACCATAATTGGAAGGAGTTGCATGCCAACTTAAAAATAGGCCGATATAAATCCTTTAGATTAAGGTTAAACCTAATAGGGGAATTCACAAATTAATAAAGCAATCAAAGGGAAGATTTCTGTTAATCAACTAATGGATTAGTTGTTAATAGTCTTAAGAAAGATATTAACATAAGATAGGAATTTTTACGGTCCAATAATCAATAACATAATTGCATAATAAAAGGTTAATATTTAATTATTTTTAGGGGATTTATTACCTAGACACTATAATTTGATATAGACTTTTCTATTTACTTTCCTCTATCTTGTATTCATAATTGTTTAAGTTTAGTTTAATTTTTAATTAAAATCTAAAATTTGATTCATAGGTTAGATAATAGAAAAAGGGTAATTACTAGTACTTATAACCTTCGTAAGATCGACTCGTATTTGCCTGAACTAACTGCAACTACATTAAGCACTTGTAGTAAATTTTAAATATTGATATATAAAACAATATCAATTACATATGCAAATTGGATGGTAATGTATAGCAATGACTTCCTTTTAAAACTAAAGCCTGAGGGTCATATTACTTTTTTAATCAGAAAATCAAGACATGATCACATCACCCGCGCAACAAAATAAGAAGATATTTTTATGATTTCTCAAAATAAAAATTATTTTAATTTATATAACTTTGTTAATCATAATCATACACTTAAAAGCACACCATGTTATAAAGTTTGATTTTTGTAGTTTGCATCTCCATTTTGATTCTAACTAATTATATAAAATTACTGAAGTAGTATAAATGTCTGACCTTTAATAGTATTCATATGAATAAGTTGAGAAAATAATTTAAGTAATGTAGTGAGAGAATATGCTAGGAGTACACTTGTGGAGCTCAAAGTAATGGATCTCATATTATGCTAATTGGAAGTAATCAAAAAATAATATAAAAAACTAGTATATCATACTAGATTATGATAAGAGATCATAGTAAGCAATTTCAGACTATACTTGTCGATATAGTCAATATTGGTAAATATCAAGGACAAAAAAATAAAAATCCCCTGGACACTAAGGATGATGATGATTTGGATAATTTGAAAAGAGATGATGGTGGAGGAGGGGGAGAAGAGAATTTTTTTAGCCAAAGATAGAAAAGATCTAATCTTTTTAAAGACCCTTTTTAGGTTAAGTGCTCAATCGTACTCTTTAATGAGATTAGCTAGATCCTATTGAAGGTTATTGACACTAAAACATCAGCATCAGCATCATTATCATCATCATCATCATTATCATCATCGTAATCAGTTCAAAATTTCGCAATAAAGCGGAGTCTGGGAAGGTTTGATAGTACGCAGCCTTACCCGTACAAAGTAGAGAGTCTATTTCCGGTAGACTCACATGCAAATATGACAATAAAAAAATGATGCAGATTAAAAGAGTAAATATTTAAAACAGATATGCTAAAAGTAGGTAACTAAAATTAAAATAAGGTCTTTAATTAAAAGTAGGTGTCTAAGTCTTTAATTAGAAAATGGCAAAGTAAGGTCACCGATTCCTCCACACCTCTCTCCTAACTTCAACAACAATTTTATAAATAATCAAACAGTAGATAACAAAAATCTCAAATCCAAATTGATAAAGAAGTTCCAATCTTCACCTGAAGTAACATATAAAACGTAAAGAAGTTTCAAATTCTTTTTACTACCATACAAGGCAACAAAAACCTAGAAAGGAAAAGGATAGAGAAAAGGAAAGGACTGCTAAAAAAATTTGAGTAATCTTTTGTGTTTTTTGTAATATTTTATCTTTCATCGTACAATGTTTTAATTATATATATTGTAGATTTAGTGTCTATTTCGTTAAAGTCTAATCGCATTGGTTCTTTAGTAATATCAATTGATTTTTAATGACATTTTCAAAGTATCATATCTATTTTGTTCAAGAGTTTCTCAATTTGATACTAATTAAAATTAATGAAACATTTTTCCTAATTATTTTAGGATTAAAAAATTTTATATTAATTACTTAATTATATATATATATAATTCATATTATTTCAAATAAGCTATCTTTAATTAAGGCATATTATAAATAGTATCAAAACATACCTTACATGAGATACCTTATAAATCTCAAATCAAATGATTATTTATACAATTATTACGATTAATATTTTTATAGACATATAAGTAATATTTCAGATGACATTCTCATATCGAATTAGTTCAATTAACTTATTTTCTAATAGGCATTCACACATTTATTTAAATATCTTTATACTTTAATTCATCAGATTAACTATTCCTTTTTAAAAAGAAACATAATATATGTTAATATTTTTTTCTCTATTAACACCTAGTATTATTAGTATAATAATCAAAAATCATATAATAATATATATACAACAACAATATCTCAAGAAAATTCTTGCAAAGTCTAAAAAGGTATAAAAATATACGGCTTTATTTCTAACTAATAAAGAGATTATATAATAATAATATATACATATAATATAAATATCATAATTTTGGTTTCATCATAATTTTAGATGCAAAATACAATTATTATATAAACTTTATTTTATTAGTTAATTAATTAAATATATATACATAAAGTAAATAATAACTTTAAACAAATAATCAATGACTAGGCTAAATTTTGGTTTGAGTCCAACAAATCCATTGTTTTCTCTTTCAAAATTTAAGGTATGTGTAAATTAAGTCACATCAGAATACTGACATGACATTGGCATTAGGATAGTTGGATAGGAAAAATAACATTTTAAGTCATTTTTATTCTCAAATGTAGAGAGCCCAAAGCAAAGGCTTTCCAAGTTCCAACCCACGCAATTGGTTTCTCGTGTTAAGCGTGTGCGTGATCAGAGAATGAGTCAATGAAATTTGTGTCAGAAACAATGGACGTTTGCCGCCAGTTTTTGACCGGTAGCAGCTCGAATTCTCTATTCTTTTCTGGGGACCCTGTGACCGTAGAATGTTAATTTATGTAATTGAAGCGGTTGGATTGGATCCTTGTTTCTAACTTTCAATGGCGGTTCATGGTTTCTCTCCAATTTTAAGGCCCGCTTTCCAGTTTTCTCCAAAGTCCCAATATTTCATCTTTTCCTTCTCCAAAGGAAGGTTTGAATGGAAAGCTGTGATGTTCAACTTGAAAATGATGCGGTGCAAATGTGATAAACGACCAGAAAATTTTGTGCAATCTTATATTTTTCTTTTTGGCTTTTGATCTTTGCCTTCACAAAAAAAAAAAAACCAACTGTTTTTTAATCTTTATGAAAATTTCAAAAATTATTGATTAAATTCAATATATATATATATATATAAGGGTCAAAATATTTGTAGATGTTGTAAATAGAGGAAACAAAGAAATTGAACAATATTTTTGAAATACAATCAAGCTGTAAACTATATTTACTATTATATACTAAACATATTAATTTTTATTTAAGACAGTAAATTTTGAAGTAATTAATAAAGTTATTTTTTTATAACCACTAAGCTACTGGCTTGAGTTTTTTTGAAAAATGTAGACCCAAAATGTGGAAACTATTTCAAATAAATAGAAAAGAGTAATATCTAAATGAATAAGAAGTTAAAAATATTTTTATATGAGACCGATGCTTTTCCTTGAACATGTTTTTGACAATTTTAATGTTCCACGTGACAGTTGAATTGAATTACTTACTTTCTCCTGGTCAAACAATCATGTCTTAAGGATAACTGTGTAAATACTCTTTAAAAAAGGGGTTTATATTGGAATTACGATTGGCTGTATCACCTGTAGTATTTAATGTGTACAATCGGGCACAAAGACACTGTAACGTACTGTCAATACATTTACGTCGGTCAAGGCCGGACGGTGAAAAGGGTCTTTGGAGAGAGAGTTTTACTGCAGCGTACGAACAATCTTCTTTTACCAACTCTCTCTCTCTCTCTAACTTTGTTAGATTCTGTGTTTAGTTCCCAATTTTTGATTCAGATTCTATCTCATTTCTGACTCCTTTTCAGTTGTTTAAGTATTGATTTTGATCTTGTGTGGTCTCGGTTTGTCTGTTTCCGACGGCCTTTGGCAGGGGTTAAGCTTACCTGAACCATAAGATCTCTACTCTTTTTTTTTTCCTGATAAATCTTGATGCTTTTGCTTGTGGGTCTTTCTGCGTTTTTGATGTTTTTGTGTTCTTGTTGGTGTTAGAGAAACAAATGGCTTCTGAGAAAAAGATTTTCCATTTTGAAGAGGTTGCAGTCCACAACAAGACCAAGGATTGTTGGCTCATCATTTCTGGCAAGGTCAGATCTCAAAGTTTTGGTTAGTGGGTTGACTAGTACCATTAACATACTGACCGTGTTGATAGGATTTCCTTTCTTAATTCATTTTCTCATAATGATTAATGGTGAGATAAGTTTTCTGTTCAAGTGTGAGAACTAACAATTTGGAATTCAGTTGCTTCAATATTCGAAATAGCAGTAGCATTTGGATTTAAGGTTGCAGATTAGCTAGTTTTATGTAGTTCTAGTTTTTTCTTTTGACAATGGTCGACCAAATCTAATTATTGTTAGTGGACTCTATATTTTGGCCCGTATTAAAAAATCTAATATGGTATCAAAGCAGATTTGGTCTGGATTATTAATTTTTTAGATTGTCCGTTTAAATATCCAGTCTTAGCGGTCCGGTCTGGTTATCACTGCGTTTATTTCAAGTGATAATTGGATGTCTAACGTAGTTGCACCTAAAAGAAAGTGTTAAGAGTATCTCATATTGATTAAATATGAAAATATTAAAAAGTTTATAAATAGTAAGAGTCAACTATAAAAATGACTGGTTCTAGTCATTTGTTTTTGCTTTTTTATTATGGTAGCATATCTTTGTGAAGTATAGGGGAACGGGCGGATAGAGTCATAGAGTTCATGTATCAGGGGTGGTGGCTTGCTTCATATTCCTGTTTAGTTTTACTTCTAAAATGACAATTTTCAATCACCTGCAGGCGATCATGAGCTAACAAAGTAATTATTTATTCGGCGTATATAGAGATGTGTCCTTTTGTTATTCAGTAGTCACAGTCATGAATTGAAATTTGAATTCATCAACCTGTTTTCCTCTCTTTGTTGTTTCTTCTTTGGTTTTGGTAATATGCATGATTAGAAAAGTGTTTTTGGTAATATGCATGATTAGAAAAGTGTTCTTACGCGTTGTCGCCCTGAAAAATGATGGCCTTCAAAGTTAATGCATGTTCTAGTAGGAGTCCTGCTGTACATGATAATCTGATTAGATGTTCTGTTGTTTTCCTGGGTGTTTACCTAAAATCCTCTCTGGAATATTGTAATTCTTTCTTTGTTTAAAACATCTTTTCCCTCTATATGCATTATGAGTTGACATCAAGATTGCTCTTTCCAATACTGTTGTTTTTCTTTGGTGCAGAATCATTTGTTGTACAAATATTCTCGTGATGAAAGTGTGAACTGTATTCATTTCTTTATTTTGTCCTTTCAATTAAAATGATGGGAATGACATGAGATAGTTGCTTTTACACTAGATACTATTTTGTTCATGACTTCAGCTAATGTGTTAGTTCTTTGTCCAAAATTCAGGTATATGATGTCACCCCTTTCATGGATGATCATCCCGGAGGAGATGAAGTCCTACTGTCTGCAACTGGTAATGCTATTACCATGCATATGCCATGAATCCTTAGAAAGCTTTATCCATCATTTAGAAAGCTTTATCCATCATGCCAATCTTTTTTCTGGAATAATAAATAACTTGTCTCTACTTTGACAGGAAAAGATGCAACGAATGATTTTGAAGATGTTGGCCACAGTGACTCGGCTAGAGATATGATGTCAAAATACCTGATTGGCGAGATAGATGCATCGACTGTCCCGGCAAAACGAGTCTACGTTCCGCCACGGCAAGCCCCTTACAATCACGATAAGACTCCTGAATTTGTGATTAAGATCTTACAATTTCTAGTGCCACTCCTCATACTAGGCTTGGCCTTTGGGGTCCGACACTTCACCAAGAAGGAGTAGGCTACAACATATAATACCCCATTACGGCTTGATTGTAGACTCCAGTTCCTTTACAGATTAGCTTTCTCGGAGTGTGCCCCGTCAGTTTATGGGTTTTTAGTGTTGAGCTCGTATTTGGAACATTTCATGTCATTGGTAATAAGAAAATGATTGGACGTATTTTCCTCGTCAACTTCAAGTCGCAAACTGTGTTGGGTTAAGTGCAGATATTGTCATGCAATCTGTGGTTCTTTTTTTTTTTTTTTTTTTTGGGCTTTCCTCTTGGTTTGAAGGCAAACAATGCATACAAGTTTAAAGAATAATTTGCATCCTGCAATTGACGTGAACATTTTGCCAACCATTTTAAATGAATATTTTGGACCAGTATCGAAATTCATAACATCGCATTAGATCTTAATGGTCAAGTATGTTAACATGGTCTACCAATTTTCCAGGAAATTAAAATGATAACTACTGCCACACTTAAACGATGGTGACTCAAAAGTCATAATGACTGATCAATCACCTTCTGTGCAAGTCTTTCAAGTAAATTAAGACGACCCAAACAACCAGAAGAAGAATACTCACTCTACGAAGAATGTCTTCTGGTTAGAGTTGTAGTTTCACTTGCTGTCCGAATGGACTTCTTTTCCTCACTAGTGGTAGTATGGTTCAGAAAGTCACCTCGTGACTATGTAGTAGATCATGTTCCATTTTTCAAAAGGTGGTGCACTGAAACCAGATGAGTCTAAAGAAATCCTTTTCCAACAAGCCACTACCCCTTGAGCTCAATCTTAAAATTACGTCGCATACATCACACCTTCTACAGATGGAGAGGCTCAAGTGATGCTTGCTTTAGAATCGAATAGAGATGTTCAATGTTCCGTGAAACAAAAATCTTTGTAACAACACAACCCATCGAATCCATCAAAGGGGTGTCTCTATCTTGTCATACAGAGTCACCACCAAATCATGTGCATCATCTAAGAGCTTCCATACGTCAAGTTGCCCAGCCATGCTATTGCACTCCCTCAAAATCTCATCCATGCTACTGTACATCTCTATTATCAATTTCCTTCTCTGTAATACAGAAGCTGCAATTGCATAAAGTAATAGGTCATCTGTAGGTGGAGCTTGCTGCCTTATCCTGCTCCATGCAGATTTTGCAATACCAGTCCTTATGGCTGCCTGATCTGCCCACACTACCTCCCACAGGCAGAGCGTTTGTTCAAATGTCAATTCCCTCCTAAATAGCACCACCACCATCCGATAGACAAAAAAGCAATCCTCAGCCTGGAGCTTTTCCAAGTGCCTGTAGAGACGCGAGTCTTTGCATTTGATAATTTTGGAAACAATGTTTAGTTGCCTGCGAATCCCCAACTCATCAAGCCTGAAATTATGTCGAGCTTTCCTCATAAACCCTACAAAGCACCAGAAAGCCTCATGATCCTCACTAATCACAGTAAGTAGTGGTGAAAGTAGATCGCTCATGCCCTGGCAATATCCAATTTCAGGATCATAAATGGCATAGGCTTCAAGAATAGCAACTAGTCGTGCAGCGTGAAAAATTCTGCAGGGTTCTAAGTGATCATAATCCTTCAATCCAACGGCCTCTGCAAGACGATAAGCTGTAGCTATTGATACTGCAGCCTGAGAAGGGGCGTATGATACCCACTCCGCATTGGCACGCACTGCATCAACACGAATAATCCGCTGCCATGTATCAAAATTTTCTGTGGTGCGTGAATCTGAAAGGAACTGTGTCATTGAGGGAGAATTAATCTTTTCAGAGGACACATCAAGATCATTCACTTCCTTGTCTTCTGAAGAGGAGGATGCCTGAATCACTTCAGAGACTTCACAATCTGAATCAGAAGACTTGTTGCTTGGGGAAGAGACATCAGAACTTATATCTTGTCTTAAATTGTGATCATTTTCCAATTGCTGGCTGTGGGCACCATTGGAATCCTCTGGCCTCATTGCCTCGCTGGAAACATATTTCCTGGCCTCCTCTTTCTCTGAATCAATGTTTACACAGGCATCAGTGTCTCTTCCTTGAACTGAACTATCATCACCTTCCAGCAGTGCACTCGAGCTATCAACAGAATACTCATTATCTGAGTCTCTTTCCACAAGGAAAAGAGACGCCTTGTTAGCAACCATCTCATAACCAGAAGAGTCAGTTCCTTGAAGCCGATCACCATCATCAACATTGTGGCTTGTACTACCTGTTCCACTCACTTTAGAACTCTGATTGCTGTGTTTGGGGAACTCCTGACACTGCCTGCGGAGTTCCTCATATTCCTTTCTGGAGTCACAAAGAGAGCAAAATAATCATCAAAATCAAACCAAATGGGCAATAGACTTTCAGAGATTGAGACATAACACTGCTCTGGGATTAGAGTAGCTAAAATGAAAAAGCTCCCAAGAGAAGTTTGGCAAGAAGTACCTTTTCTGAGTCATAAGAGCCTCTCTTTCTTCTCTGGAGCTATTCAAGTCATAGCTGTTAAAGGGAAATGAGGGTCATCATTTTAGAATGGTAGATCGGAAAATAAAGCTTGTGAAGGAATATCATGCAAAACAGAAGAAATTTGAGCAAAAGATTCCAGAAAGAAAAACTGTAACAGCTTGATTGAGGAAAAAGGGACCAGACATAATGCAGATAGTTTCACATCAATGTTCAAACAGAGTTAGAATAGAAAAGTAGCTACCAGCAAGTTGAAATGTTACACTGAAAGTAACATTTAGGGCATATCTTGCCAAGATTATAGCAACATTGGAGTTCAAAGATTCTGATGCAAGATTCAGATAACTTTTGGATAAAACGTTTGAAGCCAAATCTTTTTAAGACGAGACCAAGAACCAAATGATATCAAAAGTCAATATTATTGATGTCTGATGAGCATCTTTTGACTTGAATTATAACAGCAACAGCGTTAGCAGTAATAAGAAAAAAGTTAAGTTTGCTTACACTCCAAGGAGAAACGGCCAAACCTCAGCTCTAATACTCGGATCAACCCCCTATTTATCATGAAATAAGAGATAAGTGCCAATCTAATACGATAAACAGCACATATAGCAACTGCCAATGGTTACTCACCCCACTACGAACTCTTTTCACAAACTTAACTCCACCATCACAAAATTTGCCATCTGGTGTAAACAAACTTCTCCACTCATCAGGAGAAAGGGCATGTTTTCTTTTCTTCAAAGACCATGGTGATTTGATATGGCCCCTGAAATGAAAAAAGAACAATAATCCAAGGAAATGATGTTCTTAACTTTTCCAACCGAACATCAGAAGCATTTTCACACTTGAAAAAAGAAAAAGAAAAACTAGTAGATAACAGAAATTGAACCAACTATAGAAATTCTTGTCTTGCCAGCCGACTTATGGTAGACGGTGGAGAGTGACTGCAGAAAAAATATATATCCATTTCCTAAGTTGGTAAAGGGTAACTTCACCTAAATTAAACATAATCATAATGACGAGCAAGGAAACAGAAAAAGAAGGGAAGGACTCACTATTCAACTCATTATGTCTAGTTTTACTGATCATACAAAATAGAACTTGGAAAATAAACCATAATCATTTAGAGTTTTACGGCTTCAACTATAATCCACATAGAAAGAAAGGAAAAACAAAAATATTAAAGTTCAAATATTTTGTTCAATAATTAAGAATTCAAGACCATCCCCATTCACCCAAATCTAATCCTAAAAGAAAGACGAAGAATTTGAAGACACTAGAGCAAGCAAAACACAGATAACAAAAGACCAAAACAAACAAGACAGAACACATGTAATATATATGGATTTACAAAGTCCAGGTCCTTTTGTAGATTACCTATTAGTGGTGTAGAATATGGCCGCGAACACAGCGATTCCGGCCAACGCCGTGACCGCAACAGTGACTCTGGAAGTAGGGGTAGCCACAGCCCACCACAACCCGCCACCGCCAGCGCCGCCAACGCTGCCGGAGATGTGACCATTGTTGGGGTTGAACATTTGGGGATCGACAGCAGCGTCAATTACAGGAATGCCCTGTTTTTCTTCTTCTTGGGTTTATTATTCGATGCTTGTTCTTTCTATGGGTTACCCAACTGATAGGACAACCCATATGCAATACTTTATGCTCTGCGTGTGTGTGTCTCTCTCTCTCCCTCTTGGTTCACATTATATATTTTTTCCTCTTTTTTTTTTTTTTGGATTCATGCAGTCTATCTTTCTCCTGCTTTTATATTAATAAGTAAATTAGCTTTTATATTATAAGAAATCAATCGTAAATTCTAGAGATTAGGTCAATTATGTTGAATGTGGTGGAACGTTGGCCATTAAACCAATAAATAATAATGAAATTTCGGGAAATGTGTAACCTAGCTAAAAGAGATGAGGTAAAAAGTTTAATGGTAAAAGATAAACTAAAGTTGTTGGTATAAATGACAAATTGAGAGAGACACCTCTTAGATAATTTAGACATATTAAGAATAGATATTTTGACGCTCTAGTGAGAAGATGCGAGAAAATAATATTTAAAAACTGTAAGAGACAAAAAAAAGGCTTAAAAAGAATTGGAAGGAAGTGATAAAGAATAATATAAATATGTTAGATCTTATCGAGGAATTGGCCTAAATAGAAAATTTTAGCATACTAAAATAGGGTTAAGGTTCTCTCTTAAAAGAGGACATTTGCTTTCTTCTAGGTTACAAAAATTCGTATCTTTTGTACTTATTGTGTAGTATGTACCTTTTAGGGTGTATAGCTTAAAATGGTTTCAATATAGCATAATTATGATTTTGATAGACATAGTCAAAGTTATTCTTGTACGGGTCTTTCGTGATAAGTACGAGTCTCTTTTAGTATATATTTCACTTAACATTTATTGATATTCTCATACATGTTCTACATGTACATTATTTTGTGTTATATTTATTACTCTTGCTCGGTGTTTCTCTTTAGTATTTAAATATTTATGCATCCATTTATATCGGAAGATCTTCATGATATATTGAATGTGAATCTATTGGAAACAATATTTTTACCATGTAATAGTAAGGTTGTAAACTATCAAATTTTCTTAGTTAGATTTTAATTGGGTGTTAATGACGATTATGATGATTATAAGAAATCGTTCCAACTCATTTAACCATCCAAATTTGCTTATAATTTACAAAGAGTTTCTGGATTAATATGTTTCTATCATCAATTTGACACTTTTAATTGTGATTTGAATTTCATTAAAAAGAATGTGCCCATTAAATTGTTTACATTAGTACTTTGGTTTCTACCAACAACTTTATATGGATGGATAATTTATAATTTGCTTTAAAAGGATGGTTTAATTACTTTCATAATTTAAATATAGCAACATTATTTTAGGATTGCGATGTTAAGGAAAAAGATAACAGAAAAAGCATCAACACAACATTCAAAGCATATCAGAAAACTATTCTGTAAGCTCAGGAAAGAAAACAACTTTTCCCCGTTTCAATTTGATTAACATCAGCCAGTTAAAGGCAAGCAATCTATTGCTCTCAGCAGCATTCTGGGCTGGCTGGGGACAAAAATAATTGTGTAAATCCATCGTTTGTGCAGAAATCATCTGCTCACTGCCGTGCAATGTGATTTGTGGAAATCAATGGAATACATACAGATGATGAGATCAATAACATCTGAGAATGAACAGCAAGACAAAAAGGATATGAAAATACTCCATAAACCATCAGAAAGGTGTCTCTATCTTGTCGTGCAATGTTACGACCAAGTCGTGTGCATCATCGAGGAGCTTCCACACATCAAGATGGCCGGCCATGCTATTGCACTCCCTCAAAATCTCATCCATGCTACTGTACTTCTCTATGATCAGTTTCCTCCTCTGCAGAACTGATGCTGCAATTGCATACAGCAATAGATCGTCCGTCGGAGGTGCTCTCTGTCTTATTCTGCTCCATGCAGATTTTCCAATGCCAGCCCTTATAGCTGCTTGATCTGCCCACACCACCTCCCACAGGCTAAGTGTCTGCTCAAATGTTAATTCCCTCCTAAATAGCACAACCACCATTCTATACACGAAAAAGCAATCCTCAGCTTCAAGCTTCTCCAGATGTCTATAGAGATGAGAGTCCTTGCATTTAATAATCCTAGAAACAATACTAAGCTGCCTTCGAATACCCACCTCATCAAGCCTGAAATTATGCCTGGCCTTTTTCATGAAGCCCACAAAACTCCAAAAAGCTTCATGATCTTCAGCAATCACAGAAATTATGGGAGAAAGCAGATCACTCATGCCCTGGCAATAACCAATTTCAGGGTCATAGAGTGCATAAGCTTCAAGAATTGAAACTAGTCGTGCAGCATGGAATATTTTGCATGGTTCCAGGTGATCATAGTCTTTCAGCCCAACAGCCTCCGCATACCGATGTGCTCTAGACTCTGATATTGAAGCTTGGGTTTGGCAGTAAGATACCCACTCACAATTGGCTCTCACTGCATCAACACGAATGATCCGTTGCCATGTGGCATAATTCTCAGTGGCAGTGCACAGGTCTGTGTTTAATTCTGTAACTGAAGGAGAAGCATCGTTATTGGAAGGTATATCAGAAGCTTCCTCTTCCCTGTTGTCTGAGGATGAGGAAGCCTGAATGACATCAGGGTCTTCAGAGGAATCCGAATCAGATGAGTCGGTGTTCGGTGCAGAAGCATCGGCATTTGTTTCTTCCTTTAGAATATCGTCACCTTCCATCAGTATACTTGAGGGACCATCAGAGTCCACAGTATCTGGACTTTTTTCTCCACTAGAAAGCGAGTCCCTTGCACTAACCACATCTTCACAAGAAGAGGAGTCCATATCCTGGACAATATTTCTATTGTCTCCCCGGCAGCTTGGTCCACCAACTGCATTTAATTTAAAGCTCTTATCGCTGCATCTGAGGAGCAGCCGACACCGTCTACGGAGCTTTTCATATTCCTTCCTACAGTCACAGAATGTCAAAGAACAGTGAGAACAAATGCCTAGATTAGAAGTGGGGGGTTTACATTCAGAATAAGTAAAAAATTGACAATCACCAGCTATTTAGAATTTTGAAGATGAGCTGCTAGAGTTACCTTTTCTGGGTTCTTATAGTTTCTCTCTCGTGTTTGGAGCTGTTCAAGTCATACCTGTTTAAAGGAAGCAAGCTAATATCATCAAATAAGGTATTTATAGGAACAAAGAAACAGAAAAATTCCAAGAGAACTGTATGAAGAATTTCTAGAGATAGAAATGTTAAGCTTCCACTAAAAGCCACTCCATTTGACTCTTGAGATGTAGAGAAACTCAGTAATATACAACTCAAAAAAAAAAATAGTGAATCCAAATCTTTCAACTGGATAAAAATTATTAAAAGAACACCCGGAAGCAGAAACATTTTCTAGGAACAAAGAAATGCATGTTCCAAAAGTGAAGAATATACTGCAACATACAGAACTAGAGAAATGCAAAAAAGTTAACAATAAGCCATGTCAATGGAGTTGACCGAGGGAAGTCAACTACACAGCTTTTCCGGAAATGGGAAAGATTTCAACAGTCTAAGAGCCACAATATTTGAGAAGTTTGAAAGAGATGATCGCCTGAAGAGAAATAACAGTCACACCCTTTGCCTAACAAATAATATGGTTGAGTATACTTACACTCCAAGAAGGAAAGGCCAAACCTCTGATCTAACACTTGGATCAACCCCCTGTATCAAGAAATAAAAGAGATAAATCTCCAAAAATCAGCAAAACACAGTTAAAGAGGAGCAATTCCAATGATTACTCACACCACTTCGAACTTTTTTCAAGAACTTTATGCCACCATCACGGAATTTCCCCTCTGTTGTAAACAAACGTCTCCATTGTCTAGGAGTAAGTGCACGTTTTCTTTTCCTACGTGACCATGGTGATTTTAGACGGCTCCTGAAGTGAAAGAACAGCCATCAAAGTTATCATAAATTTATGAATCAAGTGATTGTGGTAAGATGCAATGGAAAACAAGAAAAGAAGGTATTAATGATGAAACAGAGGAGAATCTAAAGAAAATAAAAAAGCCAACAAGCAACCAAAAGTAAGGCTTAAAAGTCCACAAACTAGTCAGTTTTCAACAAATACTGTCAAGTGCCACTATTAGAGAAAAGAAGCTACATTTTTGCTCCTAATTTTACTGTCCCTTCTTCTCCTTCTAACCTTCCTTTCTGATCTTCCCTCGGTTCTTTTCTACGATTATGTACAGGTGGTTTGAAGCATAGTAGTGTTTCAAGCAAAGAAGAAGATAACCTGAACCCTCAGAATGTCAAACTTTAAAAGCCACAACACAACACTGTTACTTCATAAAAATCTCTACACATATACTTGTTTTGGTCAACAACTCAAAATGCAAGGAATTTTTAAGCTTCCCTCAGAACAAAAAGACTGTAAACCATCGAAAGTTCATATTTTCATTTAAGAATAACAAAGAAAAGAGTTCATAATTGATTATTCACGTTCCATAGAACTGGATCGTCATACAGAGTTCATAATTTGTTTCAAATAATATTTAAACAAATTCAACCCTACTAATCTATACTTCCGTCGGAAGAAGTGAACACAGGTACACTGTTTCTCAAAGAAATTCCACTTCAGTGAAGTACTTAAGAAGGTGACAATTAAGTCAACCCGTTAAAACCAAAGAACATTACTTTAATTAGAGCAAAGGAAAGTAAAAAAAAAATATAGAAAATAAAGACAAAAGGAACTAGACGAGGAACAAACACTGGATTCAACTAAAGATTGAGACTGAAAAAAATGATTTTGACGATAACCCGAGATCGGATCTGAATAATGACCAAAGAACATTACTTTAATCACACATAAAAATCAACGAATCACGGAAGAAAGGGACTTGAGAACTCACCGATCAGAAGAAGAGCAAGAAGCCGGTGAGGATGAATTAGCAACGAATAAGACAGAACGCAAATGAACCCATGAAGAAGAGGACGATGACCCTGTCGACGAGGATGACGGAGAAGATGGATTTGAAGAAGAAGACGACGTGTGACTTCGTTTTAGAGCTTTCATCTACTTTACTCTCTTCTAACTTTACTTTTTTATTTTTGTCTGTCTCGATTACTTACTGCTACTGCATATAACAGGCGGCGAACACAGCGATTCCAGGCAAAGCTGTGACGGCCATGGACACAATGGACGGCGGAGCATATTCCCACCATAAACAGCCGGCTGAGAGCTGAACTGCAGTGCCGGCGACGACGAACATTGAAAAGAAAAGAGCGATCTGTGATTGTAACAAAAAGAACACTTGGTTGTTCTTGGAACTTTAGCTTTTGCTTTCTTTTAAAATAAGAAAACAAAGTGGAGGCAGGAGAAAAGAAGAAGCAGAAGAAGGAGGGGGTCGATATGATTGAGGTTTTTTCTTTTTCTTAAGGTGTTTTTACATCAACTGAAATCAACAACAACTGCTTTGTCTTTGGTTTGGTCTACTCCCATGTTTAATTTATTCACCTTTTCTTTTTTCTTTTTCTTTTTCTTTTACTTTCTTTCCATAGTCTAAGTCTAAAGACACTTTATCTTCATCCCTGCGTTTCCCCTTGATTTTAACTAAATAGAAGAATAATCCGATCTTTTATTGTTATTAGGTGAAAAAAAACTCTCTTTGTAGATGAGGTTAGACAACACATATACACAATCCAACTTGGTCGACTCTCAACTTCCATGGAAAGGTCTCTTCAGGAGCTACTTACTATCAAATTCTCTTTACGTTAGTAAATTTACTCATAATTTAAAACGATAATTATTTATTCAAGACTTTAGAATTGTATCTCAAAGAATATTAATGATAAAAGAGTCAATCACGCAAGAAATAACATTGGGTGGGTGAGAAGCAACCACCAAATGAATTGGAAGAACTTCCAGTCATTGAGGTCACCTTCTTTTTTTCTTAATTGAAAAAAAAACACATATTTTTCTTTTTTGGAAAAAATAAAGTGAGTATTATCTAATACTGAATTACTGCCTCATTTATGTCCCAATAACTTTTTGCTTTTTACCTTTCATGGAATTCTTCTACTTGCTTTGCGCTCAACCTCTTTAGTACGGTTAGTATAGATGTGGAGGGAAACGAAGGTGCAAAATTATGGCTTTGCATCATGACCTTTAATTATCTTGTACTAATTATGCAAGAAATGAAGGTGCAAAATGATGGCTTTGCACCATGACCTTTAATCATCTTGTGTTAATTATGCAAGTAACTCATTTGTAAATAAAAGATTATAAGTTTAAGTCATAAAAATAATTTTTTATAAAATATAAAAAAATTGTGTATAATTAACATCCGATTTTTATAAAGTGAAGAACTTTATGCATTAAAATGGTTGTGTGTAATTAAGCGAGTTCATTAGCTTAATAGTATAAGGTAATTGTTACTTTGTTATAGAAAGTAAAAAATTCCCAATTTTGTTTACTGAAACTAAACATTATTTATTTCCGTACTAGAACTGATTACATTTATGAGGAAAAAATTTCTCTCTGACCTGCTCAAAATTCAAAGTCCTAGCACTCAAGGAAAAAGCCTTTCTTTTTCTTCCTAAAACGGTAAACTTTCTAGCATATTTATTACAAATGCAAGCTTTTCTTATCATAGTTGTTGGTAATCAATTAAGGTTTCCTTGATCAATAACGCTCCATTCCTGATACCTGTTTCGTGTAAAAAAAAAAACAATGTCTGCATTAATTAGCTAAGTCGTGGAATTATGAGAATAGAAGAGAACCGTCTTAAGGTAATTATTATCGTCAGAACTTAAAAGCAAAAGAAGTGTTTGGTGAATGTTCACTCCCAATTTCTTTGCCCTGACGCCAACAAGATACTAGAGTGCTAATTTCCATGATCATATGTTAGACAAATTTTCTAAACCAAGAAAAGGGCGAAACAGAGTCAAAATTGGTTGTTTTAAAGACAAATTTTGTCATAATTGTGTCCTAATCGTGGGATGTCAACTAGACATGCTTAAATGAACACCTTTGGAGAAAAGAAAAAATATGTATATATATAAAGTGGTGGTTGTTCTCTAGGGTCATGCCAAACAAAATGAAAATGGCGTTGGGTTGGG
>JAOQMS010000003.1:27076479-27093617 GCA_027563885.1 Erythroxylum longipes
ACCCGGATAGCATATGAGCTCATCAATGACAAGTTGAGGAGCAGTAGTAGTAAGATTGTGGATGGGAAGCGAAGATTGGCCATAGCTTGGAGCAGAAGATGAAGGAGAGAACTGCAAGGTGGTGGAGTATTGATAATACTGTTTCTTGTGACTGCTGTTAGTTCCAATTGTGGCGGGCTTTTATTGATTTGGGAGGCGGAAAATGGTAGAGACCAAATGTAGGTTGGTAAGAAATTTTGTTCGCTGTTAGCTCAACTCCTCACACCAATTGTATCATCAGCTTATGGCGGTTACGTGGAGTTTAAGTCGATTCTTTTGTTCTACGGTATAGCTACTTTGATTGTCTATAGTTCCATATATACGTGATTAGTTAAACTCCTTCAAACTAATTAAGTTGGCGTGACAGTTGCTAATTTCCAATGAGCTTGGCAAAATAGGCATGTCTATTATACATGTACTGGAACTAACTACTTTATGACCCAATGCTTGAAGTTATTGTAGTTTTAAGAATAACGATTATACTTTAATACAATAGCTAAACATGAGGCAGTGATTCATCAAATACCTTCTTAAATTTTACCATATAAGCGAGTTATCAGAGATGGGACGAGAACGCGTGACGTCCACCAAAGGTCTTTCACAAATTAAGAGTTCCAATATTTAGTTTGATGTGCATCTTCATGTCTTGTTCCCTAAAGCTTTTTTTATTTATTATAAATATGTGACATTATTATGAAAACAAACAGTAGTACGGAATGGGGAGTATTCCGACTTGACTTGATATACTGTGGAATAATTTTTCAAATTTTTTTTCATAAATATTAATTAAAGTTATACACAAATGTGACATGAAATATGAATATGAAAAGTCGTATTTTATTGTCATTTTAATTAATAAACTATGTTTAATTAGTTAGTTATTTCTCCTAATCAAACTATTCTTTTATAGGTAAAAATATCTTTAACCTGAAACAAGTTCAACAATCAAATTAATACATTAAAAAATTTAAATTAAAGAAATTACATCAAAAAAAATACTTGGAAAGGTGATTATGAGTTTTAAAAAAACAATACAAAAGCTATAAAATATTCTAAATGAAAATATAAAACTATCACCCTTCAGGAAGAGAACCCGTTATCAAATTACTACTTAAACACACTTGTACGACTAGGAACCAAAAGCCATTCTAATTGAAATTAGAGGAAGTTTTATTTATGAGTCATACCAGTACATAGATTTGAAATGATATCTTTAACTAACAAGATCTTTGTAAGCAAGTTGCCTGATCATTGGTTAATTGTCAATTTCTAGCTTTTATTTTTTGAAAGCTCTAGAATTCCTTTCTTAAATAAAGTGAGCTCAAATTTAGAGTGAGTTAAATTCTTGTTGTCCATTTGATAGTTGCAAGTTGCACTGAGTCAGAAAGTTATTCTATAGGACAGAAGAATTGACAACTGAAGAAGTGGTTATGAAATTCTTCAACTTGGTTGTAGAATACATACCTTATATTCATTGTTTGTTCAATCTTGATACTATCTATAGCCCTCAGCTTGTGAATGATATCCACCCAACATATGAAGGATGTTATTTGGAGGGATTTTTGGAAAACTCGATCAGCTTGCACTATGGAACATTCTAGTAGTTCTATAAAAAGATTTTTATACATGATTTGCTAGTGAATTGATATGGATGATGCCTAGCTACATTTTCTTCTATTTAGTGTCTTCATTATGAAATATCTTGGCATATTATTGAAGTTCAATTTTTCTTTGAATAGTTTAAATGCTTTTAAACAATCAAACTCCTCCTCATGACTCAACAAAATCATAACAAGAAAAGTCACCAATGAAAGTGATAAAAAGGAATAAAAGACCCATAAATATTGATATAGATCAATCTAAGGAATTTTTTATCACCAATTAGCTTTAGTGTTTCTACCCTTAGTAGTCAAATTTTCTTTTATACAGTGAATACAAGTGTTGAAGCATGAAAAGTTATGGTCTTATAAAATTTCATCCTTTATTAATCTTTTCATCCTTTTCACAAAAATATGATCCAATCACTTGTGCTATAGAGTAGATGATTTTTCATTCAACCTTGGTCTCTTTGTAACAGAAACGATATTAAGAGAAGAGAAGAAGTAAAAAGAGACACATTGACTAAATCAAGCTTATAAAGGTTACTAAAAAGTTTCTTTTTTCCACTCAAAATATAATCCTCGTATAAAGTTACTCTTCTAGTTCCCAAAAGAAAACTATAAACAATTTTATCCAAAATAAATAAAGAAATTAAGTTCCTCCTTATTGGAGGCATATAAACAACTTTATGTAACTCTAAAGAGAAATCTTATGGTAAGCTATATTTGATTGTCTTCAAAATTCAACTTTAGTTCTTTTATCATCTCTCATATATAGATTGTTAATATACACTAATTGGCTTCTTTCTGTTTGTCATCTCTTGTAAGAAATTGGTAACAAGAGTTATGGTAGCATTGTCTAACACTACAACAGAAATGACATTTATTTATGAAAAAATTCGTTACTAAGAGTTCCAAAATCATGGATAATAGTAATTAGCGACGATTTATATTCGTCGCAAAAAAAGTCGCTAAATCCCCGTAGCTAAAAACTGTAAGCGACATTTTCACTAATCGTAGCTAATAGTTTTTCCCTACGCTTTATTTTTGTAACTAAAAACTATTAGCGACGTTTTAAAAAATTGTCGCAATACATTTTTGCTACATTTAGATTTCATAGCTAATTAAAAATCTTTTGCCACGTTTCCAAAAACGTAGCTAATTGTTTTTAGCTACGTTTCTAGAAACATATCAAAAGATTTTTAGCTACGTTTTTGAAAATGTACGTAATTGTTTTAAGCTACGTTTTCAGAAATGTAGCAAAAGATTTTTAGCTACCTTTTTTAAAACGTAGTCAAATATTTTTAGCTTCGTTTTGTAAAATGTAGTCAAATTTTTAGCATACATTTCAACAAAATGTTATACCATGTTAACTATAATTATTTATGCCATTTTTAATCCATATTATTATATATAATATTTAGATTTTTTTGTTAAATTATTATATAAAATATAATACAAATTAATTAATAATTTGAAGCATTGTATATAAAAATAATATATCATTGAATTATACCAAAAAAATATTCTTGGTATACAAGATTTTAATTACAACTTTAAAAATTCTTATAGATAAAATAATAAATATAGAGACCATTTTACAAATTATAAATGTTGAGATTACAAAAAAATTACAACGTGACTAGAATGACTATAGGTTTGTCCATGTCGATGAGAGTAATTTCGTACTTCAGCCATCATATATGAAAGATTAGCCATAAGAATCATGAAAGCTACTTCAAGATCAGTAGAGTGGCTGAATCAAGTTGCATTGTCACTGGACCATCATCCACCAAATGAACCTTCAAAATGGTCAGGATTAGTCATGGAGGCAAAAACTTTCTTCCAATAGTCAATTGCATCACTTGTAGATTTGTTCTTAGGACTTAGTTTGCAAAAATTTGCATCGACAATGCTTGATTATGTAATTTAAGAACCAAAAACGTATTGAATTTAATAGAGCTCTCTTAGAAAAAATAAATACAATTCAGGCCTATTCAGCATTGGACGGGAGAAAACTGCCAAATGCTCAAATTGTCAATCTTTCATGTGGATCAACTTCTTTATCATTGACAAGAGTAAAAGAATGAAGATGGAAGAGAATCAAACATCAATATATGAGCATATCTTGGTATTGGTGATCCTGGACAAGACTCAAAATTTGAATAGCACTTTAGACTAAAAAAGGACTTGTATATAAATCTATATTCTAAACAATGGAACCATATGTAAGGGAGACAAATTGTGAGTCTAATTTGACAAGTGCCTTACCATACATGAAAGGAAACAAAAATGGAATGCTGTAATTAGGCATGTTGCAGCAACTAAGAGACTGTTGAATGACATATTAGACATGCACAATGATGCATCTGAAATGAAGAGGTTTTACTCATCATCTCTAGCACTCACAATCTCCAATGATAATTTTAAGCTTCTACTCGAGTCAATCAATAACTTGCCTGAAGGGACAAAAGGGAACAAAGTAAATAATGGAGATATCATAACGGACTAGACTGAAACTATCGCAATCTGAATTCTTTTTGCATACAGATTTGGATGACTTTCCCAACTTTGAGTAGTCACGACATTGCTTCTAAGGTGAGAGCAATTTGAAGAATCAAAATTGAGAGAATAAGTGGAGTTCTCAATGGCTTCCGCTAACCATAGATGATTGTTTTGATCCTTCACACTTTTGACAAGAAGTTCAAAACTTACAATCACAACCATGTCCGAAAATAATCCAACTAGAAGGAAAACTTTAATAGCTTCTGAAAACAAGGAGAAGAGAATGGTATGCATATACTCGCTTTCCACCCTCACATCTGCATGCTATCCTAATTAGAAAAAACATGAGAAAGCACAAATATTTTCTTCCCTAATCCTTACTACCCGATGCCTCCAATTTATTTTTCATTTATCCTAAACATAAGATAACAAAGAAAAATCTTAGTCATAAGAAAAATAAACATATGTTATATCTTCTGCCTAAAAGTTACAAAACATTTTCTGTTCTAAAATGTTCAATGCTTAATAGCTTAGGTGAAAAACCTCAATAAAGTAACTGTTCAGACCTAGTAAGCTGTAAGAGACCTAAAGCAGCAGAAACCATAACCTTTTGATATCCCAACATCGTAAATTGCCCATTTGTTAACAAGGCAAGGTAACAATTAACTATAAAAAAGGGAGGGGAGCGGGAGATATAAACTTTGAGACCGCAACAACCTCTAAATGAAGAATTATTGAGAGAGAGACGGATGATTACGAACTCCTCGACTTCGACTTTGTTGAGATACTCGTCGATGGTTATGCTCTGCTTATTCTCATCACCAAATGAATAAGTCATTTTGATGAAAAAGGAAAACAACTAAAAGCCCATAAGATTAGAACTTTTCTTTTTGGACCTGAAATGAAAGCCATAAGAAAGATGTATTAGAAAAATATTGCTCATAAAGTAGTGACTTCAATCTGGGGAATGTAACGAGATGCCCTAGAACAGGAAACCCTAAAGGTAACTCTTTTATTCATTTTAGTATGAGAGAGCAAAAACAATAAGGTCCAGAAACTATATAAAACTCAAGAGTTACCTTCTGAAACCTACCTTCCTTTGTCCAATTTGTTCGATTCTGCTTGAACTCTCCAATCCCACCAAATGCCAAATGGGTACGTAATCAGATCCAAAGTCGATAAAATGAAGCATAAACATAATGGGAGGTTAAAAAAGAGGAGTGGCGTGCAATGTCTACACGTAGAGAAACAGAACAACAAGATAATCAAACAAATTTCTGATTTCATTTTCGTTCCCTCTTATAACTAGTTTGATATTTTGCGACGATTTACAAAATAGTCACAAAAATGGTCCTTTTCATGACGATTTTTGAAAATCGTCGCTAAAAGTCATACAAATGAGAATCCTTTGGTGACCAATTTTAAAAATCGTCGCCAAAGGTTCACATTTTGCCACATTTTTAAAAAGCGTCATAAAATGTTGACCATTTAGCAATGATTTTTAAATATCGTCGCCAAAGGTCCATATTTTGCTACATTTTTAAAAATCGTCACCAAAGGATTCTCATTTAGTGACAAATTTAAAAATCATCATAAAATACTTATTTTAGCTACGATTTTCAAAGCGTAGCAAAAAAAAATGTAGCTAAATCTCATTCTTGTTGTAGTGTATCTCTGTTTAAATATTCAATATTCAGTATTGTTCCTATCTTTCTTAAAGCTTTATTGAGAACATATTATTCTTAAATTAACGATCCTTTTTCTAGAGTTTCAAGTCAATGAAAAGAGGGAAAGTTCAATAAACATTTTTTTGAAGAAAAGTTGTAGAAAGTTTCAAAATAAAAAAAAAAACGTAGAAAGAGGCTAGCAATTACACCAAACAATAAAAGAAAGTTTATTTATACTTTAACAAGAACAAATAATCCTAATACTTAAGATATTTTATTTATCTATTTGCTTTTATTTCATTCTTGTCAAATTCTTCTTCTTGTCATTAAGCCCAATTGGGTTCCTTCATACTTAATTAAATATTTTGAAATTTTTTATTAACTTACTTCTAATTTCATTCATTGTTTGATTTATGCCTAAAATTTTCTTTTCTTGGGAGTACTTGATGATGAGAGGAAGATTTAAGGTATCTTTATTGATTTAGATTGTCTACTTTACAAGGAACCTTTAGTTAATGTGGAAGTTGCAGTTCAAACCCCATCAATCCTAACTTTGAACCCGATGCGATGAATTGATCAATTCATTTCTTCACTTTTTGTTGAGCAAAACCTTGATAAAAGCACGTAAGAGAGTGCTTTTACTATAAGCTTTTTGTATAAGTATATTGATATTTAAGTTTGAAGCATAACAATTTCTAAAGATAAGGAAGTAAGTAAGGAGAAAATAGTTGGACTATATATTTATTAACATAATCCAAGGCCAATATGAGTAACTTATATGCCAATTGAGTGAAGTTAGTAAAAGGTTAGATAAAGTGGGTGCAATCATAAATGGCTTACAGTATAATCTACACATATGGCTACTAGGATGGATGGCTTTGAAGTGAATGGTAAGAGTTAAAGGAGCTACTAACTACTTGGGTGAACTAAACCTAAAGGTGGTAAGGAGGAAAAGGAGGAAAATGGGGAGACAAAGAGGGGCCATATTTTATAGGATATAAAAGAGATTATGAAGAAAGGTAGATGATAACATAAGAAATATCATGATGGCGATACCATATTTTGTAGAGAAGATAGATCCTAATATTTACTTGAAGTGGGAGAAGCTTATAGAACTAATCTTCAATTGTTAAAAATTCTTAAAAGAAAGAAATGTTAAAATAGATGTTATGAAATTTAGTGATTATACAGTAGATTGGTGGGATTAACAAATTCGTACTAGGAGGAGAAACTAAAAGATGCATACTAAAACTTAGAAGGAGATGAAGTTGGCAATGGGGAAGCAGTTTGTACCAAGTTCCTACTATAGAGAACTTTATCAAAGGTTATAAATGTTAACTCAAGGATCTAAGAGTGTGAAGGAGTATTACAAATGGATGGAGATTGCCATGACTAAAGATCACATGCAGAAAGATAGGGAGGCAAAAATGGCTCGATTTATTTCTTTTTTAAATTTAAAATTGCTAATGGCATATAATTGTACCATCATATAGAGTTGAAGGACGCGATGCATAGGTTTATACAGGTAAAAGTGTAACTCAAAAGGAGGCTTACTAATTATTTTGGTGTGTCGAATATAAACTTTGGAGTAAAAAGGAGGACAAGGATTCAAAGCCTAAGTATGAAGGAACCAAGTCACCTAATTTATAAAAAGTTAAAGTTGATTTCATTACTATAATTAGGAATTGAGACATTAAGTGTTTCGAATACTTAAAACAATGACATATTGTGTTTATTTCATGTCCTAATGTCCCAACAAGAGAGCAGTGCTGATGGGGGGTATATTGAGTATATGTTTGAGAATGAAGAGGAGGTAGTTGGGACGAGAATCCTAGCTTAGGAAATGTTAATGAAGAGGACTTGAGGTGATAAGAGAGCTAGTCACTAGGACAACCATAAGCATGTAACTAGGAGATGATACAAATAAGTAAAGAAATTTTTTTCCCCATACTTGATACACCATCAAAGATCTGGTGTGCAATATGATCATAAATAGAGGAAGTTATACTAATAAAGCTAGCATAGAGCTGGTGAAGAAGTTGAGGTTGCTAACCATCAACCATACAACCTACAATGTTTAAATGATAGTGGGAAGGTTAGGATAACAAAGTAGGTGATTGTTTTTATTGGGAGATATAAAGATGAAATATTGTGTGGTATAGTTCCCGTGCAAGCGAGAATTTTACTCTTTTGTAATATTGGTAACTTATCAATTGATAGGACATTAGTAGATTTAGAAGCTAAAATTAATTTGATACTGTATCATATGCTAAATAAATTAGAATTAGGTGATCCTAATCTAACTAGGATAAACCTTCTGTTTTCTAATAAATCAATTAAGTCTCATAGGGGTATAATAAAGGACATGTTTATTAGTGTTGATAAATTTATATTCCCTATAGAATTTGTAACTTTGGATATAAAAGATATTTTTATGAAATACTTAGCTCTTACCCTAACTTTAATCCTAAAACCACTTTTATTTTGTAGTCCTCTGGCTTAATTGTGTTGTTTAGGTGCAGGAATGAAGTTGAAAATACTACGGAGGAACTTTTGGAAAATGAGTGCAAGTGTTGTACAATTTTTGTCTTTGATATTGTACCACCAATATAAAGTTGTAGCTTTGGAAACTATGAAAATTTGACATCATATCATCGATTTGAAGCTACAGCGCAACTGAGAAAAAAAAATTGACAAATCAAATTTTGATGTTATAGTGAAGAACAAATTCAACCTTGATGCTACAACATCAATATAAGGATATAGCATTAGTTAGAGAATAAGTTCTAGTTATGATATAATTCAATATCTTTAGGAAGTATGATTTAGTATCTTTAGGAATTATAAAATGTATCTTTAGGAATTATGATTTGATTTAATTGCGATTATAATTGTAACTTATCATATATGAAATCTAATATATAAAGGGAGTAAGAGCTGTTGATTTTTGTAAGCTCCGCTGATTCGGATAAAGATAGGTGCCTGTTAAAAATTAAAAACAATAGGAGCCTGTTAAACGACAAGAGCTTGCTAAAGAATAAGTCCAGTTAAAATAATTTTAAAACAGAAGGCGCCTGTTGAAATAAAGGAACCTTTGGCAAGTTATAAATTGAAGGAAACTATTTTAGAATTGAAGGACCCTCTTACTGAAATGAACACATACAATATAATGCGAAAATATAAAAGTTAAGAGAAGAGAGAGAAGAATACAGTTGATTTATACTGGTTCGGCTTACAACCCAAACTTACATCCTGTCTTCAAGTATCCAACTTGAGTGTTTCACTATGAAAATCTAAGTAGTAATTTGACGAGCCTCTTTAAGATTACGAGTACATATTTTTCAAAGTTCTCCAACCTTCCACACTAGTGGTATTTATCTAGCCTCTACAATCTCTCAACAGAAAATAAAGTTTGCTCAATATGAGCTACACTGATCTTTCTAAAAAATATTTTCATTTTCAAAAGAACATGAAATTTTTACAATGATATCATTTTCAAAAAAATTTATGCTATAGCTATATTTTGAAAGTCTGATATTTGTTTTAAAAAAAACAGTTGCTCTTCCTTGAGTAGGCTTTTCTTTCAACTAACTGTTACTTCATTTGCATCTTTAGTCAACTGGATGGATTTAATTCCGAATAACTTCGATGTCAGATTTGCCAAAAATCTTTCGATAATCACACAACTAATATATGACCTTCATAATAAGTAGGATCATTTTGGATAAACCATTATTTAATAAGGTAAGTTCATAAAGAAGGTTCCTACAAGAAGGAAAGTAATTATTCCATGATTTTATTTTCTTTTAAGAATTATACCGTTGTTTATATATAAGGAAATAAATCTAATTTAAATTTTGAAATATTATAATGTTATCATCAAAATCGTTAAATATGAACATTGAGCTAACATAGACTGTGTTTAATAAGGTGGCATTTTGCTCTCTAGGTGTCTGTAACATCCTACTATATTCTACATATATTTACCAACCTGTGGAAAATACAGAATCATGTTTAGTTCTCTTAAAAAGCTTTTTAGATGATTAGTTTTAGAGAAAAAAAATCATTTAAACTCAAATTAAAGCATTTTGGGTTGAGGAAAGAACACTTTTGGATAGGAAAACAAGAAGATTCATTAAGATAAACCAAGAATATTAAATATTCAAGCCATGATAATTCAAGATTCTTTCTTATATTCTTTATTATCCTTTATGGGATTTCTTTATGTTATTATACATTAATTGAGATATAGATCTATGTAGGATGGACTTTAGGACTTGACGTATTGATTTGATTCTTAATTCAATGAAAGGGTTTATTTTTCTTAAGAATTGTTTATGATTATATTATGAAATTGAAATGTGATGGTATTTTTTTAAGAAATTAAAATATTGAATTGATGAATAAAGAGTTATCTCTTAGGATACGAGAGACAAAAAGTGTATAATGGAGGTTAAACTTTGCAAGTGTGGAGATAAAGAAGATAGCTAACTTCTTGGCTCCTAATACTACTTTTCTCATCTTAGTGTAATGGTTGTTCATGCTTGTAGAAGTTTAAAGTCCATGGACAACCAAATCATATATTAATCCACTAAGAGGTAGGTCGATGAATTTGAGCTTCAGTAATAGTTGCTTTTTCCATATTAGCAATACATTGGAGTTGGCAACCTTGGATTTTGAATAATTGGATCGAGAGATCATTTGTATAGATCAACCATAATACGAATACTAAAAGTTAGATAGAACCTTATAGACAGAGGCATATACATCTTTTGTGTTAACATCAAACCTATAATGGGAATTCATAAAGCGAGATAATGCATTATTAGGAGTTTTGATTAGAACGTGATTTTAGCCAACCAACTTAAGAATAAGATTATTTATCAAGAGAGATTATAGTATTAATTACTAATTTAAGGAACTAAGATTAGTTATTTAGCCGAGATAAATTAAGGCATAGGAAATGTCTAAGGGAAAGTCTACTTCGACTTTACTTATCTAAAATTGTTTTAACCTTATTCATTATTTTAATTAGTTTTTCATTTATTTTCTTCCAACCAATCATTAACTTTATTATATTAAATAATACGAAGATAATTAATACTAGTAATTCTAGTCTTTACAGTGTGGACACTCAATTCATTGAGTTATAATATAAAAATGCACTTATATAGGTGATTTATTTTAGTATTATTTTGACTTTCATTTATATTCATATTCATATCACGTCAGAAAATGAAAAAGGATGAAACAGTGAACGACTAAGCAGTGCCAACATAAGAATCAATACCTTTTATCAACACGATCATGCTTTACTCATTGGAAACCTTCAAATTTAAATAAAATTTTTTAATTAAAATTAAAGTCTATATATAATTATGATTACAATTTACTTTTGATAAAATTAAATATCGTAGATTTAATTTTTAAACTTTTACAAACTTTATAATTAAGTCCAACTTAATTTAAATTGTTTTTTCTTTTTAGTTGCTCTTTTATACGTGACTCATTAAGTTCTTAATATGATCTCAATGATTATAAATTATAATTATAGTTCATAATTAAAATTAGATAAATTAAAACTCTTTTTAATTTATCTTTAATTTTTTAATTCAAAAAATTTTATAATCATATATATCAAGATTAGTATCTAGCAACATGTCATGATTATCAAAATATGATAAATGTCAACGTGATTTTACTCAACTTGTTCATGCATGGTTCTGATGTAAAATTTAATCATTTATCATCTATTATTTTGATTGAACATAGATCATAAAAATAGTCTCTACTTTTTAAAATTCAATAATATTCGTTCTTGCTAATTGAAAATTAATATTTCAAAAATACATTTTCGAATATCAATTCACTTTGATCGGAGAATTCCTTAAATCACTATTAATTAAAAAAAAACATTCCCTCTAATTACTTCAGAAATGAATCTTTTATTGAATTACTCAATTATCTCTATATAATTTATACTATATTTAAGTACTACCAATCGAACTACTCTAAATATAATAGGTCATAAGTAGTATTAGAATATAATAATTTTCATATGAAATACTTTGATAATTTAAAGTTTAAGAATAAATTATATAACTATCATAATTAGAAAATCTACCATGTAGAAATCAACAAATAAAATTGTAACTCTAGAGCAACTTAAAAATAAGCCGAAGAAGTGCACTCAAGGTTAGGCTTAGATGCCCGAAGACCGTCGATAGTGACTAAGCACAGTGTTCCAATTCGTTTTGGCTTTGATACCGCCTGCAAGATATCTTCAGAGATGACTGGAAATGTTATGACGGTGGTTCCAACCCCAGATTTACTAGAAAGATAACGGGAAAAGATCAGAAAAAAATATGGAGAGCCTCACTCTATGAATTTGTTACAAGCTGTTGCATTACGTGCAAATAGTTGTATTTTACAAACTCATGGTCTTGAAAACCATTGAGTTGAGGTTAGCTCGTTATTACTTCTGTCTGCTTTGTGATTATGATTTATGCCCCTAAACCTGTCTGGGAGGGCTTAATTACTTTAATAAATCTACGCAAATTTTAGATCTACACCTCTTGATTGGCATTATTAGCTAAGCCGGGAACTTTTTTTCCCGAGCTTTTATACCTCCAGTGAAGGCAAATGAAAAGCTCAAATACCAATATCAATGCTTCCTGCTTTGTGGATTGAACCTCTCAAGTCCAGAAATTGAACCATTGTGAGCTGCCGCTACATGGTAGATCAAATTGACTACCTGAACCAAAAGCATACCATTTCTCAGGTGTTGCTGATGAGTTATCTTTGTGTTCATTCCTGTTCAGGAGTCCGTCTCCCGCTTCTATCAAAGGCGCCATATCTCTGCTACCATCATTTTGTAAAGGTGTGTATACTTGGTTCTCTACTCCTTGTTGCGCTCCAGAATCAAAATAGGCGTTTCCCTTGTCAGAAGCAAACGTTGGATTGGGTATTTGCAATTCGCTGCAATTTCCATTCTCGCCGCAGGGTTTGCCAACTAGTTCATTTAGCCTCTGCAACTGTTTCAAGAAGCAAAAGAAGACGAGAAACGAAAACAAACTTGATTATGTAATATATAAATTTTTGCATTTTCTTTATGCTGTTCTGGTAGTTAGATAGATACCTGAGTAAGCAGGGACTGAGTCTCATTCTTCAAGGACTCGAAACGAGATGCTAAGCTGTCATAGTTTGCTCTTAATGTTTTGTAATCCTGTTCAATCTGCTTTGATTTCCATCTAGCTCGTCTGTTCTGAAACCAGATAGCAACCTGCCGAGGTTGAAGACCAAGCTCCCTTGCTACTTGCAATTTCTTCCTCGGCTCGAGCTTTGTCTCTGATTCAAAAATTGACTCTAGCATCCTAATCTGTTGAGCGCTGAATCTGCTCTTGTTCTTGACATTGTTCTTCTTTTTTGTTGGAGCTTTTGGTAGCAATGGACATGCATAGATTTCGGGTTCAGGTAGTGAGTAGTCTTTTCTTTCCATGATTGGATTACTCGATCATATGAAGATAATTCTATTTGTTCCTAACTCAAAACAATACAGTAGGTGGAGGGCATAACTTAACAGCTTTTTCTGCTTTCAATTTTCTCCTCTTAAGAATTTAGAATTCTGAAAAGGAGGTGGGCAGAGGGCTTTATAGGTCACAAACTCATAAAAGAAAATATCTAGTGTTCTTGCTTGCAGTTGCAGGATATGCAAGCAATTGGAATAGAAATCGTGTAGCTTCTTCTTTTCTAAGTTTCTTTTCTTCCCATTTCCAAAGTATGATACAAATGGTTGTTGCTTTCGTCCTAATCCCATCAAAATAACATAGACTGAAATGGAAAGTCTCCCGTCGAATAAGTTTGGTTTTGCTTCCTTTTTCAATGAAAAAAAAGTAGGAAAAAGGGATAAATATAAGCTCTAGTGTTGCTTTTGTTGGGATTTGTTATTAAATGGTACTGTTGTACATCCTGATCAGTTTGTATTTCATACTGCTATCGTATTCATGTGATTACATTGTGATGACTGGGATAGAAAAATCTTGAAGACACCAATATCCTTAGTCTTGTCCCTAAGAAAATAATACAGAATGGAAAGGCAGCTAAGGAAAAAAGTGAGACTGTGGGACATATTCCCCTCCTAATGATGTTTCTTGACATAGACTTTAAATTCCTTTCATAAATAGACATCATTTGTACAAATTCCTTCCTTCCGCGTTCAATTTGGATAGGATCAAATTCTGCAGAAATAGTGTTGACTTCCGAGATTAGAGCTGCCAAAGAGAAACAAGAAACAAGTTGCTGCAGCTTGGAGTTAAGGTGTTGTATATCTTAGCAGGGAATGAAGATAAAATAAGACCTGGTCTGGACATAATTTTATTGCGGGTTTAAGTTTAAGGTTATTTCCTTCGTTCCACCTTCTTGCAGATGACGTGAATGAATGACTTGAAGCATATCCTCATAACAAATTCACACAAGACTTGTCAAAACAATATTCCCTTGAGGCCACTTGTCATATGTTCTATGGTTAGTAGTGCCAATCACTAACCCCAAGCATACAATTTAGCCTGATACGGACAAAAGACTTGTTGCTTTTCAAGTTAAATCATGTAACGCATCAACTTATGCTAATTTAGCCAATCATGACCGCTTGGCTTTGGACAAGGTCACCTCATTCTCCGTTTTAGGTTCTTGTAAGCACCTACACTTTCCTTGGTCCATGGCATTCTTACCATAGGTTCCACTGGTTGGTGAAGAGTCTTGTAAATGTAGCCATGGAAGAACTCAGGATTCCTTATGGATTAGGTCAGTCAAAATGAAGTTAAACCATTTATTCCAGGATTTACTTCAGTTTTAATCCTTTTCGAAGATGTCGTCATTTAAAACTGGAACCAGCCGGAACAACAATAAATGAGTGCGAAAGAATTGGAGTTATATTCCAATGACCAAAAGCCAACAGCACCTTTCTATGACAGAGTGAGGTATGCTCTAAGGTGTTGTAGCTTTGACGAGACATATGGATACATGTTCATGTTTGAGGAAACTTTAGAAAAGAACCCCTCTTATCTTTTGAGACTTTTATGCCAAGTGGAAGTATCTTTCTCAACTAAACTCCCTTCACAACGACTCTAATTTTTGTCCGGAAATGCCCATGTTTATCCTAATCAATTCCATTCGGCCGAAAGCAAGATGACCCAACAAATACTTTAATCTATTTATTTTAAAATCAATTTTTATTAGAGAAGAAATTTAAGAAACCATTTGATTCTACTACAGTTGCGATTTTTAATTTTAATTTTAATTCTAATTAAAAATTGAATATCTTTAGTAATTAATACTAATATTATTATATCTTTATTAAAAAAATAAAGTGCCAAGCAAAAGCCATAGATAAATTTAGTTTAATTTAATTAGTTTTATTTTACTATCTTATAAAAATAAACTAAATAAGTTTTCTTTCACTAAATTAAATAAATTAAAACCAATCAGTTTAGTCGGTTCAACCGTAAAAATCTTGAACCGTCCGACTTTCCAATTTAGTTTTTAACTTTCAGGTTCGATTTACTTTAACAACTCTTGATTTTTAAAACTGAATAATTTATTAATTTATTGGTCAAATTTATTAATTAATAAATTCTTATAACCCAAAATAAATCAATTAATTTTCATTTAACAATCTCTTTTTGCAATTAAACTTAAAATTCTTCGGTAGTTAAAGATAATCTCTTTCAATCTTGTTCAAATTCTTTAATTTTATTCAATCTGTAGCCGATTTTATGACGATCTAATATTGATTGAATCTTTTAAACTTTAAACCTCTTATCTTATCGAGTTTAACTTTCAGTTTAATTTTTAAAACATTGATTAAAACCATAACTAAATAGTTCCTTCGAGAATTTGGAAGGCAATTAGCAAGGGAATGGCGGTTGTGGAAAAGGGGCTAGTTGATGATGTGGTTTCTGGTTTGAATACAAGATTTTGGGAAGATTCCTGGACATCTTTAGGTCCTTTATATCAGTTTACTATTGTCCCATTACAAGAGGCTGATTTGGAGCTGCGGGTTAGGCACTTTTGGATTTGGTTAAATTGCGGCAAGTAGTTCCTGAATTTGTGATTCAATTAATTACGCTTATGATTTTGGCAGATGAGAGTGAGATGGAGGATGGTTTTTGTTGGAAATATAGCAATACGGGTTCTTATATTGTTGGGTCTGCTTATAAATCGTTGCTCTTATGTTTGGAAGGAGATTTGGAAGCTCCAAAATACTCAAAGGTTTAGAATGTTTATTTGGAAAGTAGCTCATGGTAAGATCATGTGTAATTGGGAGAGGAAAAGAAGGAAGTTCACTGAAATGGATGGATGTCCAATCTGCAGAAGAAATATAGAGACAGTGCTGCATGTTTTGAGGGATTGTGATTTTGTCAAACAATTGTGGTTGCAAGTGGGTGGTACAATGTTGAGTAGTGATTTTTTCAATGTAATTGATGTGAAGGCATGGATTGGTTTGAATTTGAAGGATAAAGCTAAACATGTTAATGGTTTAGATTGGAATTTAATTTTTTCTACAGTGTTATGGTGGGTATGGAAACGCAGAAATGACTTGGTTTTTGGGTCAGGCACACTGCAAGGTAAAGTGACAAAGGAATGGATTATGCACAAGTCTTGGGAGGTTCATAAGACATGGGGAAGGATGAGTTGAACCGCCATGGATAACAGGAAGGAACTGCGTTTTATTGCGTGGGAGCCCCCTCCAGCCGACTGGGTAGCAGTGAATACCGACGGTGCAGCGAATGGATATCCAGCAGCGTGTGACTATCACAATTTATATCCCTCCTCTAGAAAGAAAAAAAACTATCACAATTTAAATCCCCCTTGAAAGGATATGAAATTGACTGCATAAAAAAGGCATACGTGTGACTATGTAACAATGAATATAAAATCGTATTATATTGACAGGTTCTATCCAATTTATTTAGAATTATCTAATTAAACGATTCGGTTGATAATAATAACTTTTAAAATTTAAAATATCCTCTTTGATTACTTCCCGCCAATTTTTGTAAGGTTTCCCTCTTTTCCTTTTACATTCATTAAGAGTTATTCCCTCGCAGCTGCGATTGAAGGGTTTAAACCTTAACGAATTCCTGAGACTTTGTTTAAAATTTTCTATTTTGTATCAGTATGGTTCAAAGCGAGATAAGTTCTCTGTTACTGCGTATTAGCTATCTATCTCCTAAAATGTCTTTCTTTTGAGGTCGATATGGCTAAATGGACAAGAAGTTAACAACACCGCTCATGTTATTGGCTGTTCTTGCCCTCTAATGAAAAACGC
>JAOQMS010000003.1:27093717-27109019 GCA_027563885.1 Erythroxylum longipes
AATGACTAGGAACATTTAGGAATAATATATAAATGCAATATGAATCTTATAATTATAATCTCATTATAATTTCATTTACGATGTATAATTATCCCATGGACTTTATCATATGTATCTAAATATGTATAAGACAAAGAATGCCTTTAAATAATTTGTCACTAAAGTACAACCAAAGCGATTAGTTATAGAACATAAACCAACAGTTTGTTATGATAGAAAAAGATTATCATGACTCATTCTTTTATATGTATGAAATGAAATATTACTCCAATAAGTTATGTTCTATAATAATAAAAAGAAAATCCTATATAAAATTTATTAGTGGCTCAAATTCGCTTTCAGGTCTAGGTTCATCAAATAAACAAATTTCGGATAAGTAGGAATACTATTTGCGTATGATATATAGTTATATACCACCTTTATTTTGGTTAAAACTCAAGTGGGATTGTTCGTGTCCAATTGAATAGTGTAGCAATATTTTTCTGACATGGATATCTCTCCAAGAATAATCATGTTTCATATACAAAATTAATGAGATTTATATGGAAGACCTTTCCAAACAAGGCTAAACGATCCAAGGAAAGGTTTGATCTCAATACTCTCTGTATCTGGCTTCAATCTCTAGCCCATCACCCTGAAGTTGATTTAAGGTGATCGTGCTCTTGTCTAGGTGAACGGACAATCCAAGTTGGTCTGTATCAACGTTTTGGGTTTATCATATTTCGTGAACTTTGTATCGTGCTCAAGTATCGGTTTTAAGAATGACTCCAGATCCACGAAGGTAAAGAGAATTGTAACTTTTAGTGATGGCATGGAAAATAAGTCATAATGGAAATCTCAAAAAAAACTTTGTCTTCCCTCAGGCTATAAGATGTTCAGAAGCTCTCGATATTATCCAAAGAGCTGGGATCACCAAGTCTAAAGACACTCATAATGTAAGACCCTGTTTTATGTTTTAGATCCAGTGGATGAGGGTTTAAGCCATTCATTTTGTTACATTAGAACATACCTTCGGATATGATGAAAAGACTCTTAAAAAGGGTTTGATGAACTGGACTGCATATGATGATTAATAGCTTATCACATTGAAGGGCAGGTACGACGATAGTTTCAATGCCTCCGCCAATTCGAAAATCTTGGCTTGAACGCGCATCGTCTGCAGTGTTGGGACTCCAAGGGCAACATTATCATCTTCTTAGTCCATCTCTATTTGGAAAAGATTTTTTCAAACATGCCTTGCGATAAAGGACTCATCTCAGTAGAAGCGAAGGCCTTCGAGATGCCTATCTTGTAGGTTAATCGTTGGATGTTGGTGGTTCCTGTAGCCGAAACACTTGACTGGCCATTGAACGTGCCTAAGGTGATTGGAGTGTTTCAAGGTAGATATCACGCCGTTTCACTCTGATTCCTTTGTTGGGTCAAAGGTGGTCCTCTTACTCGAATCGAATGCCTTGGCAAGCCCAATAACTTTATTCAGGTTTGCAAGGTAGTCTCTTAAAGAGTACCTATTTGCTTTAATTTACGAAGGTCAGGAAAAGCATTCTGAAGTGCAACATTCCATACCTTTTGATTAACTCATCATTTAGGTTATCGTATCACAAAATTCCTTGCGGATTGGCGTAGACATTGAAACCACAGCTGTACATGCTCTTCAATATTGTGATAAGCTGTTAATCATCATAAGATAAACAGCCTATGTCATCAAACCCTTTTTAACAGCCCATTTTATTAAACCCTTTATTTACTTTATCCCAATTTCTTTTAAAATCTTTAAAATTTTATTACTTTTTGCCGACTTAATTACCTGCTTAAGCAAGTAAATTAAATGTCTAACACCGTTTCCCTTCTATGATTCGACCCGTTAATACATTCTTTGGTTAGGACGTGTCCCATGCTGCTCCAGTGAGAGCATAAGTTAGTGATGCTTTAGTTTTAGCTCCTACACCTCGTATCATTTATATCTTTTCCTAATCAAAGGTACAAAAAAATTCAGCAATACTCTTTAGTTATAATGTTATACCTTATGGGCCCAACATCTTTCAAGGAATAAGTAGGTGTACTACTTGAACTTTGCCCACTACTTGAAACGATTGTCTTGATATTTTAATTAAAGAACACAAGGACAAAAGAAAAGAAGTTTATCTCTAGTTCAGGGTAAAAGATGGTTTTGAATTTGATAGCCTAAAGAGGTAGTAATTTCAGTTTGAAAGCATTTAGACAAACCAATGACATTTAGGCTAGCTAATTTACATATGTGACAAACGCGACAAATTATGAACAAAAGGTGAAAGTGAAACGAATCTCCGTTAATGTTTGAGATTAAGAGATTTTTCACTCTTTTTTGAAACTTTAAAGTCTAGGTGCCTAAAATATCATTGGATGTATGATATATAAAATACTTTATAATTTGTATTGAGACAAAGTATGATTTACACTTACACAAATGGTATTATCATTTTTCACAAAAACTGTAACTTAATTTAAATGCATTATAGTAACTTTTACTTTAAGTGTTAGTGTTAAATATTCTTAGGGTTGGAATAGTTTGTATTAACCAACGATATTCTTTCTATTCAGTTAATATTTTCTCATTTAAAAGAGTATGTCGTGCTTATCTATAATTATGGTATTGAATGAATAGATTACTAGTATAACTTATATTAAGGTAGAATACAATTTATACTTAAAAATAATATTCTCATTTTTTACTGAAGTTGTTACTTATTTTAAACGCATCCTAGTAACTTTCACTTATAGATGTGGCATTAAATATACTAAGTGGTAGTATAGTTTATATGAAGGCATGATATTCTTTTCACTTGTTCACTATATTCCCATTTACAAGTGTAGATGTAACTTATTTGTAATCAATGGTAGTTTTTTTTTTTTGAACTAGCACCTTATTGGTGGTTTGCATTAGGATTATTCCTAATCCTCTATCTCTCCGACTTGCTGTTCCCCTCATTCCGCACTTTTGACATACTTTGCCTCCATTAATCTGACAACACCTTTCCTAAACCAAACTTAGACTAAAAACAAAACATCGTGACTAAAGAAACACTTGGACCTGAGCCAAATACACTGACAACAGAACTACAAAATATCCTAAAATTGAGCCATCTATAGTAACATTGGACTCGATAGAATTCCTACCACTGAATGGAGCAATTGAGACTAAAGCATAGGATAACAACACCAAAACAACTTAGTCTTTAGTGGCTAAAGACTCTGGAAATTTAGGAAAACGTAGGTAGATTGAGACCAAATTAGAAGAACTTATCTTTGCTCTATTGGAGGTTCTAAAAAAGGGTGATTTGAAATGGAACTCTTTAGTAGTGAGATTATTTCTTGAAAAAATGCTAGCATTCCTGGTAGTGAATAGATGGGCTAATGTAGCTTGGAGAAATATGGAATTGATTGGTGCGATGGTGAATGAAGATGAATTATTCATTTTTAAATTTAACATTGAGGATAATGCGCAGAAAATAGTTGAATTTGGCCCCTAGCATATCTAGGGCCATCTTATTATGTTAAAAAAGTGACAACTTGGAGTGAAAATGGACTGAAAGAAGTTGGATATATTCCCGCTTTGGTTGAATTTTCATAAGGTTCTGCTAGAGTATTGGTCAGCAGAGGGTCTGAGGTACATTGCGAGTAAGGTAGGCAAGCCTTTGGGAATGATGAGAATACAACTTTAATGAGAAGAGTAGGATTTACCAAAGTTTGTGTAGATGTTGATATCATTAGGCAACTATCCAAAAATCTAAAGATAATGAAGCTAAAGGAAGATGGGAAATTGGTAGAGGACACTATGAGAGTTTCATATATGTGGAAACCAAGAAGGAAAGAGGAGAAAAGGAGTGGAGAGTAAAAGAAAAACAGGATAATGTTAAGGGAAAATATGAAGAAGAAGATAAGATGGAGGAACACACAAAAAACATGGATATACAATTCAACAAAGTGAAATAGATCAAGTGAGAAAGGAGAAGCAACCATCGAAAAAAGGGGTCTTGAATGAAGTACAAAACGATGGGGAGATTGCAGACTAGGAGCAAGAAGAAGGCACTAAAACACCAGTGTGGGAGAGAGGATGGGCTTAATGGGATGAAATGACTGAAGCAGTTAAAGAATTCTTTTAGAGTGGTAGAATACTGAAGGAATGGAATAAAATTTATGTATGTCTTATTCCTAAACTCACTAATATGAGCAAGATGGAGGAGTATATACTAATAGCTTATTGTAATGTCCTTTACAAGCTAATCACAAAAATAATTGTAAATAGGCTAAAGAATAGCTTGAAGAGCATCATCAACCCCTCTCAAAGTGCCTTTGTAGAAGGAAGGATAATAGGAAATATCATATTTCTTTGCTAAGAACTGTTAAAAGGGTACAACATCAAGTCAAGTATGAGGAATTGCATAATTAAAGTGGACCTAGACAAAGCTCAAGACAATAATTGGAGCTTCCTGTTAAGTACTCTTAAAGCAACAGGCTACCTAAGAAAGTTTATACAGTGGATTAAGGAATGCATCACTACACCTTCTATTGCAACACTAGTAAATAGGGAGCTAATCGAGTTGATAAAACGAAAGAAAGGCCTCAGAAAAGGGGACTTTTTGTCCCTTTACTTGTTTGTAATTGGGATGTAAGTGCTATAAATCATATTAAATGAAAAAACAATACAAAACTAGGAGTTCTAATACTATTAAGGCTGCAAAGGTATTAAGCTAACCCGTCTTATTTTTAAAAATGATGTGCTTTTGTTTTGTAGAGGACACAAGTACTCCATTAATACATTGCTCTAAGCTATAGAGGAGTTTAAGGAATATCTGGATTAAGGAGCAATCCAACTAAGAGCAGCTTCTATCTATCAATGAGTGCAAAACCAAAAATAACCTCAATGGTAATTGAAATAGGAATGAAGAAAGGATCTATGCCTTTCAAGTACTTGGGAGTACTAATCTCACAGAAAAAGGTTAACAGTAGCTGATTGTAAGCCACTGATGAAGAAGTTTCATAGAAAAATCAGTTGTTGGTTCAATATATTCCTCAATATAGAGGAAGATTGCAAATTCTTTAAATTATTATGAACTATCTAGCAAGCTTCTAGATCAATCATGTAGAACTCCCAAAGAGCATCCTAAAGGAAATCAATAAAAAGCTGAAGGAATTCATGTGGAACGGGCCTAATACAAGTAGCAATAAATCTAAAGTAAGTTAGGACTTGTTGTGTCAACCTAAAAACCAAGGGGAATTGGGCTTATGTTCATGTAGGTTACAAAACAAGATCAACTTAGCAAAGTTGTAGTGGCTATGCAATTGAGAGGAAGAATTATAGGTAAAGTGGGTGTATAATGTGTACATAGGAGGAAATAACATATTGAACTTAAGGTTGAAACAAAGCATGCCCTGACACTTGAGGCAAATCCTGAAGACCAGAAAGTGGATGCATGACTTGATTAAAATTGGCATAGGCAATGAAGAAAACTTCTGTTTTGATGACTGGCATCTAGAAGTACCTTTGCATAGAGTATAGAAATTACAACGTCTTAAACCAATGATTAGTTCAAGCACAAAAGTCAGTAAATTCATCAGTGACAACCAGTGGCAGTGCCCTTTTCATAGCAACGAAGGAGTGGAAGTTCTAATAAATAATATGCCAATTTGTCGAACAACAAAAAATGATGAGATATAGTGGGTAGTGAGTAGCACTAAGAAATTCAGCACCAAATCTTGCAGAAAATATCTACAAGAGGATCCAATAAAAAGAGTTAAGTGGAAGAACGTGATTTGGGAAGCTAACATCTTACCTGCACATGCCTTTATCCTTTAGTTGGGAGTAACAAGGAGACTGGACACAAAGGAAAGATTGATGTTTAATATATAGAATCTTAACTATGAATAATGCAACACATAGAGGGAGTCGGTGGATCATTTGCTTTTAAATTCCAGGTACATGAAACGTATATAGAAAAGAATATAATCAAGTCTCAGGGTCATAATTCCAGTTTATAAGTGGAAAGAAATGATAGATAGGGTTACCACACTAAAAATGGCAAGGGGTGAGGATTATAAAGCCCTGAAAGTTTGCATTACAGTTGTGGTGTACTTCATATGGAAGGAGAGGAATAGAAGGCTATTCGGAAGGGAAGCTAGAGAAATGGAAAAAGTGCGTCAAAAAATAGTTCTACATTGTAGACTAACACTGATAGCCAGAGGAGTTACAAAAGAACTTTCTCCCAATATTCAAAGCAACATAGAAACTTGAATGAGAGTTACATATAGGAACAAAGCCGAGTAAATAAACATATGTATTTCTAAGAATGAATTTCTCTTGATTCTTTTATCAAACACTAGATTGTAACCTGTCAAGGATGTAGAAGTTTCTCTTTTCAATACAATTTATTAATTTAAAAAAGAAATTATTTTTTATACCTAAACCTAGTATTGAATAGATAGAGTACCAATATAGTTTATATTGAGGCATCGTATGGTTTGTATTTGGAGATAATATTCCAATTGTAAAGTGTACGTGGTACTTATTTTTAATAATTGATGGAATTTTTTTATACATTTATCTTACACGTATTAAATATTGATATAGTTTTTATTAAGCCATGAATTTATTTATATTTAGTCATGGTATTTTCTTAAAAAACTAAAGTTGTTTCTTATTTTAAATGACCATTCAATATTACTTTTTTCTATGTATGCATTATCTAAAATGCAATGCGGTAGACTACTAAATTTGTAAATTTCTAATACAATAATCAAATACCAAAATATAGTACATACCAAATGTAAAAAAGTTACCAATAAAGACATTCTTCTTCCATATTTTTCTTCCCATACTCTACTTCACTCTCCCCATGAAAACAATAAATTATTGGCATAGAGATGATCTTCTTTAGACAATTACATAAAAATCTTCTTTAGAGAAAGGAAAAAATAAAAAAGATGGAGCAAACAACTAAATAAAATAAATAGTTTTAAATTTAAATTATAAAAAAGATTAATTCACATTTTCAAGTTCCAACAATTGTATAAATATTTTTTATGAAATATTTCTAATGGTTTTTCAATTTCTTTAAAGATCAGATCACATTCTTTTAACTAAAACCTGATCCAAAATCATTCTAAAAGTTTTGATATATTTGATTCTCTCCTTGTTCTTGGTTTTTAACTTGAATTACAAATGTAATCCACTTTGTTCATTTTCTACTGTTGATTATTTGATTTATTCAAATGACTCTTTACTCACTTTATCCTTCTATTAAACTTCATAATTTTCATATTACTTGATTCCATACTAATAAAGCTAATAATATGACCAAACCAAGGAGTTTAGGACATGAACTTTTGCTTCACGGACTAAAATGAGCACAATATAAAATAACAAAGTGAAAAAGAACGAGGCAGTATATAAACAAAGCGTCTAATCACTTATTCTCATATCTCTCACCCTCTATAAGGTTTAAGCTTACGAGCTTAATGAAATAAGTTCAAAGTAATAAATTATGAAAATACATAACTTAAAAGAACAAAATTTTAGTTACTCAAAACAAGACATTTACATATTTATTAAAATTGATATGTTGCAAATCCTTTTTTGAATAAATTAATTTTTTCTCTCAAATCTTTTTGCTTATAGATGCTTTTGATGGATTAATTAATTTATGTTAATCATAAACTTTAATATGTAGGAAAAAATAATTTGCATACTTTATAATTTAATTTGATACCTCTATTACATAATCAAGTGAACAATTAAAATTATTTAACTCTTTAATTCTTAATCGAGCTTAAATATAATTAAATAACCTAATATTAGGCCATATTTTGACATTCTTCTAATTGACCTAATTACAAGATAATCATAAAATTATTTAATGTTAGTCCTGAAATGACACATTAGAGGAAGGAAAATTATTTCTTCACTTTTTGCCTATTCTTAAACTAATGAATGATTTATCTATTCTAATAAATGATTGTAGCAAATTGAATTATGATAATCACAAAACAATCACAATAATAAATATAACATAGCAGAGAAGAAGGATAAAACTGATTTATAATGGTTTGGTCAAATAACCCTTACTTTACACCTTCTCCTCAAGTTCTACATAGGAATTCACTATTTTCTTCTTTGAATGGGTAAGAGAATTCCTCTGTACAACTTCCTTTTTTTTTTTTTTCACGAGTGAATAGAAATTCTTAAAATCATCTAATGTTGCCAACAGTCAATAATAACTCTTTGCAAATCTTGTTCAAGGTAAAAATAACCATAACATAGTGTAACCTAATCAATTAACTCTATTACAAGATGTATATAACTTAAGAACCCCTTCTCTTGTTCACACTAATGAAGAGTGACTCAATATGTGTTATATAATGCATACAGACACTCTCTATCCTCTTTAGACTCTTAGCAACTTTCTAGTATGTCTAACCAAATATCTTCAACTTATATGTGATATATTTATATTTAAATACCTAAAAAATCTTTCAAAATAAAAATAAGCCATTATAATAACTAGTAACAATGATATTGGTTGGTTAATCTGACATATTGATTGACTAGTATATTAACTAATATGATAGACAAACTTATCATACGTAGTTTTTTACTTTTTTTGATGTATTGATTGACAATATATACGTATATTAGTTAACTAATGTGTCTAGAAACAAGATATTGGTTAATCATACCTATACTCTGAATGACCATACCATATTTATAAATTGGTCAGTCAATATGTCTAAAAACATATTACCAATGATTTTTTGATGAAATATTTCTACTAATATTTTTATTTCTTTAAAGACCAAACCACATTCCTTTAACTGAAACTTGATCCAAATTATTTTGAAAGTTTTCATGTGCTTGATTCCCTCCTTGTTTTTGGTTTTTGACTTGCATTATATATATATACTTCACTTTACTCATTTTTTTCAATTATTAATTACTTGATTTATTCAATTGACTCTTTGCTCACTTTATCCTTCTATAGAATTTTGTAATCATAGATTCTATGATAATAGAGCTACTAATATAAAAATGGAGAGAAAAACAAAAAAAATATCAAGTGAAAATGATGGAGAGAATAACTTCTTTCTTTTAATCATACTTGACATATTTGTCCTTACAAATATCAGCATTCTTTATCTTAGTTAGTATGGGTGGTGACGGACGACTATCGAAAATTGGTTGCAAATCTTACGGAGATGTATTTAATATATATTACAAAGTCTCTCTCTCTGCTTTATATGTTGGTATATGTACTTTATTTTGAGAAGTAGAGTTGACAAGAAGATCGATCAAAAGCTCAAAACCCTACAGCTGGGCTCTATATATATAAACGATGACAAATACCGGACCTCCCATTCTATCTCTCTTAAAGTTGTCTTTATATTCCTTTGTACACACACACACACACAACAAATATGACCAAATGATTAGTGTATCAACCTCATGTCTGTTGTTGATGTTCTTTACAACGCAAACTAGATGTGACCTATCTATCAAGCATGAGATAAGGTTAACGTATAAGATCACCATCAACAACAAGAAGAAGAACAGGAAGTAGAGTCAAACGGCCACCTGGGAAGCTAGTGTTTGTGGGGAATGTTGTATGGTTCAAGGCCACACCCACTTCTCAGAACACTGAATGTTTTGATTATTCATTAAACCATTAGTGTAGTCCTCGGACCAGGCTTCATTCCCCTCAGTAACTGCTTCCCCTTCTGCTTGCGGCTGAATGCGCACACATAGGATCAACTTCATATGATTCTTCTTTCTGAGGTTTCTCAGGTGGGTTTTTTCCTTTCTTTTTCTCTACATATACGCACTCATAGGATCAGATTTTCAAGGTTTTTCCTGCTTATGGGGTTTTGTCTGATTATTAGAAACTATGTATGCCTTTAACTGCTGACAGATTGCCGTCATTATGATGGAACAGTTCAAGTGTCTGATGGGGAGACAACAATTTCCATCATTGCGTCGCTTGTTTGTATACAGGTTTTTCAATCTGGGCTATAATGGGTATGAGATTTTTGTCCGTGTTCTCTCCCAAGTTGAAACCTTTTGTTATCCATCTACTTTTGACATGATGGTTTGAAGGAACTGCCATGGCTGCATAGTAGAATACTGTTCTCAATGTTCTATATTTATAAGCTTTCTCATATCCTTTCAGTATATATGGTCCATTTGAGCACCGGTTGGAATGAATTTGAACAATTCAAGAGAAGATTTACAATAAGTTAATGAGATAGAACACAAGCCTTTCACTCTCTCGTAGTTTGGTCGCAGTCAATCATTGGCCTTTACCAATATTTTCCGATTTTTGTTTATATTGATTATTAATCAACTGAGATTTCTAGTGGAAGCAGCACATTTGAGACCGACAATGTAGTGGACATGTATTGTATGGTATTGATTCTATTCTATTGCGGTCGCTTTCTCTTTATCAAAAGAAAGGTATCTTTCTACTCATATTCCTTAGAAATGTTCCTTTTCGCTCCTTTTTTCTTGTTGACGCAATCTATATATATTATTTCACATATTCTTCCTCATCTATGTAAATCCAAAAGCAATTGGTAATGCTGGGGAAAAAGGCATTCTATACCAATTTACTTGTGCGTAATGAACATTCTTCAAGCTATATATCGTTTGCATGGCCAATGTTAAGCATGGCATCAAAATGCATGCTATATTGTTAAAAATAGTACAAGAGCATGACTACGAATATAACTATGAATTCGTTCTTAAATATTTAGCTCTCTGATGGCCTTTTGGTACATAATAACATGTGCTCAAATTTGGGATAATAAGCCACTTATATGGTTAAGATCTCTCAGCTGTACTATATTTTTTGAATTCAAATCCTCTGTTCAATATTACGACAACGTCGTTTTTAAGTATTGAACAAAATTAGACATCTTAATATTGGACAACGTCGTTTTAAGCATTAAATAAAGTTAGACATCTCAATATTGGACAGAAGGTCCTCAATGATATTTTTCGCATTTGTTACCCTAATATTGATGCTTGGGTTATTATTATTATTATTATTATTATTATTATTATTATTATTATTATTATTATTATTATTATTATTATTATTATTATTATCCTTTTTGAGATTGCTATTGGAGCAGAAGTTGTTTTTATTTAAGTTAATATGTAAGCTTCCTATTCAAAATTTTTAACAACTAAAGTAGTTTAATAGGCCAGCACGCAGTGAGTTATAATTAACTCCACACTGATTCAGTGATTTGTAGAATATATTCATGTATAGCAACATGTAGTCAAAGGTTAGGCAAGCAACATGTGGGATCAGAGTTTTTAAGATCAAATTAAGTTATACTTGGCAGGAGAAGTAATCTAAGAATATTTTCATCCTTAAATGTTAAAAAGTTTAAGAAAATGTAGTGGTGTGATGAAAAGTATTATAAGAGATTATTTTTGCATAATCTTTATACATTCTGCAAAAAACTCAAGATATCCACATAGTTATTAATAATTTTTTGGTATTTACAACGTCACGTATGAACTGTTTGCCATGTACGTCTTCGGAGTTCTGAAAATTAATAAAATTTCAAAACAAAAGTTTGGGACCCAAGTAATCTGACATTAAAGCCTGAAAAATTGAAGGAAAGCTGGCATGATCTAATCGTCCTATATATATATATAAATGCATCCGTCTCCGACAACTGAATAAACAAAATCTTTTTAAAACGAAAACAACTCAAGTTGATATATTTTTTGTGATCTTTATGTTCCTGTGCTTTCCGGGTTAGAAGCAGCAGAGGTTACAGACCCTTCAGCTTGAATTGCATCACAATGGAAAGTTGTTCATCGAAATTTATGCCATGCAATGCAAAGGCATTCAGAGGTTTACTTTGCGCGCGAGTCAGATCTTGATGATGCAAGTGAGGACAAGGATGATGAACGATGGATGAATGATGAACTTGGTGTAGATGAACAGCGACTCTTTTCACCTTAGATTGTTAGAAGCATAAAGAGTCTTTTTACTCGACGCTCGGTCTTCACTACTGTACATCAAATACTTTTGTTGAGAAAACGTATGTCAGCTTCCACCTGCAAGCAAGGCAGTTCTCGTTAATGGGTTTATCTATCCCCTGAAATGGGCAACACTTTATGTAAAGAAAGCTGATTTCCAAACTTCAAAGCCCTACCTTTTATGTGATACGAAGCTATTCCCAAAAATCGTTCAGTTATCTGAGAAGTGAGTCAGGGCTTGATTCCTGCACACCCGAGACCCACAGCTTCATTTATTATTATTACCGTCTAATTGAAATATATAGATTTAATTATTTTTCTATTATATTTGGAAATTTTTGTACTTTATGGTCGATGCTGGTGCATTGCCAATTTTTGAGTAAAAGACATTAATTTCTCCTGTGTGTTTTCTTGAATTTTACAAAAAAAAATTCTTTAAAAATTCATGTGGTCGTTGTTAATTTTTAACATTTTACATTAACAAGCACGTAATTAAAAAATGATTGGGATAATAAATCACAAGGGGTATATATCAATTAATCAAATTAATTAACAGATTTATATAACATATAATAATATAAATTTTATTATTATTATTAACTATATATATAAGTTTAGTATAATAATAAATTAAGTATTTCTTTAAAATTTTGTTTATTATATAATAAACAAATAAATGAGCAAATTTCTATTTATTTATCATATATTAAATTTTATTATTAAAATTAAAATTATTCAAAAATTTTATTAGTTTATCGTATTCATATCTTACAATTATATCATACCCTGAGAGCAACATTTATTATTATCGTCAAATTGAAATATAAGATACCCTGAGAGCATCCATTATAGTCGATGCTGGTTCATTGCCAAAATTTGAGTAAAAGACATTAAATTCTCCTTTTTATTTTGGTGAATTTCATAATTTTTTATTTTAAAAATCTCGTTACAAGTTCATAGTGAAGAGTAAGTGTTGCTTATACATTTGGTTTTTGATTGTTCAGTCGTAACATACCCTTTTCCGATGAATGTGGGATATGGGTCAGTCCCTAGTAGTGTGGATGACAAACTAAGTTTCCACGCTTGCAAGCAACAATAAATGAATTAAGCTACTTTTGTACGGGATTAAGCCATATGGAAGAGTCTACAGTTCGTAATTATGCTGCAATTATATATTCGTCTGGAGGAGCACAGGAAGAATTAGGATTATAATCAGAAAACATTTGCTAGTATACATTTTAACATCTACGAATAGTGAAGAGAGGCAAAGCTAGCTAGGAAGCGGCTGACTCTATAGGCAATTATATTGTAGCATAACAATAAAATATTGTTTTATGACACACCAAAAGTAGAACAAGTTAAGTCTACATTTCAAGTTCAAAAATTTATTCCCGTTCAGACTTTTAAACTGCTCTTTGCGTAGCGTATCCACGATCTCGATGCGCTTCTCACGGTCACGAATATTTATAACCTACAACGACCAATGATTTTGCAAGCAACTGCAACTTAAAAGTCGATTAATAAATATACCACTTGAAATACATATTAACGTACATTCTAATTGAGATCTTTACCCTTCTAACTTACTGTATATACTTGTTAATTTTCCCGATTTTCTTTATTAGCCTTCTATAGAATTAATGGCTCTATTTTCCTTATTCTTCTCCCTAATTCACGAATAGTGCAATGTTCATATTATTGTACTCCTTGCTCTATTTAAAGGTCTGATTAAAACAACAAATATGTAGCTTCTAATTTCATATCAATATATTTTCATAGTATCAGAGTAGAACCACGGCGGAAGAGAATAACAATAGCAACAGCACGTCTTTAACACAGTTACCAAGAAGAGATATCTCTGTTGACATGAGTTCTCCTTATTTTCTTCACTCCTCTGACAACCCCGGAACCATATTCGTGACATGTGTTTTGAATGGGGATAACTATCCTACATGAAAGAGTACTATGCAAAACACCCTCCATGTCAAAAATTAAATGCCATTTAGGGATGGCACACTTAGTAAACTTGATCCAACATTTCCTCACTATCCTTCTTGGACAAAGTACCATTCCATGGTAATATCATAGATTTTCAATGCAATCTCACGTGATCTTCATGATAGCGTGGCTTATGCGAAGACAGCACAAGAATTATGGCTAGATTTTGAAGAGCGTTCTTCACAAGGAAACGCTGCACGCATCCACCAACTCAAAAAAGACATATATTTGCTCCAACAGGATAACAAATCCGTTTTATCATATTACAACAAATTCAAGGCCTTATGGGATGAACTTCACACATTCGAAAAATTCCCACGATATAGCTGTGGTGCAGGAAAGGAGTTTGCTACTGCAAGGGAGCAAGAAAAGGTTCATCAATTCCACCTTAAACTCAATGATGTGTTCAAAACGATACGCTCGCAAATTTTAAATTCTAACATTCTTCCATCCCTTAGCAGGGTCTATGCAATGGTGATCCATGAAGAAAACCAAGATGGAATAATTGGAGCACGAGTCCCAATTGTGGAAGCTGCAAATATTGTTGTCAAGGTTGATCCTAATAATGTCAGGAGCCTAAATCGGAACCAAAAACAGTGTGATCATTATCATAATATAGGACATACAAGGGTTGAATGTTTTAAATTGATTGGGTATCCTTCCAATTGGAAGCAAAAGCATAAAAATGATCAAAACAGCACTAGATTCACCTCAGGAAATCGGAATCTTTCTACTGCCAGGAGCCATGATCATACTTCCACTTCAAAGCCTCGTCCATTTTTGGCCCACGCTGCTGCTACTTCAACCATTAGCAATGATTCTTTACTGATCTCAGGTCTTTCCATGAGCCAATACACTCAATTGATGCAAATTCTAGATGGCAATTTGTTGAACTCGACTAATTATATTGGTAAGCAAAATTCTAGCACATGGATAATAGATAGTGGTGTATTTGACCATATGGTTGGATTAGAGGCCATGTTAGATAATGCAAATCACGTTCAACATCATGCCATTGTTAACATACCGAATGATATTACCTTATGTTAGATATATCATCATCATCATCATCATCATCACCCAGTCTAAAATCCCGCATTGAAGCGGGGTCTGGGGAGGTCCGATAGTACGCAACCTTACCCCTACACAGTAGAGGCTGTTTCCGGTGGACCCACATGCAAATGAGACAATATACGAATGATGCCAGATACAGAAAAATAAACAGAAAATAAAAGAAAATACAAGGAATGGGGAATACCTGAAGGGGGAAGGCTGTGCGAGC
>JAOQMS010000003.1:27109119-27154156 GCA_027563885.1 Erythroxylum longipes
AGCCAACTGCGAGGAATTAGAAGCAAAACAAAGAAGGAAGGTGAAGTAAACAGATGTCAAGCATGCAAAACATATACTTACGAGAGGCAGAAGCACAATAGACTAGGAGCAAACACTAATATCAATCGTGGAAACATGCAAATAAAAAGGGCTGTATAATAGTTATCATACGCTTGCCAGAGAGATTGTACTAAAAAGGCATGCAATTAACAGTGACAGCAGAGCCTGAGAGGCAGTGCGTCCTATGAACAGCGCTCTAAAGAAAAACTTTGTAAAGAGACTGTGGTTATAAGGAAACTAAAACAGAAACGTCGTTTAAAAAGCAAGTTAAACAGTGGAATAACCAACGGCTCTAATAAGGAAAAGAAAGAGGGCCATACCATATCCGGAGAATCAACACAGTCGTAAATAGCAGGCTTGTCAGGAGTTGCAGGCCAGGTACCTGAAAAGACCATTGAAGTGCCAAATCTCTGCACAGGTTGACAATACGTTCCTCGCATGTAGCGCAGGAACCCAAGTTACACCCTCCCTTACTGCCAAGTTTGGGTGGTCGGACTGGATTTGGGTTACAGGATAAGGCGGCAATGCCTAGGCTAGTTTGCATAATCCCCATATCCCCCGCCAGCTCTCTCAGTGCATGTAGCTCAGGAGAGCGTAAGCGGTACGAGAATTTACTAGAGGTAAGAATAAAATAAAAATCCAAACAGTACACGCGGCCGCCTGAAAGGAAATGGACTCAAAACAAATGGTACAAGGTAGAGCATCACCCTCTCTGGCTACTAGCATTTATGCTTGGAAATGGAACAAATGCATAGGATCCCAGCAGTATAGGGCAAAGAGCACGTAAACCATACAGAAATACCTGGATTTTAGGTCCGCAATGCAGAAGACAACGGCAAAACGCATTCGCTGTCTCTCATTGTCGTCTTCCCGCAAATGCCCTCCATTGTCCTCCATATCTGCTAAATCCTCCTCCTCCGACGATCAGTGTTAAATATATTTATTTTATTTTGTTTTGGCATATTTTTAAATTGGCATATTTTAATCATCTTGAATTCAAATACTAGTTGGATAATGTTATAGATAAAATATAATTCTATCTTAAATAGGAGTTGATTTGGTGAAGGATTGCTTAAGGACATTGCTGGAAATTTTATTAAGTGGTCTTACGGATTTGTAGCAGTTGATGTTGGGTAGGGTATTAATGGTGAATTGATTTTGAGTGAGAGAAAAATATATACGGCTAATTGGTGGTGAGAAGGGAGAGTGATTAATGTCTATGTGAGTAGTGTGGGTCTTCATTGTGTGAGAGTCGTATATGTCTTTATTATGGAAAAAGTGAATCAAGTGCGTGGGTGATTTTTGTTGGCTGGGAAAAGATTAACGTGAGTGACTTGGAAATTGCTTTTGTTCTTGGTTTTGGTTCAAGGGGCGTATTGTGTATATCTCTGTTGGAGGGTTGAAATGTATCTTTAAGAGACTAAGAGAACTTCGAAAACTAATCACACAATCGTTCACGTTCAATGCTTAGGAGACCCATATCCTGCTTTAGCTACATAGCAAGTGAGTTGAGCGTCAAAATAGCACTTCGATGACATCTGAAAACCTTCTCTGCCTTGTATGCGATTAAACAGATTTGAATGTGTCAAGTAGTGAAGCTCGAGAAACTCAGAAACTCGTTATGTGTATATATTGGTAGGACGTCGAAATTCGAAAGAAGCGACTTTGTTCTTGCAGCTGTGATTTCTGTAGAAGTTTTCGTGAGTTGAAATTGGAGTTTGCGAAAATTAGTCCATAGTTTGCTGTGACAACTTTCAGATTTATTTCAGTGGAGCTGGACTTTTCGGGAAGTTATTCTCTTTTATCTCAAGTGTTTTCATTTTTGTTTCTAGTTATTTTAATCACTTAAGTTGTTCGTTAATTATTTGATTAATTGCCTTTTATTAAGAGTGGTAGAGAAAAATCCTCTGTTAAGGTTAACACAAGTCGGTTGTGTTATTGGGTGTGAAAAACTTTCACAGGAAGTGAGGTTGAGAGATAGTGTTAAAAGGTGAGTGATGTCGGCTCAGTAGAGCTTTGGGTAAATGTAACACCCACCTACCCCTTAGAAGGATAGGATATGCGGATGCTAACCACATACATACAGAACTTACACATGTCAAACACAATCCCTTACATGCATTTCTGAAACTCAAACAACACATATTATGATCCGTTTAGAACTTTTGTAGAATCAAAACATATCAAACATGTTGTTGTAAAATCCCAAAACATGTCATACATACAATAGTCAACCCATATTAAGGTTATTACAAATCAGTAATCAAAACACAAATTACAAAGTCTCTTTACAATGAAATACAACTTAAACCAAACACAAATATACATTTTTCCAGAAACAAAAACACTAGCTACTTTGGCCACTGTGGTTGTCCTTGTCCCAATCTTTAAACTCTTCTATCTAAACCTACACGGGGCAAATCCACCGTGCTAAGCATATAGCTTAGTGAATAATAACTAATTTATATATAAAGTGATAACTCATCATACTGAATCATGTAATAGCATAAGCATGCATTAACATATTAGTTTAACAATAAAACAGACATAATGCATTTTAGAATAGATTTTATAGTTAACAGAGCTGAATATCAAAAGAGGTTATAAACCCTTCAAAATCAGAATACAATTTTTTTTTATGTCAGAATCAAACATATATCATAACACCAAATCAGATGACTGCTAAGCCATTTACAGAAGCGGATAACGGGACTCATACAGGAGAGACCGAAGTCTCGACCCCGAAGTATCACAGGAGAGACCAAAGTCACGGGAGCAGCTGCAGACTCTTCTAGGCATGCCTATTTACCCACAACTAGGACTCAACAATTTTAAAACAAAACAAAGTCATTTCAGACATTTCATGTGCAAAGCAAGTAGTCAATCATATTCACATGCAAGTAGCACTTCCAATGATATAATCATGCATCAAACGCCTCGAACAATCATTGTCTGAAATTCCAACACAATCAGCATAAATCAAATTCAACAAGCAGAACAAAGTAAGGTGTGACCATCTAAGATTACTCACAAAAGCTTCCTTATTGCTTATTGCCTCGAAGTCCCAGCAATATCTGGAAGTGGTCGCTCTATGCGTTCCTCTATAACATTTAACACATATACAAATCACTATTGTGTATGATTAAGCATTCATTTATGTATACTGAATATGTATGATGCATGTCCATGACAAATTCTCGGGTATGTTTCCTTACTAAACTGATGTAAACATCAATTGTACTTCAAAAGTTCCAAAATTCATACACTCAATCATTATTCACACACACATTCACTATTCCAGCTTTTGCTGAAAGTATCCCATTTAGGTCAACTTTGTATAAGCAATAAGATCAAGAAAATGATGTGTTTCTGTAATACTTTCTTCTAAACAATTGTTCCTCTGTGTCTTAGGTTTCTAATGACACTAAAATCATGCAGTTTGGTCTAGTATTCTACAAGTTATACCAAAAATATAGTATACTGTTCCCAAACAATGACAGAATCCTAATTTCAACTTTAGGCCAAATTTCATCATCCTTCGGGACAGAACCAAAATTACATTCCTAAATGAAAGTTGTAGGCATATGAGTTTAGTTTAATCCACAATGAAAATCACCCATTTGGATATCTACAGGCCAAGTTATAGCCTAAAAACTGACGACTGTTTAGTGAAATCCGTCCAGTGAAACAAGTACAATTCATTCACATCTTACATTATCAACACTCTTACTCCAACATTTATCCTTTTTACCATAATTACACCTTATTCATGCCTCAATTACACATCCATTTCATGTCCAGAACTTACTACATCAACAAATCAATACACATTCTATCAAATCAAGCATCAAATACTTCATAGGTTAACATGCAATCAAGATTAGTATTCCTATACCTTATTTAACACAAATTCCTCCTTCAATGAGCAACCCACTCTGGCCTTTCAAGCAGAAATTACAACTCCAATATTAAGAAAACCAAGAGGATAGCAACACAGAACAATGGCAGGATCTAGCTTCCTTAATGTAGTAGCATGCAATTTCGTCAAGTGAAGAAGATGACCCAAAATGCAAGCAAAAAATCCAGGAGGTGTGAGTGAGAGAGGGAGTTTCAGTGGTGTGAGAATAAGTTGAAGAAGAACTCAGCAAAATAGAACACCCCAGCAGAAAACTTGTTTTCTCTCCAATGCTAGGTGTCACCAAATGGTAACATGTGTCTTCTTGCATGTTCTACACTTGTCCCAATTAGGAGCTGCCATTTGTCACCAAGAATTAGTTCCTGTATTAACTATCAATAAACTGCATTGATTTAGGCCTAATTTGATAAAATTTTCTTATAAAAGTTGTAGATTATCCTCTTAGCTTTCCAATGATATAAAGTTTGTAATTTGTTGACATCGGAATCAAAAGATATGATACTTATAAGTTTAAGTGTCACACTTAGATGTCACCAAGAAATTAACCACGTATAAACAATAAACGGTATTGATTTAGGCCGAATTTGACAAAGTTGTCTTCATAAAAGTTATATCTTATCCACTTAGATTTCTAAAGGTATAAAATTTGTAATTTTTGGACATCAGAATCAAAAGATATGGCACTTACAAGTTGGAGTGTCACATTGGTTTGCAAACAAACACTAGATGTCACTCTAGATGTCACAATTGGTCATGCGAAAAATTCACTTCAAGCTTAGATTTTTAAGAACTTTCAAGCCTTCTTTTCAATTAATCATCACCCAAACCTTGTGTAATGTATCCATGACATATATTCTGAGACCCGGGCCTAACATTAATACCTTAAGTCTCTAATGAAGACAACAAATTCCAATTCTTTAGGTATGATTCTTTAAACCATAATTTAAGACATATGCAATACATGTTCAATGAAACATTTCAACTAGGGTACAATTTGGGGCTTTGCGGTAAATCTATTGTACTTCGGTGAAAGTGATTAAGCTAGGTGAGGGCTCCGCAGACATAGACAAGGAGTGTCGAATTGCGTTAACAAATATCGATGTTGATTTATTTTTGGTTCTTTTAATTTTTCTGATTTTATTTGTTACCAGGAACAAATTGGAAAGTTTGTGAAACTATTAACCTCTACGATTTTTTAATTGATATCAGAGAGGGTCACCGTTTCAGAACTTGATAGCAAGTTGGTGCAGATTCTAATTTTGTGAACATGGCTATAAGAGAAGGAGCATCAATTATCAGGCCACCGTTGTTGGACGGTTCCAATTATTCTGCATGGAAATCACGGATGAAGATCTTTATTCAGGCATAGGGAACAAGAGCATGGAACTCGGTATTATATGGGTGGACGCATCCGTTAATTACTGGTGACAAAGGAGAGACAGTTCGAAAAGATCTGGCTGAATGGACAAGGGTCAAAGAAGAAAGTGCACTTGGAAACTCACAAACAATGCATGCGATTTTTAGTGCTATTGATGAAGGACGTTTTTCAATGATATCAGCCTGTGAATCGGCCACAGAAGCGTGGGATGCTTTGCAGACCATTCTTGATGGATCCAAATCGGTGATAGCGTCAAAATTACAGATGTTAGCTGTGAGGTTTGAAAAACTGAAGATGGATGAGAATGAGACCATTGGGGATTTTCATGAAAGATTGCAACATATAGCAAATCAGGCGCATCAACTCGGAAAGAAATATTTTGATTTGAAACTAGTCAAGAAGACGTTGAGATCACCGTCTCTAAGATTTATTCCAAAAATTGCAGCAATAGAAGAGGCCCAGGACATTAATGATTTGTCATTGGAGAAAGTAATTGGAATTCTTACAAATTTCAAAATGAATCTTTTAAGGGGTAAGCAAGAAATAAATAAAGGGATGACATTACAAAGGGTGAAAGAAAGGTGAAGAGAATCAAATGTCATGAGTGTCAAGGCTTCGGGCACATTCAAGCCAAATGTGCTAATACTTTGAAGAAGAGAAAAGGAAAATCCTTTACTGGCACTTGAAGTAAGAATGAGTCCGAGAGTGAATATGGTAGTGAAGAAGAAATTACTAATGGTGTTGCGTGAGATGCTTTACATAGCAAAAGTCCAGTTACTTGTTTAATAGTAATCGAGAAGGAAGTAACTGAAGAAGAAAAATTGAGTAAATCAAGAAGTTTCAGGAAAAACATAGACAATTCAGCCGAAAGCTCGATCTTAGATTATGACAGTGATGAAAGTGGTCAGATGATAAAAAGAAGAATATTTATGAGGCTTACGAATTAATGTACGAAAAATGGGTAAAAATGTGTAGAAAGAATGAAAGATTGAAGGAAGAGAATCTCTCCTTGAAGAATACCATTCAAGAGTTAGAAAATAAATTGATGGTAGCTTTAGACGAGCTTGATGAAATCAGATTGAAATTAACAAGTACTGAAAAGGGTTTGAGAATGCTGAATGGAGGCACAGAAAAGTTGATCGAAATCGGTAAGGTTAAAGGGGATCTTCAAGGCATTGGTTACAAAGGTGAGTATTCTAAGGTGAATGAGGAGAAAAATGATATGTCCAGATCTGTCTGAGAAGAAGAAACATCGAGAAAGAATCAAAGATTTGTTCTCACATGTCATTTTTGTGGAGTTATCGGGCACATAAGGCCAAAATGCTACAAGTTACTACAGATGTTGTTTCAAAGAAGCCAAAACCGAAGGACCCTATATCCATCATATAAATTTCAAAATCAGTCTTCAGTACCGAAATTCACTTGGGTTAGAAAGGGTCAAGGATAAGCACAAAGATGGAGTAAAGGAAAAACAAGAAAGTGTCCAAGTTCACAGTTAGTTACTGCTTTTGAAGCAACTGTTCAAATTGAGGATAAGTCAGTTACTTCAAATGAAGAAATCAATCAGACAGTTGATGACTGAGATAATGTGATGAGAAATAATCCCATGTTTGAATTTTTTCGAGGAGCACTGGGACTGTGCGCTTTACATTTTTAAAGTATAGTTTGTTGTTATTTATTAAAAAACAGAAAAAGGAAAAGAAAAGTAAAAAATTGTTTTCTTTAGTTCTTCTTTAATTTTTACGTTGCTATTGTTGTCCTATCTTTTTAATAGTTTGCATTATGACTTCTATTTACCTCCATCGAAGACTTTTCAGCTCTATCATCAGTATGGATTTATCTCTCAAGTATCTCTGTCTCTCTTTTGGGCATATCTCTCGGTGTTTCGAATGGTAGTAAATTGTCATCTTGGCGTGCGTATGATTCTTCTACTGCAACTACTGTTGATTTTTATGTTTTTTTTACTCGTTGAGATTGATTATGTTGAAGGCATTCTTCGTTTTGACACTTTTGTTCTAAGGGGCAGACATTAGATTGTTTTTGGTGACTTTTCCATTCAGGGGGAGATTTCAAGGTACATGTGTGATTATTTGTCTTACTTTTTGGCATCTTTTGTCCTAAGGGGGAGAAATTTGGATGATTGGATTATTGTTACTATGGATGATCTTTGGAACTTGATATTACATTAAGGGGGAGTTCTTGGATTGTGGTTTGAATTTCTATATGCCTAACTATGTGATTTAGGGGGAGCTTCAGAATTTTGAAAATATGCCAAAAAAGGGGGAGATTGTTTTATATATGTTAAATATATCTATTTTATTTTGTTTTGGCATATTTTTAAATTGGCATATTTTTTATCATCTTGAATTCAAATACCAGTTGGATAATGTTATAGATAGAATAGAATTCTATCTTGAATAGGGGTTGATTTGGTGAAGGATTGCTTAAGGATATTCTAAAAATTCTATTAAGTGGTCTTACGGATTTGTAGCAGTTGATGTTGTGTAGGGTATTAATGGTGAATTGATTTTGAGTGAGAAAAATATATATACGGCTGATTGGTGGTGAGAAGGGAGAGTGATTAATGTCTATGTGAGTAGTGTGGGTCTTCATTGTGTGAGAGTCGTATATGTCTTTATCATGGAAAAAGTGAATTAAGTGCGTGGGTGATTTTTGTTGGCTGGGAAAAGATTAACGTGAGTGACTTGGAAATTGCTTTTATTCTTGGTTTTGGTTCAAGGGTGTGTGTATAGTGTATATCTCTGTTGGGGGGCTGAAGTGTATCTGTAAGAGACTAAGAGAACTTCGAAAACCAATCACACAATCGTTCACGTCCAATGCTTAGGAGACCCATATCTTGCTTCAGCTACATAGCTAGTGATTTGAGCGTGAAAATAGCACTTCAATGACGTCTGAGAACCTTCTCTGCCTTGCATGCGATTGAACAGATTTGAATGTGTCAAGTAGTGAAGCACGCGAAACTCAGAAACTCGTTGTGCGTATATGTTGGTGGGACGTCAAAATTCGAAAGAAGCCACTTTATTCTTGTAGCTGTGATTTCTGCAGAAGTTTCCGTGAGTTGATATTGGAGTTGCAAAAATCAGTCCATAGTTTGCTGTGACAACTTTTAGATTTATTTCAGTAGAGCTGGACTTTTCGGGAAGTTGTTCTTCTCTTTTATCTCAAGTGTTTTTGTTTTTGTTTCTAGTTATTTTAATCACTTGAGTTGTTTGTTAATTATTTGATTAATTGCCTTTTATTAAGAGTAGTAGAGAAAAATCCTCTGTTGAGGTTAACACGAGTCGGTCGTATTATTGTGTGTGAAAAACTTTCACGGAAAGTGAGGTTGAGAGATAGTGTCAAGGGGTGAGTGGTATCGGCTCAATAAAGCTTTGGGTAAATCTATTGTACTTCGGTGAAAGTGATTAAGCTGGGTAACGGCCCCGCAGACGTAGGCAAGGAGTGTCGAACTATGTTATTGATTTATTTTTTGTTCTTTTAATTTTTCTGATTTTATTTGTTTGCTAGGAACAAATTGGAAAGTTTACGAAACTATTAAGCTCTACGGTTTTCACCTTACATATTACTCTTGTTGGTCAAGTTACTTTATCATTTGACATTCAACTTTCTAATGTTCTTTGTATACCAGATTTTAAGTGCAATTTATTATCCGTAGGAAAACTCACTAAAAACCTCAATTGTGCGGTTATATTTCTTGCTCATTTTTGTATATTTTAGGACCTCAAAATGAGAAAGTTGATTGGCTCAAGTAAATTACAAGACAGTGTTTACAAGTGCACTTTCCATCAACATACTAATGCTTATTCTTCCTCTTATGTTTCCAGCACCAATCTTTGGCATCAACGCTTAGGACATGCATCACCACCTAGGATCAAACAAATTTCCAACCTTAATATTATTGTTACATCTCAATTTGCTTGTGATATTTGTCATAGGTCTAAACAATCTTGTCTGCCTTTTTCTCTTAGTATTAATAAAAGTGTGCGGTGCTTTTCTCTTATACACTGTGATATTTGGGGGCCATATGCAACACCTTCTTTAAATGTTTCACATTACTTTCTTACGATTGTTGATGGCTTTTCACGTTGCACTTGGGTTTATCTTCTGCGTTACAAGTTTGAAACCTATAAATACTTAGTTTTATTTTGTCAGATGGTTAAGACTCAATTTTCTATGAATGTTTAAAAAAAAACGAAGCGATAATGGTGGTGAATTCACTTCTTATACTCTTAGTGTAAGTGAAAGATTGTTAGTTTATTTCCTACATCCAATCAGTTAGTTGTAGTTTTGGTGACATAATTATATAAAGACATTCTTTATCTTTTGCATATTGTTTAATTACTCATATATATAAGGTAAAATTCATAGGATAAATATACATACAAATGAAATTATAATGAGAAATATTGCATTTACGTATTGTTTCTAAATTGTTCTAGCTATTGTTCTATTAAGATTGGACTGTATAAAAAGACTAGTACACATTATATTTCTTCCCTAAAAAGGAAGTAATCAATCTCATAAACTAAAATATAAAGATATTTAAATAAATATTTGAATATTTGTTAGAGAACAAATTTACTAACTGAATTTATATACTTGTATCATGCAAAATTCTCATTATAAAATTCTCATTATAATAATTATATGAGTGATTCTTTAACTTGAGATTTCTAAATTATCTCATATAATGATTTCTATATTTTGATACTATTTATGACATATCTTAGTCAAAGGTAAATTAACTGGTAGTGATTGGATATAACATGAACTATATGAAAATAGTTGAATGTTCAATAAATTCATTACCTTAAAGTGATTAGGGAGAGTGTTCTATTATTTTTAATTAGTATTAACTAAGAAATCTTTGATTAAAGTGGAACGACACTTTAAACATATTTTCAAATGTCATTAATAGAATAAATTACTAATACTTCTAGAACTCTAATTTTAAGGTTTTTATATTTTAGAGTTTTACGCATATTTAAGACTATCTAAAGGATGTAATTGAGATGGATCATTATTATTGTTGAAAAAAAAACTTTTAGAGAATTTCTTCATCCTTGTTTTTAGAAAAATATATTACCTATCGTTCTTATGTAACTTGTTAGTGGTCAACTCTATAATCTTATCACTCCAAATTCCTTCTTTAGTGTGGTGTTTCATATCTTTTTCATATGTATTTTTGTGTCAAATTTCTTGAATTAGCATGATTTCGATAAAACGGTCCTAATTCCTTTCTTATTGATTCAAATCTCACGAGTTGTACTGATTAGCATCATATCACTCTTGCTTTCATGACTGGGGATAACCTAAGATTAAAAAAAATGGCGAGAAAGGAGAGGGACCGACACCTGAGCTAGTTCCAACCCAAAAGGGAAGAAGGCTAGCTTTTAGGTTTAACATGAAGAAAAGGACAAAAGCCATTGACTAAAAAGGTGAGTCAAACCAACTTTGACTTGAAAAATAGGCAAAACTTTTGAGAGTAGGGAGATGACTATTTTGATGTTAACTCAATTTTCTAAATTAAAAATATTTGATAAAAATAAAGAAAATTGATGTTATGCTTTCTTATTAATAGTAGGAATATTTTTTAAAAAAAGTTTATTAAGAGTAGGGATAATTGAACAAGAAAAATATTGTAAAGTGATATTTCATAAATGCAGTTTTTAATTAAAGTGAACAATTATTTCATACAATAGGGTAAAATTTTTAATCGAAAAATAAATAACTAGCCAAAGAAATTGTAATGACAGGATTTTAGTAGTAATGAATTCTTTATTTTACTCATACTATCAATTGAGACATAACATTATTGAAGATTTTAACATCTATACAATTAAAGATATAATTTTCATAAATTGCTGCAGTATATATATAATTGTGTAACGTCGATGGTTATTATTTATAAAAAAACAAGTTTTCATGATATCACTAAAACTAATATGTTTGAAATTACTCCTTTTTATTTTAAAATATTTGTCAATGTGTAAGAATATTTTTTTATATATAGCATTAGTCATAATGACTAAGACCATCGAAATAATTACTAATAAAATGTATAGAAAAAATTAGCGCACCAAATCCACAAATTTCGTCAAGGAAAGCTTAGCTAGCGTTTTCACATTCTTATTGCGAGGTTAAAAGTGTATTGATAGAAATGTACATTCAAGTATTTATCCAAATAGTAACTAATACAACTATGCTCAAATCAAAATCTCTGAAATCACTCACTAAAATGATTTCTCCTAGCTAGCCAACTCATCAAAGGCGCCTCTTAACTAACCTAACCAGACAATCCCGAAAATAGAGCATAAACTATCTCATTGAAACACCACAAGCCCTATTCTGTCTGGTGTGTCTTCCTCTCTTTTCTCCTTCCGTTACTCTTTCGAAGAAACAAAAGAATGACCTCTTGTAGTTGCTAAAACAGTCTGTTCTGTTCCCGCCGGTTGGGAATTGGGGAGAGAAACTTAGGCGCCCCACCACCATATCTTCTCTCCCCCTCCACCCCCTTCCGACCACCCATCATCTCCGCCCATTTTCTCCATGTTTTTTCTTATTCTCGCTTTCAATATCCACGGGACTCCACCTCTTGGCTCATCACCTTCTTTGTTATTCTTATACCTGAACCAGCTTACTATTGCCGATACCCTCCTTGCTTTCGGCCATTGTCGTAGGTATCATCAACATCATCTCTTATAGCTTTAATCTCCCATGCCATGTTCAACATTTACTCCTTATCATTAATCCTCAATTCTTCCTTCGACTTGGCCTCTGCCAGCTTAATCTCCGGTCTCCTCTTGCTCTCTCTCGCCGCTTTAGCTCTCGTCTTCCATCTTCACCTCAAATCACGCAACTCCTACCATTTGCAACACTTAAACTCTCTCTGGCCCGTCAGGTTTCTGCTCGTTTTTCTCATCACACTTTGGGCTCTCAACGACTTTCTTCGCTTACCCGTTATTCGTGGTCGATATCTTTACCATCTTTTCCCTTCTCTAGGCCTCTCACAACAAGCCAACCTCTGTAAACTCCACTCCCTTCTTTCGTTAGGGCTCCTAGAGCCCGGTTTCCTCGTGATTTTACTTTTTCTTGTTAACGTATCGATCAAGAAAAATACCCCTAAAGCCTCTTGGGCTCTTGCTTTCATTTCCGTCACCTGCTTGCCCATTTTCTGCATACAACTGGTGTTCTTGTACACTTCAAAGATAGAAAGTCATTTACCACCGATATTTTGGCGAAGTTGGGTGGTTTCGCATGGAAGTTTTGAGAAGAAAATTGTGTTGTGCTCGTACCCTTTAATGAGCACAGTAATATTCGGTGCGTTTGGGATCTGGTACTTGATTGCCTTCAGCTTATCATATTATCAAGCTGTAACCATTGTGATCAACAAGGGTTTGAGGACACGACTCTATTGGCTTGCTTTTGCGGTGATGGTAACGTTGCCACTTGAAATCTTGTCGCTTGCCTTGTCCTTATTATGGAAGCCCGAGGAAGCACCTTCCACCACCTTTGTGTTCCTTGTGTTTTTTATTACATTAGTTCTGGCCGTGGTCGGGGAGGGCATTTTGGTAATTGTACCCATCTCCGATTCATTAGGAGCCAGCGGAGACGCTTGGCAGCTGTCTTCCGTTGAAGATGAAGGACAGATACAAAAACTAATCGAGGGGATGGGTGGAATACGTGCATAAGTTGTTCTATACAATATTGTTATATAGTTCCGGCAATATTGGAGGACTTTCCCATTAGTAAGTACGTGCAAGGGTGAGAAATATTAATTCAAAGGATGGGATATTATTCGAAGTATGCTTTGATGCTAATGTTTTGCCTTGTGGTCGGAAGTGAAACAACATTTTTAAGCTTAACTTTTGTTTCTCTCGATTGCTTCTTAGTTAATGGTCAATTTCATAATTGGATGGACAAGAAGTAATTCGCCTAAGTTTACAAATCAAACATAAAAGGAAATCCCTCCCTAGTCCAACCTGGTACATTAATCTTAAAATCTTTTCCTACTGTTTTTATATCAATTTAAATGACAATTTAGTCCCTACGAATTAATTTCTTTTAACATGTCAAATTCATTTTAATTAATATATGTGATTCTTATATGTAATCCAAAACAATCCAATCTTTCATGATTTAAAACATTTACGTTGGAGGGATGTTGAAATTCAGTGTGTCCGCTGATATTTCGGCAGATGCCTATTGGACTGTATTAACGGGTAACAAACCCACCATTGGAAAATTGAAAAAAAAAATTACAAACCTGTGAGTCCTTGGAAATAGGAATGGCGTTAAGAACGATTTAGTAACTTGATAACATATCTCGTCTAATATGATCCACTATCCGTATCATTTAGCTCCTATCACTTATGCTGATTAACTGCGATCTTCCGATTGTAATTATCACTTCATAGTTCTCATGTATGTTACAGACTTGTATAATAAAGACCGTGTATCTCACAATTAATTTAATGAATTACACCATAATTTTGATTCTACATACACCAGAAGTTCCAAAACAAATCCATCTACCAAAAGTTCTAGAAACCCTGTCAGAAAAACTCCAGAAATTCCTTCACAAAAACACAAGACAAACATCATATCATCAACTATAACATATCAAAAAGTAATGCCCCAATTCTTCCATTTAACTAAATCACAAACTTTCTTACTACAACTTTGGACTCAACTAATTACTTTGTAGCCGTTCTCACTTCCTCTAATCTTCAGGGTTACATCGACGACTTCATCTTCCCACCTCTAATACTAAACCAAACTCCACTCTGCCCACTTTTAAACATAAAAAATGGCAAAAACTGGCTCACCTTGTATACTGCTTCCCTCTCCACATCAATAGCGCATCGAATGCTCCATGGCCTGAGCCCTCTGGGTGGTTCTAGAACAACATTATCTTGCAGCTGTCAACCTCTTAGCGTTCTATTCTGGGTCGAAAATTACATACACACAAAAAAGGCCTCGCTTCTGTCACCAAAATCCTCACGCTTGTCTGCAACACTGTCGATGATCTAGTTGCCATTGGAGACCAGATATCAAACGATGACCTGGTCCTCTTCACTCAATGGCCTCCCGATCGAATACGAATCCTTCTTCACTATGATTGGTCATTGTAAAGCTCTAATTTTTTCGCAGAATTCCGTGCCAAATTACTCCTCCTTAAGCAACGACTACTCTTCTTTCACACTTCTTCTAATCTTGAGACGGTGCTATCACTAGAGCATTTTCAAGCATAGTGGCTTGAGCAGCTGGTCAGAAATGAAGAATCTGTTTATTCAGTCAAAGTGAATTACTTACCCTGTCAAAGAGAAGTTTACTGAGTTTCCAATCAAATCTATACTTTGTCAGGTTGTTTTTATAGTCTAGCGTGACCAGGGTTACTGGGCGAGGAGGGATTCGAACCCTGACACTGTGATTCGTAGGCAAAACAACCTGTTGACATACCTTCAGTAGAAAAAACAATTTGTTGGCACAGTTGTTAGGCATCATAGGTGAGAAAAATAATTCGTTGGGTACTCTCGATGAGAAAAATAACTCGTTGACATATCTCCGGTGAAAAAAACAACCTGTTGACATAATTGCTAAGTACTATAGGTGGGAAAAATAATCCGTTGGGTAGCTTCAATGGGAAAAATAATCCGTTGGTACACCTTCGGTAGGCAAAACAGTTTCTACTTGAAATACAGAAACACTTCTAAGCAATACCGATTCTAACCCAAAGGAACGGATCATAGGCATTACTTAGACCTAAGGAAAGAAACTCAAACTTGCAAAAGGAGATGGAGATAATGTAGAAGAACAAGCAATTGCAACGAATAGTGAGGACCACCGAAAAAATAACAATGGAATATATTCCGTCGGTAAATAACCGATGTTGATTATTAAACAAATCATATTTCATTGATGGAACTATTTCTGTCGGTACATTTTCGACGCTATTTAATTGCGGGAAATATTTCTGCAATTTTTATCAACACTAATCGCTAAAGGTTATCGTCAAAAATAAGGAATTAACTATAATAAGTCATTTAGCCTTATAACTATGCTTAAATTCATTAAAATGCTTCTAACTATTGCTGCTCATTATGATATGAAATATGACAAATGAACGTGAAAACGGCTGAAAACTTGTGTATATCATATAAATGGAGGGCGGCATGTGTCCATTTTGGATAATAAAGCAATACTATTACATGATTTTTTTTGTCTCAGTGTCGTAGATGTGACAACTAAAAGGATAAATTTGATAAAGATCAATTAATTTTTTTTAGTTTTGTCTAAATATGTAAGTAAGAAGTATCTTTTTATTCTTAAAATTTGTATTGAAATCTAACCTAACCATTTATTATTATTGAAAATAGCCCTTAAAAGTTTTTGAAGGATACTCATAATTTTGTCTACAAATGTTAATATTTTTTAAGTTTGGAGGGGCCATCAATATAATACTGACATTCAAAATGGCAACTCTCTATATAAAACCATTTAATTTGAGAATTTAGTGTTCGAAACTCTATATTCTCGAATTAAATCCTTTATTATGACCATTTTATTTTGAAACCTCATTGAAAGAAGATTGAGAATAAGCTTATTTCATACAAAATGGTCATTATTAGGGATGGTCCCCAACTCAATCCAAAACTCTTTCAGTCTTAAGTAGTAAACAATTTGTGTTTGGAAAATTTACTTATTAAATTTAAGACAAAAAATAATGTCATTTTATAATATGATGTGTGAGGCGTTCGAGTCATTGGATCGAGTCTCTAGCTGGCTTATAGGCCTGAACTCAATACAAAACCCAAATTAATTAGGCCTAACTTGTGACTTTTAGGTTGGTTGGACTGAATTTTAAGCTGATTACCATCCCCAGTCATCAGCAAGCCAGCCCTAACACTTGGTGCCGAGACGATGGTATGAGATGATGATGTCATTAGCTTTTCTTTCATAACCAAACAGTGAAAGCATAGGTGGGGTCAAGTTGGCCCTATGTTGACTTAGTAACTCCTTTGTTGTGCATCCAAAGGTTCACCTTATGAATACGATTCTGTATTTAAGATGTGTTATAGAGGTTCACCTTATGAATACGATTCTGTATTGAAGATGTGTTGTAGAACATGGGTCCTCATTGGTACCGTGTTCTTCATGTGGCAAATGGTGTCAAGAAGTAGAATGCACAATGGTGGAACATGGAAGTAACATAAGGTCGAGTTTGATTGTTTCTGTTTGTGTTGAGGTAGAATGTATTAGTAGGCTACATAGGTTAGAACACAATCCCATCTTAGTGAACATGGGACCATGTTTAAACTGTGTTTGTTCGGAATTACTTTAAAAATTCTCCGTCTAAGTTTCAACTTGTCTAAAATTTTTCTTTCTTTATTTGGAAGCTAAAATAAGGCATGTAAATAAACTATAAGCTATATTGAGTATCAAATCCTATAAAATCTTTAAAATGCAAGTACTCTCATCAATATCATGATAAAAACATAATTGAATTAGCACTGGTTTTGTTCTGAGTGGTTACTTCCAGCTTATTTGTTACATCCATTGTATCTGTATTATGGACTAAAAGAGGTTCATTAAAAATTTCATACACAAAAGTAGATTGGTGTATATATTCCATATTTAGCCTAAAATTTCATTGTATTCATTGATAACGAACTTCTATCTAGTTAGTTTCCTTTTTTTTAATTGTTAGTTTAAATGGTTTCCATTGATAACTAAGCAAAATTTCTTAACTCTCCATCGTCATTTAATCTCCTAATCTTCAAAGTTTCAGGAAGATTTCTCTACCATTCCACCTCTAAAAAAACTGTGTATAGCCAATTCTTCTAAGGCTAGTTGTATTCTCATATAGACAAATTGGTTTGCCTAAAGAATTAGCTAAATAACTCAACCTTGTGGTTAACTAGTATTCTAAAGGAATATTATGAAAGTTTACCTAAATAGAGATTTGTTTCAAGCTTTGCTTGTCAAATTATAATACCAAACTTCCATCTTTTAAGAGATACATATTTGGTATTAAAATTCCAAAGGCACATATCTAAAACTTTAAACATACTAGTATCACTACTAAAATTGAATAAAAAGAAGTCTTATTATGATATAAGAGTCTTCTCTAACCTCATTTCCCTTATATTGCTTCAACTTATGCTTGTATTTAGGGGGAAAGAAGGAATTTTATTAATGAATTATCCTCTTAAAGTGGATAACTATTTGTTAGCACCAACTTTCAGTATCTCTATAGGGGCAGATATCGTAGTTGAGTCTGAACTTAGAGCTTAGGGTATAAACCTATGGTTTTTAAATGGAGAGTGGTCTTCTATAACCTAGCTCCATAATCTCCTATAGGCCTCTTAAAAGAAAATAGGTTCAAAGAAAAAGGCAAGGATAGGATGAGCTACTTTAGTAAAAGCTAGTGAAGAAGAGGGAGACTTATAGAGAAAGGGTAAGGCAAGGAAAGGATAGGCTAAAGTGGAAATGGAAGATAGAGGCTAATGAGGGAGAGCAGTAGAAGCAAAATAGGAATGAGATACTATTTAGGTTAAGGAAAAAGGAGTAGAAGAGGGGAAGATAACCACATGTACTGAACTAAGGTTAGGGAGTTAGGAGGGGCATAATGAATAACGGTGAATATACAATTATGGGCAAGGAAGTAGGCCTAGGAGCTAAGAAGGGGACAAGGGATAGCCATTAGGAGAGTTAATCATCGGTCTAGAGCTTTTGAAGGAGAATCTAAGAGGTAAGGCTCTTCTTCTTGCACGATTTGGTTCCATTCCTCAAAGAAAAAGAACTAGGTTTTGGCTCTAGGTAAAATTTTTTACTAGTACCTGTTAATTAAAATGGGTAAAGTAAATAGGATTTGACCTAAAAATTATAAAAAGGGAGAAAGATGATTCATACAAAGGGGTTGGTGAGAGGAGAGAGGACATTCTCTCACTTGCTTACCTTTTTTCAATATATATTCTCTATTAGTATTAATTTGAAAAATACTTGTATAAACTTGAATGACACTTTCAAAAAAGTTTTTAAATGTTATTAAAAGAATCAGTTACTAATTCTAGAGAATTAATATAACTGGATTCAAAGGGAGTATAAACTAAATCAATATTTCCAATCAAAACATTTTATGGTGAAAGAAATAAATTATACCTAAAAGATCATGTAAGGAAACTTTTTAATTACATTGTGTATTAAATTGAATAAATGTCTCTAAGAGGAGTTACAATGGTTTGCATAACAACTGAAATATGTTGACAGAACATATACTTATTATACTTTTACTACATAGTTTTTATCAAAGCATTTTAATGCTAGGCTAAGTGGTGAAATTCAAGTTTGTTGGAAGTCTATCTCAATTAGTTTTCTTATTAAAAGTCCTTTAGTTTCTTTCTCAAGAGGCGACCTTTAAAATATTATAAATGGTGTAGTTCTCCTTCCATACCACCACATTCCTTAACATCACCAACATGATTTGTGACGAGGAGAATTTAACCTATTCTAGAGGAGATAAGATGTTCTAGCTCATGACATTCCTTCAGTGGTCTCATAGTTCCAACTATTAGCTATTTTTATTTCCCTTATATAAGACAAGGAGCCATGAGTTAAGATTTCAATGTCATAAAATGTGTTCTTAAAGATTATAGCATCCCTAGGTTTGGTTGTCTTGAAACATGTTCTTAAAGATTATAACATTCTTTTCTCTCCATATATCATATACGGCGTATGCAAATGCAATCTTAATGATGATGTAATATCTATTCAACATTTAGTGAGGCTATATTGCGTATAGAACAAAACTTTTCCGTTAAAGCTATGAACAATAATGACTACATATCTATTGAATCTTCAACCAAAGGAAAAATGCTTACATACATTTAAAAATAAATTATTAATTAATTTAGGTTCTTAGTTGCATAACTTGCATGTAGATTTGTTACCATTTGGATCTTTCATCATGTCTAGGGTTTTCAATGTATTCCTTATAGCTAGACAATAAAAAGGAGATCTTAAGGAGGTTGAGTTTAAACCATTGCAACCTAAACTAGGGTATCTTTAAAGCTAGAGCTTTGAATATCAACTTATATGTTTTATTTGTGAACAACTGTGAGGAGTGTCTCATTCACATTACATAGTCTTCCTTGTTTTGGTTCAAGTTATAGGTAGTCACCTTTAAAACCTTTAACATTACAGTGTCATTCATTGCCCTGTATCATTTCCTTGACTTTCACATTTTCTAGTAACAAATGTCTAAAGTTTTTTAGTTTAAGGATTAAATGTAAAGGACCTAATTTATCCTAGTTGTCATGCCATATCCACGAGTTATTCCTATTACCTATTTTGCAATTGAATTTCTTACATAATTTGTCCCTCTTTTTAAAATATGAGTCAATGTCCAAGAAAAGCTAACTTTAGGATTAATTCTCTAAAAAAATCCTTCATTCTAGGTAATGTGCATGAATCAAACCATAAAGATTTCTTATCTGTGTGTAGCCTCCAAATTCCTTTAGTAAATATAACTTTATTCATGGTTTAGATAAGAATGATATGAATCCCTCCCTCATTTTTTGGCATACATACCTTAGATCATTTCAGTTTTGAATATGACTTCTCATAAGCATAACCAGTTTAAAGGAAGTTTCTTATCATTTTGTCTACTTCTTTGGTAAGGTTTTTAGGGATAGTTAAGAGTGAGGATCAAAAAACATCCATGTTGTTAAGTATTGAGATTATTAGTTACAATCTGCTAACAAATGAGAGAATTTTAGTACTTTAATGCTGTATGCTTCTTCGCATTGAGTCAAACAAGGGCCAGAATTCTATATAAGTTGGTCTCTTTGTAGTTATTAGAACTCCTGTACAGGTGAGAGGTGAGATCTTGGTTTGTAGAGATGAGATATTAGAAATCCAAGATGCTAACTACTCTAAACTAGCTAAAACATTGTCTTTTGTCCCTATTAATAGTGGATCACTTTATCTTACTCTTTATACTCTTTGAGCAACATAGTGAGCTCTCTATTGATCAATATATTATAAGAATCAGTGGTGGTGCACTTCTCTATACATTTCATAGATTGAGATTAAAAGCCAAAATCTTCTAAAAAGTACTAAATGAATCCTAATTTATGAAGTCAAATGCTTTATGAAAATTGATTTTCAATGCATAACTTTGATTGAGGTTATCCTATGGTAATCTTTGAATATATTTTTAGCTAAAAGAATGTTGTCTCTAAATGGAGTTATAAGTTGGTCTCTTTGTAGTTATAAATGGTGTTATAGTAGGATATTAGCTTGAAGTCTTGCGTCTTATGAGGGCTATGCTTTTTGGTTACTAAGTAAATGAAGGTATGATTTAGTTTTTAAGCATTTTTAAAGATGCAAAAAATTCTAGCACTACTTCAGTGAACAATTTTCTAGTGATATCCCAAGTCTTTTGAAAGAATAGTGGAGGAAAACCATCTGGTTTAAGTGATTTAGAAGGGTGCAAACTGAAGAGGATCCTTTTGACATCCACTTCAGTAATCGAGGACACTACGTGTTCATTGATTCCTTGATCAATTGAGCAATCAAAGAGTTGCAGGGTGTTATAGTTTGGCGTTAAAGCATTATCAGCTCCCATCAGATCTAGGAAGTAATTCCTAGTTAATTCTTGCAAACTATTCTAATCTTACAAAACTGTAATTTTGTTGACATTTCTTCTAGCTAGCAAAGTGGAGTGGAAGAATTTTGTGTTAGAGCCTCCATCTTTCATCCAGTTTATCTAGCTTTTTTCTTGAGTATTGAATTCTGCAATTCCAGCTTTTCATGGAATTCTTGCAGCTTCCTAATTTCTAATACTCGAAGATCTTAATTGTATGGAGAATTATAATTGGCTTGTTAAACTTGGACCAGCTTCTCTTCGAGAGTATTTAGATTCAAGTTTCTTTCAATTAGGAAGTTCTTGAGTGCTTTTTTCACCATTTTTAACTTTTTCATAAATTGATAAGATTTGAAACCCTCCACCTTCTAGTTCCAACATCTACATATGACTACTGAGAAACCCTTTGGCTAAGTGATGCCAATGAAGAATCTGATAGGAGTGCCCCCAGTTCTACTTTCAAATAGCATTTATATCGCGTATTAGATTGATCAGACATTAAGTTCTCTCCAAAGTGAGGAAGTGAATTGGTAATTTGGGTGTGCTAAGCAGAGTTGACTAATGCTATGTCCAATTTTTTCCTTATGAGCATGTTGCCCTGTTGATTGTTACTTCATGTAACTAGTCTTCCAGTTCAGTGTAAATTCACCAAATCCATCATCATTAAGAAATCAGAGAGTTCTTTGGTTGAGCTAATGTTATACATCCTACTACTTTCCACCTCTTTCAACTTAGAGAGAAGTTATAATCCCTCATAATAAGTCACTCGTTTAGTATACCCAATTGCAGTCTTTGTAAATCCATCCACAATTTACTTCATTGAAAATGAAAATTGGATGCATATATAAGAGTTATAATAAACACAAGACTCATACATTTCATCTAGCATCGCAAATGAATAAGTTGGTCTGATTCTTCCAACATTTGCACCTCAATCATTCAGAGTATTGTAAAGAAAAAAGATTCTACCATTATAGTGAGACCTATAGTTAAAAAAAGTTTCCTAATATGTTTCCAAAAACTTAGAACCGGATAAAGTCTGAGGTTTTTATTTTGGTTTCAATGAGACCTATAAGATAGACCTTCTTTTCTTTCACCACTTCTTTACCATAGATTCTTTAGCCATTTAGTGTTCCAAACTAGGATTGACATTGATAAGGGAATCCCCTATATGTTTGCTATTTTGATTTCCCCTCCTCTTAGCCGACTTTCTTCTGGAGCAATTGTTTTTTTAATGACATTTGAAAACTATATTCAAAGTGTCATTCTACTTTGACTAGGAATTTTTCAAATTAATATTAATCAAGAACGAAATAACATTATTGTTAATCACTTTAGGATAATAAATCTTATATTAATCATTCAAGTATCTCTATATATATAATTTGTGTACATTCAACTATTGATCGAACTACCTTTGGCTATAATAAATTATTAATATCATAACATAGCAATCTCATATGAGCTAAGATACTTTGGAGATTTCTGAATAAAATAGTCACTTACAAAATCATAACAATGAGAATTTTCATAAGTAATATTCTAAATGGAATTCTCATATAGGATAAGATTAATGAACTTATTCTCTAATAAATACACACACATTTATTTAAATAGCTTCGTACTTTAATTGATGAGATTGACTACTTTACTTGTAAGAAAAAAATATGTTTTAGTCTTTTATGGTCTATTAATATCTAGTCTTAATAAAACAATGACTAGAAATAATTTAAGAATAAAATATAAATATTATAATTATAATTTTATTTACAATATATATTTATTCTATATATATTAGCATATTTATATAATAAACAATATCTTTAAATAATTATGATACTAAAATGCAACAAACTTATTGACATAAATTAACAAAAAATAAATTGTCTTCTCCCATTTGACATTCATTCAAGATGTACCCAATTTTGGGAATCGAAACCTGCTCTTTCTGGTTGTCTAAAAGAACATAGAGCAAGAAGGTCAACGAAAAAAGAAGTCCCCTCAAAACATGTTATTCCGTCGCAAGTGTTGACTGTTGAGGGGAGGTAGATCCTGATCTAGTATGAAAGCTAACAACAGAAACAAATATACATAAGTCGTAGAAGGAAAGGAAACAAACAATAAAGTCTTTAAGAATTAGTGGTGTTTGTTCCATTTGATTGCTAGCTAGCTGCCCCATCTTAAAGATTTAACAATTTCATATCTAACCATTCTCCACCGGCCGCGATGTAAAGCTCTGTAATTCTATCTATCATTTGCACGTAATTTCTTGATCACAACTTATGTCATCAACTTTGAGTCGTTGATTATCATCCAACTTCTACGTCAAACTTCTAGTCACTTCACTACAATTCTTTTAATTTTTACTTAAATATCATGTTTCTGGCTTCACTTTAATAAACGTTTAAATATGTATGCGCACATAGTAAAATTGAGTATCCTAACACTAACATATTATAAAACTTTCCACTTTGCGAGGTTATCGATTTATTGTTTACAGCAAGATTGTTTCCGTAATTTAAACTTGTAATTTTCTAGTTACAAAAGAGTAACTTTTATCAGTTAGTTAATGGCCCATTTTACTAAGAAAATTAAGTAGCCTAATTTTGTCAAAAAAAAGAGTAGATTTGAAGTATTTTCTCAAGACTTGTAGTTTCCAGATTTCAAGATTAAGCTGAAGTAATAGGCTCTCTCTAGTCAAATTAAAACTTCGATTTTAATTAAGGAATACGATAGAACTTAGCCCCCCTCTTAAAAGCCAGGTCTAGCATATATATATATGTATATGCCTACATCATGAACAATAATTAAAACCCTTGCTTTCCTTCCTTTTCTAAAGAAGACCTTAAGCCAAGCTTGTAGGATTATGGGGTTAAATATTTTCACCTATATAAAATAGCGAACTTCTTTTGCCACATGAAGAAACATTTACAACAAATTAATCTCAGGCAACAACTATATAATTGTATAATATGGTTCTAATGATTGCGATCAATTTATTATTAAGGTGTTTCAGTTTTGATATTATAATATCACTAATAAATTATATTACTAAATATTTAAGAGCTATGAGTACAGTTTCCAAATAGAATTGATAATTTTAAGTTAAACTAATTAGTACTAGTTCATACAACACAACCAATAAAGGGAAAGATTAACATAAAAAAGGACGTGATAACCTAAGCCAAAGGGAAGCCCACAATCTTGGCAACAAAATCTGCCATAATATCCGCCGCTAACATTTTCTTCTTTTGTATTAGTCTCCCCTCAGATCTTGGCATGCACGAATTTTATTCTGCGGTCGATTCAAATGATTCACAGATACGCAAGGCGTAAAATTAGCTTGGAAACATGATGGAACCATTCCAACTGCTTTTACATTGGTGTTAGTCAGATTCCTTGCCAGACACTGGACCCCACTTCACTTCTGACGTGGACAAGGCGTTTACTATTCATTGTCTTTTACTACTCGTTCCCGTATAATGACAATAGTAAGCGTAGAAGTTGTTATTTCATATTTGGTCAGAAGTAAAACTACTTGTTATCCTAATCAATTAAAATACAAGGTAATAACTTTCCAAGGGAACTCGCAGTTGAACAGTGCGTCTCTTGCGTAGTCCTTGCAACAATCAAAGATAAAGATCAACTTATGTTGAAATTGGCATGCGCAAACCATGTTTATATTTAATTGGTTTAAGTCGGTTTTTGGCAAAAGAAAAAGATAAAAAAGGTGTGAATTATGGTGTCGTAATTATCTTGTAACCTACTACTAACCTTCGAAGCCAGCAGAAAAAGTCAAACTTGAGAATGCCAGAACAGTGTGGAAATAATAAGAATGAAATGTAGCATAGCGTGGCTCTCCAGCTGTAAAAGTCAGACCATTTCCGTAAGAAAACTTAAAATAAACCCTACCTAAGATATTATTGTTGTATTTATTTGCGCTCAGTTCAGTTTCCTTCTGATCTGGTAGATAGAACTAGAACAACCTTTTGTTTGAGTACAAACTAAGGAAAGCAAAATATAAGGAAGAAGCTATATCACCAAGAAGGGCTATATATACACCAATCCCCTTCCTTCAACAACCTCTCCTTCAATCTCTCTCGCTCTCTTTCAAACTTGTATTGCATATGTTTGAGCATCATATATCATGAGCAATATACCTACGTCTCTTATAGATTCTTCTCTTACCCTCTTCAATCTTGCCATTTCTTCTTCTGATCCTTGGCCTTTCTCTATTGTCCTCTTATAACCTTAAATCCCAAGAAGGGGTTTTTGTTTAACAGCTTAGATTGTCATATACAGAGATTTTAATTCTTTTGTTTTCTCATCTATACTATACTTGAGAGGGCTTGTGAGTTTTTGGTGAGAAAAAATGGGAAGCGGCGACAAGCATCACCTGAATTTCCATATTCACTTGCCAAATCTTCATCTCCATCAGCACCACCACCACCACCACCACCACCATGATCATGGGAAGAATGAACTGAAGGATATACCAAAAGGGTGTTTAGCAATTCTGGTGGGCCAAGGTGAGGAGCAACAGAGGTTTGTGATCCCTGTGATTTACATAAATCACCCACTCTTCTTGCGATTACTCAAGGAAGCTGAGGAAGAGTATGGGTTTGATCAGAAAGGTCCTATCATCATCCCTTGCCATGTAGAAAAGTTTAGAAATATTCAAGGTATGATCGACAAGGAGACGGCCAATGATCATCATCACCACCACCATCACCATGTCTTGTGCTTTAGGGTTTGAATTCATCATGAAGTTTGTATAAATCTGTTTTATTTGATTTAATTATTTGTCTCTTCCTTTCTCGTGGCAGTTGGAATGTGTTGAACAAAGACACAAAAAAATGCAGTGTTTTTAAGAACAAAGGAAGCCATGTCTTGTAAATTTTTTATGTATCTTGTATTCGTTTAAGAAAAATATACACAATACGTATTATGGTTTGACTGTCTTTTTCTCTTCTAAATGTGCACAAAATAAGGAAGAAAGTATTTTTTAAGAATCTTAGACGTACAGGACACGGTTGAGAGTTGTAAGAAGGCAAAGGGGTATGGTTGGAGCAGCCAATGAGTTGTTTCTGAGTCCCAAATGAAAGTATAAATAGAATAGTTGAAGTTAAATAACATACGAATATGGAATACATGGAAATCGTTAGTTGAGATATGTCTAACAGGTAGGTAGATGTGGTAAATCTAATACTTTTGGGCCACTTCAATGTGGGAACTGTTTGTTGAGATGTGTGTAACAGGTAGGTATGTGGAGAAATCTAAATCCTTTTCGGGTGGGTTAGTGATTGCGGATAGGGCTCACGGCTCCGTATTGGCTTTCTCCACAAAGATATGTCAGTTAAGTCGTGATCATGTTTTAAATTGCATCGTTACTACAATTTATTACAATTCTAATCATATTTTCAGTAATTAAGCCTTAATTGTCACAATATAACACAAAATTTGTAATTGAAAACTTTGCTAATAATATTTTAATAATTCTTCCCAATTTCTTAGAAATTTTTTTTTCTAAGACGTGTACATATCCCCAAACGGAAATAGTACATGTCGAACACAAGGAATTCGATTCGACTCATCACAGACTAATTAACCATATTACTAAAAGTAACTAGCTCGTTAAGCCTCAAGGAATTGCAGCTTTCTGCATGAATATATCATTGGAAACAATCATTAAGAACACAAAGTAGGACCACGCGTAAATGTGCCTGACTTAATTTAAGGATGGAGCTAGACGAAAGAAATAGTGAACACAGATTATTTTAACTGATTTTTATGGGGAAATTTTATAAATTTAATTAATTGATTTTTCAATATTTTGCAAACATTAAAATTAAATTATTTTGTCTTCTTAACCCCATTCCAAAGGGACGAATCAGAAGGAATTCTCTTAAATAGTTTTAGGGTTGAGGAGATTCTTTACATTTTTTTAATGGTTTGTAAAACTCAAGCAACTGGTCAGGTTATGAGGGACGGTGCAGAAGTAGGCTCCAAGTATTCTCATTAACAAGGTATAGATAGATTCGATTAAGCTGAAACGTCCAGCACAAATGTGGCTTCAAATATATAATACCCACCCAACATGGACGCAAAAGGAAATGTGTGTGGCTGACAAGGTCTTTGACAAAATGCCCAACCAAACAAAAAGACTTGGAAGCATAATACTCTTGAACAATATTTTGGCCATTTGGATTTGATGCCCCTTAAAGTCATCAAAATGCATGTGAGATAACGACTGAATTGTACTTCTTTTCGTCCATCTCATCCCATGCGAGCTGGCTATAGGTGCTGGACATGAGGCTTTATCGGAGTACGATTCTTTTTCCTTACTTTTTACAAATTTAAGCTTAGTTTTTACTAACACAATCTCAGCAACTGATGTCTTCACTCTTCAATTTAAAAATAGGATTAAAGAGTTTAGACCCAATTCAACATGTAGTGTGACAAGAAAGATAAAGGAAAACGAAGAAGTCATATAAATATATCGATTCGAATGAAGAAGTCTGAACAACCCAAAGCCCGCAATCGCCGCTGCCAACTATTAATTTACTAGGAATTGGGAGTTGGGGACCATCTGTCCACTTCCAAATAATTTAACATTTATTTGAGAAAAAAATCTCTTAAGGCGTCACTAATTCTAGTTGTTGGTTAAGTGTCCTTGTCGATATGCCTTGCAATTATTAGATAAAATCATACTGAGTTTCTCAAAAAAGTCAATTTACAAGTTCTCTCTCTCTCCTAATATCTTAATAAGTATTTTTCCTAATGTTGTCTTTTGCATATTTACACTTTGTGGCAAATCAAAATTTTTTTCTGGCAAATACTTTCTGGAAACAAGTTTTGGAATATTTGTACAATCTAATACAAAATAAGCAGTTACAACTTCTTTCATGATCTGAGCAATTTCTTAGGATTTAATAACACTCACAGGATCAACGCTAACAACAAATTACTCACACAACAAAAATTATTAAATGACAAATTAGACTTAGTATTTAATATGAAGAATCCTCTAATATAAAAGTAAAAACTATAAGATAAACTAATGATAAATCTACAAAATCCAAAAATAGTGAGATATGACCATTAATCTTTAGGCTAAGAGCACTTCACAAAATAATCACATATAATCTCACTTTTCTAGCTCTTTCCAAATACCTCAAGGATTGAGTATAAATTAATATATTTATACCAATACTATTCTAACTTTTCATACTCCAACTTTTGTCTCTTATTAAACTTTCAAATTTTGAAAATATAAGATTTTTAAATCTACAAATGGTCTCCCAAACAGTTGTATGTGGTGAACGTGTTTCTCAAAATTTGATGTCGCTCTGATACACGGTCCTAATGACTTGCATGGTCAGCAAACACAATTGTATCCTCCATTTACATGATCATGTCTGACTCCACATAGGCGTGTCTATCATTAAACGTCATCTTCCAACTTGTACATAGTTATAGAAGCTTATACGTTCATCCACATGGTCGTCTACATCATTGACACAAGTATGTGCAACTTTAACACAACATGTCCTCCAAAAATAACTTCAGTTCATCTATTTCTGCCTTAAATCTGTCAAAACTTTATTTAGTTTAATCTATAAAGATATCTAATACTTTTGGAGTCCATATTTAGTGGAATGTGAAGAACAAACATCTATAAAATAGGGTTAGACCTATAACAATCTCCCTCTCAACGCATTTCAGATGAGCAATCAACCACCTCATTAACATTTGAACACCTTCTCGCGCGAGCTTACTACAAAGCTTAAACTTACTCACAGGAATGACCTTCATCAACATATCAGTACCATTATTTTCTATGTGAATCTTCTTAAAATTCATTAGTTGCTTTTCAACCAAAAAATCGCAACCAATGATATCTAACATTAATATGCTTAGTGTGGGAATGATACACATTACACTTTAACTATCACAAAAAATCATGTAGTTATCTTGTTCCACGTCTGATTCTTGAAGAAAATGCTTCAACCATTTCATCTCCTTATTAACTTTGATGATGTAACATATTACGTTAAACAAAGCTAAAAACTTCTGTAACTTAGATTGCAAAGAAATGGCTTCCACTGTAAATTTAAACAAATAACTTGGGATCTAGTTTCTATTATTAAGGTCACTATCTGCATAAATGTACATTTTTAAAATTGGTTCTCCATCTCTAAAATCAAATACAATCTAAAAGTGTCCCACAAGTACCTGAAGATCCACTCCCTTACTTCTCAATGTACCTTTCTTGAATTAGATAAAAATCTACTCACAAATCCAACTGCTTGTGCAATGTCTGTTTTAGTACATACAATGGCATATATCAAGGAGCCATCATCAAAGGAATATGGAATCAAGGACATACCAACTTTTTCCTTTTCAGTGATAAGACAAGATTGCTTGCTCAACTTGAAATGAGCTGTTAATGGTGTATTAAACAATTTCTTATGCTTTATATTGAACCTATCAAACACCCATATAATATACTTCTTATCACGAATAATCTTTATATAAAAAATCTACTTTGTAGGACCCAAATTTTTCATGTCAAAGGGCTTGGACAAGTCCTCCTTCAACCTACAAATCATGTCAGTATTTTTTCCACAATAAACAAATCATCCATATATAAGACAAGGATGACAAAGTTATCACCAAGAAATTTTTTGAAGTACACAAAAGGAACAGCTGACGTTAGCTTATAGTCATTGTTAGTCATAAACAAATCGAACTTCTTGTACCACTACCTGGGTGCTTGTTTGAGCCCATATAAACTTTTCTTTAATTTGACTTTGAAAAATTCTGGCTACTCTATAGATATCTCCTCATCCAAGTCACCATGTAAGAAGGTAGTTTTCACATCAAGCTATTTAAGTACTAGATCCACACTCTTAACTAGACCTAAAATAGTGCGTATAAAAATCATCTTGACTATTAGTGAAAATTTTTTATCAAAATCAATAACTTTTTTAAAATTGAAAATATTCCATTTACTAAAGCTCACTATTACAGAATTTACAAAAGATGAGATAGACTAGCTATGTTTCATGTCTACATCCAGATTGAACATAAGGTACAAATATTGAAGAAGAGTTTTAGAGAGTCATAACATGAGAGTATGTAACTTGCCAAAATTTAGAGATGCCAATGTGTTCTTATGCTTTGTGTTAACATATGGTTAACTTTCTTAGCTATGATGATGGAACGAATGCCATTCAAAATCCTGTCCACCAGCCGATGCTTATCTTCTGTGACTTGTTGATATACTCGACAATTCCTTTCTTTCCAAATCATATAGATGGAAGTGATGAAGGCAACCTTTAGAAGGATTGCAATTTCCTTCCCAATTTTTGTCCTGTTAATAAACTAACACAAAGTTCTGTTCCAATCATGCATATGGTTCATAGCACCCACCACATACTGGATTCTACTCCAAATGGATTTGGAATAAGCAAAATTGTAAAAAAAGATGATTTATGTCCTCATCAGCATTATTGCAGAGAACACAACTCTTATTAGACGTATTGAACCATCGACATTTAGTTCAAAGCACGATTTTTGATGGCTAGCCAAGCAATGACAGAAACTTTGGGGTTTATGAAGTTTTTCCATATGAGCTCAAACCAAGGAACTTGTTCCATATTAGCCCAAAAAATGTAATGACAAGATGCATTAGTGAAGATACCGCTTGGATTAGGTAGCCAACAAATGGAATCAGCTGGTGAAGTGTCCCTTAGGTGGGGTAGATGCTCTTGTAGCAGTGAAAATCCTTAAAAATTGCTCCTCTAACCTCCATGCACAATGAGATCAGAAACTCGAGTGTCCATCGGTGATCGGTGTTGCAGGTGAGTATATTGGGTAGGCGATTAAGGGGCTAATTTCTAGCCAATTATTAAACCAGACCCAAGTTTCCCTTCCACCATAGATATGATGTTTAATATGGGGATAAAGTAGTTGTCTGAACTTCAACAAATCGTTGAAAAACCAAGAATGATGATGAAAGCAATCTCCCTCCAAAAGTTGCATCTATAGAGGTGGACTTGATGGACCCATTTTATCCACAATGCTTTTTTATCTGAAAATAGTCTCCACATTTTTTTGCTGAGTAAGACTTTTTGCATGGAACTAGGAGATGGGATGCTATGGCCACCTACTTTCTTAGTGATAGTGACATCACTCCACTTAACTTTGGTATGTTTCCTTGTTTCACATCTTCCAGACCACAAAAAGCTTTTAGCAATCGCTTGACAATTTTTCACGGAAGAACTTCATGGGCTATCCAATGAGTATGAAGACTACATAGTACTGAAATAATTAGGGTTATACGCCCTGCATAGGATAGAAATATGTTTTTCTAAGCAAGAACTTTGGTTTTGATTCTCTCCAAGATTGGAATACAATCAGCATAATTTAAATTAGAAGAAGAAACGATGACCCCAAGGTAGCACAAAACTGGGGCCTAGATAGTGATCCCTGTTGCTCAGTTGAAATTAGTGGGATTTGCCACATCTGCAGATAGCATCAAATAACTTTTCTCCATATTGATTCGAAGGCCAAAACATTTTGAGAAAGTCTTCAAGGAGTTCATTAGTATATTCATCTAAATTATATCAACAACACAGAATAACATGAGGTCATTCGCAAAAATGAAGTGAGTGAGTTTGAGCTTTTGACATTATTGGTGATACTGAAACTAACATTGGTTGTAGTTAGAGATTTGATGAGTTTGGACAAACCCTCCATAACCAAGGCAAATAAAAAAGGGGATAACAGATTGCCTTGTCACAATCACTTAGCATTCTTAAATGGCTTGGAGGGAATACCATTAATCAACACACTTAAGGCAGGAGTTTGAATGCATTCCATAATCCAATTGAAAAAAAATTGACAATAATTATAAAATATCCATAAAGGTTCGCGCAAAACTCCAATTGACCGTACCATAAGCTTTATAGAAGTCAATTTTAAATGTACATCCGTTTATTGGTCTACCAGTAAAATAATTTTTCACCAATTCTCGTAACAAAAGGATGTTATGTCTTATGTTTCTAATAGGAACATATGCTCCTTGAGTGAATTCAATTGTGTCTGCGAGTACATCTTTCAGCCTATCTATCAGTAATTTTGTAATCACCTTGTATATTATGTTGCAGCACGATATGGGACAAGACTCTCAAAGATGTAGGGGATGTTTTTTCTTCAGTACCAAGCATATAAAGGTGTTGTTCATTTCCTACAACATTTTCACATTCTAGAAATATTCCAAGACTGCATCAACTACAGATTGGCCTATGAGATCCATGTTTGTTGAAAGAAACAAGTTATAAACCCACCCAGGCCTTGGGCTTTAGATGGATGCAATTTGAAGATTGTCACTTTTATGTCACTAGGTGAGAATGAAGATATTAAAAACGCCTTTTGATCCTCCCTTATGGCTCTTTCTAGGATCTTCATGTTAGCCAATGGTAGTGCCACCTCCTCTAGACCCATCAATTATGAAAAGTAAGATCTAGCCATCTCAAGAATAATCTCCTGATCAGTTGGTAATGCTCCATTGTTGTCTAATAGGTGAATAACTCTGTTGGAGTTCCGTCTGGCCAAGATAGATGAATGGAAGAACTTAGTGTTTTCATCGCTTGCTCGAAGACAATTCGACCTTACTTTCTGCCTTTGAATGGAGGTTTGTAGTTCCAAAGCCTATAGATACTCTCTTAGTAGATTATGTTCCTTCACTCTGTAATTCACGTCATCTGGATAAGTATAGCATGCATCTTGTGCTTGTTGCACCTGTGTTTTCAACAATGACAGATTTTGATGTTTAGTGCAAAGAAAGGTCTTCACTGTAGTCTTTACCTTTCTGAATTTTTTTAATCAATTGAAATGCCTTATACCCTTGGATCTTTTGCTGCTAAAACCCAATAATGAGATTTTGAAATCCCTCTAGTTGAAGTAATCCATTAAAGAATCAAAAAGTAGCTCCTCTTTTCCTTACTTTATTACAACATTGGATAAGTTGAAAATAATGATCTGAGGTCAGATTTTATTCATAGTGAACAACTAATCGAAAGAAAGTATGTAGCCATTCCAAATTGATTAAGCACCGATCCAACTTTTTCTGAATAAGCATAGTTCCCTGTTGATTGTTAGACTATGTAAGGACACGGCCTGTAGAGCAGAAGTCTGTTAATACCACGACACTTAACAGAGTGGTAAGTTCCTTAATGTTTGCTAGCATGTAGGTTCTCCTACCTTTAGCCTTTTTGGGATATAAAATAAATAAAAATCACCAGCTACTATCCAAGGAGTGGCTACTGGAGTCTAAATACGTCATAAACTATTCCATAAGTAGCTCCTTTGGAAAGCAAAATTGGCCGCATAAACTAGAGTTAATACAAAGTTAGGACACTAACTTCCTATCTTACAGGAAAAGTGAATATGCTAGTTGCTCTCTTCTTCCACTTATACCTCCATTAGATCTATGTTATAAATGCATATGATGTGCCCATTGAAGTGAGACCGATGGTTGGATAAAGTCTTCCATTGAGTTCTCAAAAGTTTCTGAAACTTCAGTACTAATAAATCATTTATTTGAGTTTCCAATAAAGCACACAGCACTAGCTTCTTCTCCTTAATGAGTTCCCTAAGCATGGAATGTTTCGAGGGATCATTCAGCCCCCTCGTATTCCAAATTAAAGAAGTCATTATAGGGATATCACCTCTTTGTTTTTTTTCTTGTTTTTTCTTTGTCGCACTTCGCTTAGTTGCTATGACGATAATATTTATTGGTGCAGTATCATCTAACTCATAAGATAATTCATTATCGATACTCTTCTCTAACTCTGATACAGTAGGTTCTATTTCCTCTTTATCATCAGCTTTGTTTGGTGGGACCATCAGTTAATCATGCAGTAGCGTTAGCTTTGGTGCGGGCTAGCATTGGCTGCTAATCATCTCTACTCCTGGCCATATGACTAGAAGTAGTTTGCTGTGAAATATGAGGCTCTGACTCCAGGTTGTTAGTTGTTCTTAATCTTATTGGTTCCTCAGCTTTGTCATCCTCTGCTACGCCATACTGATTATCAATCTCTTGAGTTCGCAACTCCATCTTGTCCAGAGTTATTAGTTCATTGTGATTCCCCGTTTGGAAAACTTTTCCAGTAGGTTGCCATTTTTTTGTAGCATTAGGTTTCTATGGATAATTACCAAGATGCTTTCTAGACCAACTCTCCACTGGCATCCAGAATCAACACAATCAAAATATCTAGTAAGTGCACCTCTTTCATTACCTCAATACACACTTTACCAGCTTGTCACTATATTTGTTGATCTTAAATGACTATATATTTTTCAACGCTTTCTTGTTTTGGGGAAGCTTAACTAGTGACTAAGAGATATTCCAAACTCAGGTATCTCATCAAAGGCTTCTTTACTCTAGTTGACCTTTAAATTTAGGTATCTTCCAATTGAGTAGGTTGTTGCCCTTACTCGTGATTCCAACGGACCTCTTTTACATCATTCACAAGATGTGGCTCGTACGTCTCGTCTCCATCATATTACATCCGATCATCACTATCTTGTACTAGTTTATGTCCTTCGCCTTTTTAACCAGTAGGCTAATCAATGGAAGTTAAAATAAGGGTAGAAATTGTAGGATCGAATATTAGAAGTAATATTGTCTTCTTTGATGCGAACTGCACCCACCTTATACTCATATAAGTTTTGTCCCTACTTCTAATAACCTTCCACTTTTTTAGGTTGAATAGCCTATATTCAAACTCCTCATCACCATCTCCAATAAATATACAAAGATTAGTCTTTGAATCCAACTTTGATCTCTTCTCCTTTAGCATATGCTTAAATATTTTGCATCCTAATACCCTTAGATGCCTATAAGTCAGATCTTTCTCTTTCCACACTCTCTTGAGAATATCAAGATGTAATAGGAAGGAAGGAGTTTTGTTGATTACATAAACTGCAGTTAGGACCACCTCACCCTAAAAGGACTTTGTTAGTTTCAACATTTGAAGCATACAACAAACCTTCCATATTGGTTTTATTCATCCTCTTTCCAACACAATTTTTTTTGTGGGTTGCTAGGTTCTATCTTTTTATTTCTTGCACAGTCCTTAAACTTGTTAGAGGTATAATTGCCTCTGTTGTCAGTTCAGAGACACTTCAACTTTCTTTCTGTCTCCCTTTGTGTAATGGTATAAAATCTCTTAATGGTCTCAAACACTTAATTTTTTATTTTAAGCATGAAGACTCAAGTCTTGCACGTAACATCATTTATAAAAGTAATAAAATAATTATTACCACCTAAAGAGTCAAACTCAAATGGTCCATGCACGTTGGACTGCACTAGTTCTAACTTAGTCTTCCTTCTAGTAGACCTTTTATGAAATTAAACCTAATATTGCTTTCCATCCACGTAATGATCACAAGGTTGAGGGAAATAGTAATCTTTGCAGAGATAAGTAATTTGTCAGCTAGTAACTTGATCTCTTTCTCACTAATGTGTCATAATATCTAGTGTTACAAATTTGGAGAATTGTTTCCTTTAACTACATATAGTTCTCTAGCACACACCTTTAAGTAAGTTTTGTATACGAGGTAGCATAAATCACCATAAGTAACCATCAGTGCTCCTTTAGACGGCTTCTTTTTGTCATCCTCAAACATGTGTTGACATCCTTCTTAGTCAAGCACATTCATAGATAACAAATTGATGCATAAGTTAGGAATGTCTCGTACACCTCTTAAGGTCAACATCCAAAGAGCATAGTATCTAGAGTGAAGTTACTAATAGTCATAACCAAAGTTTCCAAAGTTTATCAACTATTTGGTAAGGAACTCAACAAAAACAAAGCTTGTAGCTCATTGTTGAGGATGATATTTATCATGGTTAACTTATTGATGATATCCTAAAAATCACTAAAATGCTCTTACACTAATTTCCTACCTTTCAATTTCAGTTTCACATGCCTTTTAATTAAGAAGGCCTTGTTATTAGCAGTCTTCCTCTCACAAAGACCCTTTAATTACTTCCACAACTAGAAAGGATCCATCTATTAAGATATTAAGTTGAATATGCTAATATCAATCCACTGTTTAATAGTTTTCATGGTTTTTTGTTTCATCTTTTCCTACTCTTTATTTTTCATCTTCTTCGGCTTTGATAAGACATCGTTTTTTACACTTTTGTCCACATCGATAGTGTTGATGGTAAAACCTATCTACTTGTTTTACGCTCAAAAATCACAAGTGAATGGGTTGTGACTTGTCATAAAAAGAGTGGATATTGATCTCACTTGGATTGATGCCTAGATACCGCTTAATTTAGACACAACTTTATTTAAGAAACTAAATTATGAAATTCAAATAATTTGAAAAATTAAATTAAAATTAAAAGACTAATATAAACAATGAACAATACCGCAACTGCAAAAAATCTGAATTCAAGAATTTAAGTTCTAGAGATTACTTTTTCCTTATTTTGTCTCCCTCCTATTTTATTGATTGAATTTTGTCTCACCTTAGATTTTCGAATGTACTAATTATCCTCTCTCAAGGTGTAACTATTTTGCCCTAATCAAATTAACAGGAATCGATTGAATGATCTCTCAACCTACCCGATGACTCTACAGATTCAACTAGTTATTAAGCTATCCTATGGGTGATCAATTGACTAATCGAGATCTCTCTTTTAATTCTTCAATTGACATAATGATTGTTACTCTATAGGTCGCCAACTCTCGTTGTACAATCCTACACTAATCTCATCTCACTCACTCTTTCGATTTGTTGCAAGATGACAAATAAGATCAACAATCATCAAAGACACTTCATTCAATCCAATAAAATATGAGTTTTGACAAAATAATGAAAAAGCAATCCCTAATATGAAATTAGCCTAACATGGTCTCCATAACATCATCAACAATCAAATAAACCATTTTTACAAAGAAAGGAAGAAATCAAAGTGACAGAAAATTGAATATAAGACTCCTTCTCTTCTTTGCCAAAATCTGGAATTTTGGTATTGATGTGCTATTTTGCCCAATCTTAATAATGATCCTTGTCTTCAATCTCTCCTCAATGCTCCGAACGTATGTTCTCCACTTAAGGATGGTGTTTCTGCAACTGGGTGTCGTCTCTCTTTAAGATGGAGACTTAATGATGTTTTTATAGTCCAAAATTCCTAGATTTAATGAAGCCACGCAGATTGCCTCGAATTTCAATTCTCACACCCGCGGGAATTTGCGTGATTCCCACGAGCGTGGGAATTATAGACAGAAACACTCTTCATTTTCTGTTATGATTTCCCATATCGGTGAGAATTTGCCTGATTCTCACGAACGTGAGAATTTGTCTCAGATGAACCCCTCTTGTCTTCTCTTCTTTAATATCTTGTTCATCTTCCAAGTTGCTCTTTCTTATTTCCTACACAAAAATAATCAATTCTTACTCTCTCAATTAGCATCAAACACACAAGAACAACATTGAAAATCAAACTTAATGCAAAATGCAAAATGAATCCTAAACTAAAACAATAAACAACAATTATGCAAGAAAATACATGCTAATTACCTATAAAAACATATCCTAATGTATACCTATTAGATATGATCATAGAGATCCTGGCAATACAGGAGATCTTCCATCATAGGTCTCTATATTAACTAGTTGATCAACATCAACTTCACCATAGAGCTATTGTCACTCTCCATACCTAAGGCTATGACACTAGTTGTTAGGATTCCAAGTAATAAGATTCACAGGATCAACAAGATCAGTTAACTAATAACAGACTATTCACACGATAAGATGACTAAAGGATAAATTAGACAAAGGATTTAATGTAGAAAATCCCTTAACGTATAGGTAAAAACTATGAGACAAACTGACAATAAATATACTAAATCTGAAAATAACAAGATATAAGCATTAAGGTGTTGAGCTAAAAACACCTCACAAAACAACCACAACTAATCTCACTTTTTTAGCTTTCTTTAAAAACCTTTAGGATTGAGTACAAATTAATATATTTATACCAACACTACTCCAAGTAATCCTAGAAATCAAACTTCAATAAAAATATGTCTTTAAAAATTTGAAATCGTTCTGATACATGGTCCTAGTAACTTACATAATTGGCAGACATGATTGTGTCCTCCATTTACACGGCCATATCTGACTCCACACATTTCTTTAAATGTCGTCTTCCAACTTGTACACAATTATAGAAGTTTACACGTTCATCTACATGGTTGTATACAATATTGACACTAGCATTTCCTCTAGAAACATGTTCAATTCATCACTTTCTACCTCAATTCTGCTCGAACTTCTTTCCTTTTGATTCATGAAGAAAGTTAACACTTCTGAAGTTCAAATTTAGTGGAATTTAATGAACAAATATCTATAAATGGGACTGGACGGACATCACAAGTGAGATCCACTTAAAAAAGGATTTAAGAGTTTTTAAATTACTTTAAACCTAAGTAAAAGAGTATTTTAAAGTATAAAAATAAAATATTTATAATTCAATCACGACACACTCAGGAAGTATATTATGATTAGACATGTATTTAAAAAAAATGAGTCATGAACTTAGTTTCAAACTAGTAAGTCTCACAACTCCTCTCGCGATCTTAAGATTTGAATGTTCTCTGGTTTCAAGGAAAATTGGTTAAAAGTCTTGAGATCTTCACAGTCCACATCCATGTTGCTTCATTACGCATATGGTTCTGCTTGAAGTTTTGCTTGCAATAATCGTCTTTGTTAGCTCACCTATGATTGATGTTCAATATCATTGATTGAACTTGCTAGCTTGTTCCTTGTTTTTGATTTCAATATTTTCACTGTTCTCAACAATTGCCTTCTTACAAAAGTTCCTATTAATTCCTTTCAACTTCCCAAAAAAAGAAAAATCAAAACTTTCTTTTTGATATATAACAATACCAATATTATCAGTCGCAAAGGAACATAACCTAATTATCTCTCCGTATAGGTTTGAATGGAGATGTGAATTTCATTTTATATATGAATATATGTTCATATTTCTAGCTAAACCATGGCTGAGTTTCCTGTAAAGTATAACAATACCCATTCTCGGAAATCATATCCATACGAATACATCCAAACATTAAGAAGTTTATTGCGCACACTTCCATGGATTATAATAATATTTAAATGAAGATAATTGTATATAAAAATGATTAAAAAAAGTTGATACCGCTCACTGTTATAATCTGTAATATATTTCCAAAGTTTTCTTAATTCATTGTTAGTAATTATATTGTAAACAAATTGGTCATTATTCGAGGAGCCTGTGGCTTTGGAGTAGAGTCAATACCAACGTCGGGCCGCTATGGCTTCCTCAAGTTCAATTTAATCATGTCTAAACCAAAAAACTAATAATTTTATATCTATGCTATCGCTGTTTTGTATTTGTGTTTCTTATAGTGACACCATGTAAGAATCTTGTATATCCAACGAAGCTCAATTTCCCATCAGAAGTTCTGATCCAATCCTTGACCATAGAAAAAGCTTCAGGGCCTAGATTCATTTCCTGTTGCACAAATACCACAGTTAGCCAAACTCTTACTGAAATCATAGTTTCTGGACATGACATGAGATTGGCTCTTACCAGTGCCAATTCCTCCACTGATATAGCTCTGTTTCCTTCTTGTTCAAAGTACTCAAAAGCAGTTTTGGCAATCATCTGCCATCCTTCAAGGGCCTCAAGCTGATATGGACTGATTGCAGCAGCACAGAATTCCTCAAACTCCAATTTCTTAGAAGATAGTGGTTCCATCTGAAATAATAAGTTGAAAAGAAAATAAAAGGAAATCTTATTTATTCACGTTCATTAAGCACTACTCTTAATCAGAGGTGCATAGGTTCTGATAACTGAAATGGCCAGTCCAGTCATAAAAGATTAGATTCATGGTTTACATTATGTATTTCATATGCAATAACAAGAATAATCTATAGAAGGGATCTCTTGGTTTTGTTTCTTCCAATTCCATTTCCTAGTGAATATAGATCTTCAAAAAGCATGAGTCTGGAAATGTTGGCAATAGTTGATCAAGAAAGCATACCACATGTAAAATATCAGAAATCCTTGCCTCCTTTATGGCATCAGTAACATGTCTCATTAAAGCCTGCATTTGTTCACCATATATTATAGGTGAGAGTCTGAGAAACAGACAAGCTTACTGGATGAAAAATTTTGTGAGCATAAGAATTGTGCTTGGTTTTTCTCAACTAATTGCTATAATATCAAGTTTAGAAATAAGAGGATTCAGTTTTTGGAAGTTGAATAGAAGCTAAGTGGAGGCATGAACTAACCGCTTTGAAGTTATTGACAGAGACAAATCCATCTTTTGGGTCCAGGAGATTAAACTGAGCCTTAAGATAGATGAGCTCCTTTTCTGGAATAGCTTTGGAAAGAGCCTGCAAGTGCAACAACATGAATCAGTATCAGAAATATGAAACTACGATGCAAGTAGTTTTTATTGTCATTATTACCTTCAACGCCGCACGCTTGAAAGGTTTTGCTCGGATATAAGACTTGACTAACTTGTAGATGAAAACGTCCAACGGCACAGCTCGGTTTTCGTCTCTTAGCCATGGATGAGCTTCGTGCAGAAACAATCACATTCAGACCAGAAGAATGTCCAACTAATTTGACTGACTCAAAAGACTTTTGACTTACTTAAAGCTTGTGCAGCGCTCATTCTTTTTCTGTGATCCTTGTTGAGAAGCCTTTTCACAAAATCTTTAGCTTCTTGTGATACTGAAGGCCACGGTGAATCCTCAAAGTTAGGATCAGCTCTCAACACGGAACGGAAAATTCCAGATTCTGTCCGGGCCCAGAAAGGTCTACTTCCACATAGTAATATGTATGTTATGACGCCAATACTCCACATGTCAGCTTCAACATTGTACGACCTATGTAGAACCTCAGGTGCAACATAATGCGCACTGCCAACGACATCATTGAGCCGTTCATCTGCATACATACATACTATCTATCATCTCAAAACAGAGACACTATTGATGAGGATCGAAATAGGAACCTCAGGATAACGTTCCTGGACTTTCCTAGATTTTACCTGGATTGATAAAATCAGATAGACCAAAGTCAATGATCTTCATTGGAGCATCCTCATCTTTCGCGGTGAAGAGAAAGTTCTGCCAAGTGTTAACAGAATGACTTGTTAAAGTAAGAAGTAAATATTGATGGCTCCCTTGAGATGATTTTCCATTGTTTGGTTCAAATGGTCGTGTACCTCTGGTTTTAGATCGCGATGTACAACACCTTGTAGATGACAAAAGGCAACTACATTTAGTATTTGCACAACAATGGCTTTAGCATCTTCTTCTATGTATCGTCCACCTCTGCCCAAGGAAATGTTCAGCAATGCGCCATGTCAACTACTTGAACCATGACGCGCAGCAAAACACTGTGTTTAGTAGGGTTTTTTCTTATTACCTTGCTAAGATTCTGTCCAGCAATTCTCCACCTTCACATAATCTGAGAGCAAAGATTAAAAAACATAATAAAAAGTTTAGAACAACATTAAAAAGTGACTCCAGACCATTCCAAATATAAGAATTAAGGTTAGATAAGATAGGAAGAACGACAAAAACATACTCCATAACAATGTAGACGTTGTCATCATCTTCAAAGGCATCATGAAAAGTAATCATATGCTTATGTCCGGATAAAGCTTTCAATATATTAACTTCCCGACGAACATCTTCTATTGACATTGCAGTAGTCATCTGGCATTTAAGGAACAAAACCTTGCTTGCTTAAGCATTTAGTGATATGATTAGTTGAGTTAGTGAAAAACAGAAGGAGAAGAAAAAAGACCTTAGCTTTGGAGATGATCTTAGCAGCAACAGGGTGTCCCTTAAGCACACCCTTTTTGGGCGTAGCCATAAATGTATCACCAAAATGCCCTCTCCCCATCTCTCTCCCCAGTTGATACTTGGCTCCGAAATTCTTGGCGTATCCGAAACTCTTATCCAACGGCGTTAGCAGCTCCTCCTCCTCTTCCTCCTCTTCCACCTCTGCTTCCACCTGTGCCACCTTTCCCTCCGGAGCAGTCCCCTGCTGGGTTTTCTTCTTCTTCTTGAGCCCCGTCCTCCTCATGATGGCCATGATGGGCTTGGCCGGCGATGGTGGCGGTAAGGGCCACTTGAACTTCCTGCTCCCGGGCCCAGGCGTGGGAGACGATCGCACTCCCGCGGGAAGCGGACTCGGGAAGGGACTAGATGCGTAAACGGTGATGTTAGGCTCAACGGACTGCTGCGGCGGAGCCTGCAACGAAGGCGGCTTGAGGCTGGGGTTGACAGTGGAGGTGTTGTTAATTTCTGCATTGGAGGATGGATCAGGAACAAGGTCTTTGCTGCAGCAATGGCCCATCGAACTAGAGCATCACAGGAACACTGAGCAGCAGCAGCAGCAGTAGTACTGCAGTAGTTATTTAGTTAGTGATTCATTTGAGAGAGTGAGCTAGACTCATGGATATGGTGAAAAACTTATGTCAAGTGTTGGTGTGTTACGAGGGAGCTGTTTCTTCTTATGATTAGAATTTGTCGTGCAGCCGTATTTGTGGGAACTGTTGCTCTTAACATTCTTTCAAATTTAAGAATAGCCTTCATTATTTATAAGTTTCTTGAGTTCACAGCTTCAATGTTTAGAATCAATCATATCATTCCAATGTAAATTATTGTATAATAACTCATATTAAGAACTTTATCTACCTTATAAATATACCTAAGATTAAAGGGTATGAAAATGAATTATGCCTTCCCTTGAAAAGATATTTGTTTTAATCTCTCCATGTTTAAGTTAATGGAAGACGTCTATAACTATAAGCTTAAAGGATTCTTCTAATGAAAAGGGTTATATTATATCTTAGTCATATTATCTTGCCAAGACTATACAACACAACTTATACATATAGATCGCATATTTTTGTGCAACATGGACCGATTTAGTGCTTAGTGCTTTCAATATACGTATAAAATACATAAATGCAAAGCAGTAAAATAAAAAGGTGACGACTGAGGAGCCGTCCTATTCGTCCTACTTAACTATTAACGAAACTAGAAAAATGATATTTAGCATTTTTTAGTTCGATATTGTTGTCCCCTCGAAGGTGGTCGAACTTGGGAACACATGCATAGACAAAGGTCGAGCTTCGACAAACTTTGAAGGCGATTACTAGTTTGCTATCCTGATGATGATGTTTGAACAGTACAAAATCAGGGATTGATGTGAGAAGAAAATGTAAAATTAAGCTGGACATCTAGGGGGTTTCTTGACATCACTGAAGCTAATTTTCCTTTGGTTGAATCGCTCCTGCCAAACTTAGAAATCTAAGAAAAAAACTACAGTTTCTAGTTGAAGGGTATCCATGGAGATTTCGCAGAGTCCTCAAACTCTCACTTATCTGTTCTTTATATATATATGAGCAAATCAAAAAGTACCGGAAACCCAACCAAGATTCCTTTGTTGGAATTATCTGTGTGTTTTTGCCTTAGCTTGATCTCTTGTTTAATTGTTCCATTTATAAGAGTTCCTAATCCTTAAAAGATGCATGCAAACTATGGCCTGCGTAGCTAATTAGTTTCAGATTGGTTCGGTAATTAAATAGACCATGCAGACTAAACTAATTGCGTTGTTAAGTTAGGTTACTTAATCTTGTTAATTTTCTTAAATAGATAAATAGATACATGGGATGGATATTTTGTCTTTGAGCACTTAATTGACGACGATACTTATGAAGGATATATAGAAATCATAAAGCAGAGCATATAATATATAATTGGGGTTAGTGAGTTACTCTCCGGCTGATTGAAAGAACTTTAAATCACGAGTACTTCTCGTCTCCTTAATGCCTTTTTTTTTTTTTTGAAAAGGTAATAGGAATTTTATTAAACCAAATCAGACACCGTTGCATTAGAAATAAAATTAGGGATCTCAGTATCCTATATCAACAAGTCAGAAACAGAAGCAGAAGCTTTAGCCAACTCATGAGCTACCTGATTTGCTGACCTCTTAACAAAAACTATAGCTATTGATCTAAATTGATTCAATAAGCATTTAATATCAGAAGTAATACCTCCAAGATACGAACCACCTTGCTTTTCATTAACTGCACTTACTAGCTCCAAACAATCTGACTCCACTATAATATGTCGATCTTCCATCGTACCCTTCAGCCAGCTAAGAGCCTCCCTCATGCCTACCGCTTTAGCCATTAGTGGTGAGCTTGTCACTCCAAAACTACCAAACCCACCCCCTAAGCAACTTCCATCGTGATCTCGCAGCACCCAACCAGCTCCTATTTTGCCATTACCATGCTGGAAGCTTGCATCCACATTTAATTTAACTTGATTTACAGCTGGTCTTACCCATTTAGAACTGATCGAACTAGAAGAGACAACCATACCAGTTCGTTTTGCTGTCCCTGTAACTTTCCAATCTTCCAAGAGTCTTTGTGCCACCATTTGAACAGCATCAGGTAGTCCCCTCTTCTCATTCCACACCAAATTGTTCCTGAAATTCCAGATTTCCCACATTATTACCATACCCAATTCCTGCTGCTCCTTACTCCAATTTGCCATAATAAAAATAAGCCACCCATGCACTGAGTTCATACTAACATGAACAGGTAGCCTAATTCACTGCCAAGCTGTTGAATTCTGCTTTTAGAATTTTTATATTTTTATTTTATTTTAATTATTTTATTAGAGTATCAAGCATGGAAATAAATTAGAATTTATGAATTAGAAAATTTTGGAGTTTAATATGGTGTATTATAAATTTTGTAAGGTGGTATAAATTAAAAGAAGGGGTTAGTAGGAATTTCATGAATAAGTAAGGGCAAAAATTGGAAACTCAAAAAGTTGTCTTAAGATAATAAGACAAAAGAAGAGAGGAGTCATGAGTGTTAAGGAAGAAAAGAAG